>CAHIKZ030002385.1:0-387500 GCA_903632075.3 Acanthosepion pharaonis
CCTTCACCACTGATTTCAGCAAGCGGCTCGCCCTAGATAGAGCTGATAAGGTGAGGACGCTTAAGGCTAGTCACGCCCGGGCGGTGGCTGGGGGATCCCTAGAGATAGCCGTAGCTAAGGAGGCCCTGGAGCGCATGAATAGCGAGCGCTACATGGGCCAGGTAATTAGGCATAGGTTAAGCAAGATGTCTTCCGAAGCCGTGAGCATGGGCGCAGACCTGCGCAGGGAAGAGGTCCGTCGAGGTGGCGATCGTTACATTCGTGAAGTCGTAAGCCCGGAGGGGCGCACCCTTCGGGGCCACCGACGACGTGTGCGAGGCGTTTCGGCGGCATTTCGAGAGCCGTTTTACCAGGGAGCCTGGTCTTCGTGAGGACGAGTTTCGCAGCTATTTGGCTGACTTTCCTCGGCTTTCGCCGACTGAAGCGGGCTAGCTGCGAGGAGAGATTACCGAGGGCGAGGTCTACGCGGCTTTGAAGAAGGTCGGCAGAGGCAAGTCGCCCGGTCTGGATGGTCTGCCCTATGAAGTGTGCTTGAGGCTGTCGCACATCTTTGTCCCGATTTTGACGGCGGTGTTCAACAACTGGTTCCGGCAGGGGTCCCCTCCCCGACCGGTTCTCCAGGGGCGTGATCACGCTGTTGAAAAAGGCAAGGGTGTCGGGGGGAAACTAGACGACTACAGGCCCATAACTCTGCTGAACACAGAGTTAAAGATTATGGCCAAAGATCCTGCAGGAGCGTTTGCAGTCAGTTGCCGAGTCTCTGTTGGGTCCCGAGCAGACCTGTGCTGTGAGGGTCGAACAATTCAGAGCAACCTGCATCTTGATCCGCACGATCATAGAGGGCGTAAAGACGACGAGAAAGCCGCGCTGATCAATTTGGATCAGTCCAAGGCATTTGATAGGGTCGACCATCGCTACCTCGCTGCTGTCCTGCAGGCCGCCGGATTCGAACCCGACTTCTGCCGCTGGATTAGCCTCCTGTATCGCTCCCCAGCGCTGTGGTACAGGTGAACGGGAAGCTGTCGGGCGCTTTCGCGCTGTCTAGGTCGGTCCGTCAGGGTTGCCCGCCGTCGCCCCTACTTTACGCTTTGGCGTTGGAGCCTCTCCTTCGCCGGCTGAGGGACGGGGCGTGCAGGCCGACCCTACGCGGAATCGTCGTTCCCGGCGGGGCTCGAGCGGGTTTCCGCGTACGCCGATGACGTAACTGCTTTCGTGTCGTCCCGCAGAGGCATCAGAGAGGTGCAGAAGGCGCTTGATCGGTACGAAAAGGTGACGGGGCCAAGATTAACCGCGACAAGTCGTCCGGCTTGCGGCTAGGCGCCTGGAAGGGGTCGATCTTCCGGGGCCCTTCGGTTGGACGGACGGTCCTGTCCGCATTCTCGGAGTGTGGTTTGGACCCGACCTCAGCTGGAGAAAATTGGTCTGAAGTACGAGCAAAGGTCGTAGCCGCCGGTAAGATTTGGGCTCGACGGAGGTTGTCCGTGAAGGGCAGGGCGGAGGTGTGTGCTACATACATTTTCCCTCTTGTCCTTTATCGATTGTCCGTACTTCCTCTCTGTGACGACCGCAGGGAAACCGCTGATCCTCCATTCTGTGGAGGTACGCGGGACCAGGTCGACAGAGAAGTCTGTGCACAACGTCCGTGTCATGGGGGGCTGGGAATGCCACACCTGCTGAGTCATAAACATGCCTCGAGGTTGGCTTTCCTGCGCCGCGCGTTTGACAAGTGATTCGGTCATGACGGGGATTATTAGGGCCGCCTTCCCTAGCCCTCACTATCAGTCCCCCCATCTCGCGGGGCCGAGCGCCATCGTAGGCCCCGGGAGGAATCGGATTTCGTTCGCGAGTGTCGGTTGGCCTGGTGACCGTCCTCGGTCCAGCGACCTTTCTCGGCCTGGGAAGGTCTTCTATCGTTCGCTAGTGGAGAGGGTCGCGAAGGATCCCCACGCAAGGAACTCGACATGTCGGAGGGCGAGTTTCGCTCTCACTGGTCTTGGGCGCCAGCGGCGGATTACCTCAGTAACCCTGAGTTTTCGCTTACCTGGCGACTGGCTCGGAATCGGCTGCCTCTCAACGAATGGCCTTCATATGGGGCTTGGCGGATTTGCCAGACTGCGATCGGTGTGATTTTTGGTCTGAAGAAAAAGGTTTCGCACGCCTTCTTCCATTGCCCCGGGTCCGCCCCCTATGGGACCATGTCGGCGAGCTGACGGCTCGTCTCGCTCCCCGAAAAGCTCGTGCCCATGGATCGCGCATACGCGTGTGACAATGTGTCGCCCCGTATTCCGGGGTGAAACGGATGGTGTTTCTCGCTGCTAGCCACGGCCCGAATGGTGATATGGACGACGCGACAGGAGGAAGTCTGTGAGGTACGCGTCTTTTCATCAGGATCTGAATCGATTCTTTGAGCATCAGCTCAAGATGAAGATCAGAACTGATAGAAAACGCTTGCATTCGACAGTCTTCAGCGAAAGGTGGGTGACTGAGGCGAGCTTGGTTGGTGTGAACGGGGCTAGCCTTGATTTTCTGTTTTAGGTCAACCTACGCTGCATCGGGTGGCTTCCTGTGGTGCCCTCCCTTGGTTAGGTTAGACATGCTTTGGTGTACCTAGTTAATGCGAGTAAGTGTTGTTCTGCCTGCCCCCGGGCCACATCTTTAGTTATGATCCAGCCCGAGATTCCCAAATTCCCTAGTTTGTTTTTTGGCCCTTCCCATTTTCTATCTCGACTGGGTCAGCTTTATACTTCCCCATGCCCGTAGGATTTTTTTATCACCTTTCCCACTCCCCTAGCGAGAGAGCTGCTTGATTTTGTCTCAATGGGCAGAATAGAGTGGCCTCCCCACATTTTGAGGGTTGGACGGGCCCTACTAACATCAGTTATGTTTAATTTGATTTGTGTTAATATACTTTTGTTTGTTATTGGGGTCATCTCCTTCCCCCTCTCATTGTTTCACCATAGAATTTTGTACATATGTGTTAGTCTCATTAAATTATTATGACACGGGGCCCGTTTTTTGTAGGTCTCCCTAGAGTGGATGCGGCATTATGGTGCACGGAGGATTGATTGGAGACGGACGAGTTCTTATGGTGAATGAGTAAATTGTAATGTATGAACGGTCGTGAATGAAATTAGCTAAGGTATAAGATAGTTAGTGAAGACCAGCCTTTTACCCCCCCCCCTTTTCGGCCTTTGTGCCACAATTTTGTATTTTATACGAAATAAATATCTATGGCTTCTCGGCCTTTTGGCTAAGATTTCAAAGTGTAGTATCTGTTCTTATCATTAATATCTGATACGTCCCCGAAGTGGGACTTCAATATTAAACTGATTTTTGGAACATGGAGAAGAGTCAGGGGCTTGCTTTGCTCCGCCTTCGCCATCGGGTTGGCCTGGTATTGCAGTGCCTCCAGGAGTCAGCCCAGTCTCCCAATAGGGAGAACAAATAAAATGAATGAAAATATTAGACCTCCGGTTCCTCGGAAAATAAAATTTATTCCTTTCGGGTCGTGCTTGTTGACTTTTTTTTTTTTTTTTTGCTGTTGTTGCTAAATCATCGTCGTCACCCTGGTATTCCTGGGCCCCATTAAAAAAAAATAATGTTTGCTTCTTATCCCACTCACTAACGGTGTTGTCGGTCCGTTTTTGTTAAAAAATCGAGTGGCGCTGACATTTAAAATTACTGGGAGGAGCGGTCGCTCCTTTCTGCAGCGCCGCCTGTATGGACTCTTTTCTTTTTTTTTTTTTTTTTTTGCAGCTGTTGCTGGTCATCGTCGTCAATTAAATTCCCTAGGCCCCAACTTAGAAAACGTTCCTGCTTTTATCCTGCTCACTAACGGTCTTCTTGGTCCATCGTTGAGTAAATTGCGCTGACATTTGGCAGGGGTGAGCGGTCGCTTTTTTTGCGGCTGCACCTGGATGGACTCTTTTTTTTTTTTTCCTTTATGGGTGGACGATGGACGTCGTCTTGGTGATTTTTGTATTAATGTTCAAACAGCTGAAAAAATTGTTTTACCATTCGCAGTGGTCTGACGTGGGGATGTTGGGCGTTCTTTTGTATTCGCCGCAGCAAAGGAGGATGAAAATTTAATTCTCTGTGCGCCCCCACCAAATATGAAAAAACAAAAATAAACCTGAAATAAATAAACGGAAAATAAAAAATTATTCCCTTCTGGTCTCCTTGTAAACTTTAAGTTTTTTTTTTTTTTTTTTTTTTGTAGTTGTTGCTGGGTATCGTAAGAAAAATCATCATCTCTTTCTGGTATTTCTGGGCGCTAAACGGAAGAAAAATTACGCTTTGCTTCCTATCCCACTCACTCAATAGGGTTCGCAACTTATTGCCCTGGTGTCGGTCCATTGTTGTGTGGTGAGTAAATGGTGCTGGCATTCGGCAGGGATGAGCGGTCGTTCCTTTGCGGCCTGAATGGACTTTGAGGGGACGTCGTCTTCGTGATTGCCACAGTAAAAATGGTTAAAATTGACACTAAAATGTAGCAAAACTGAGACAAACCTTTTTCACGCGCAGGTCTCTGGAGCCGATTTGGAAACGCGAGAATGTATAAAATGAATCGCTCGACTTAATTTAAGTCAGCCAAACACCGAGTTTCGAGAGATTTTTGCAGACCCCGACGTGCCAATAATTTGACTCAATAATCACTACCAACCTCTCAACACAACTCGCACAACTATTGCCGCGTGACGAAACTTAACTTACAATTTACTAAAAAGTGACATTATCACTACAAAACAGGCTAAAGTTGATTGAATGTACAATTACTATCAGTTAAAGGCGAACAACTTTTCATAACTTAAATCAACACTAGCAGTTGTCACACACATACACACTATCACTTGAACTTACACAATTGACAATTTTCCTTGCAGATATCAAACTATTTTAATTCCACAAACAAACTTAAACTATCAACCTTTACTCACTAAATTTCTGCATGGACAATTTTGTAACCTTATCTCACTTGCAGGGATTTAATTAAGCAACTTATTATCACTTTGTGTATGTCATATGTATATATATATATAAAATCATGTAATTGTTGAAATCTCTAATGACGTTGTTTTCAGTAATTTCTTGAATTTGAATTGTCTATTTATTTTTGTTTGATTTATCTGTTGTGGATAAATGCATTACGATCACGCACATTCTTGGCCTTCACAAAAAAATCACCTTCTGATAAAATCTTTACTCAGCATAGATTCCGCAACAATATCATTGATAACAACTAGAAAGAGATAGCTGAAATTCTTTGCGACTTTTAATGAGCAAGGAAGGTTTGGGGAATTACACACACGTAGGACATATGAAAAGCAAGAGAAGTCCAGAAAATTAGTAAATGACATACTTGATAGGCTTGAAAAAATGGATAATGAAACAAGTATTGATGAAGGCCATAAAAGAAGGATGCTGTTTACTCTCAGAAAGAATAGCACATGCATGTCAATTTTTAGGTAAAAAATTTCAGATCCAGACCTACCCTCTCAACTTCCATTCTTACATTTCATGACATTTTGAAAGGCTTTTGAAGTCAGCTATCTCTATTCAAGGCTCATTGTCCATGCCTGGTGGGGAGAAGGAGAAATAGTTTCATGCCTTTCCCAAGGGTATTAGTTTAAAATGAATCCATCTTTTGTTTCAATTTGTTGTGTCAGAGCAACTCTCTTGTCTTCATAAATTTAGATTTCAAGTTGGCATTTAAACTTTCATCAGTCATCATCATCAAACTAATGCAAACTTTTCATGTCCAAAGGCAAATCTAAGTTGTGCATGAAAGAAAAACTGAGAAGAAAAAAGGTATAGCATAATGAAAATAGATGGATATTATTTTCCAGCCTAATATTTTTTAAAATAATTACAAAAAAATGAGATAGGCCTGAAATTTAGATGCGACGTTTAACTCAGAGTATAAAAGGGGAGGTGATTCTGACTATTTTTTAATTTGGTTTCTTTATTGTTCATTTGCTATGACAAGCCAAGACCAGCTTGGACAAGCTATGACCAGCTAAGAAAACACTCGGGTCCCCACGTTAAAAACCGACCTTGACACCTCAGACCAGGGGCCTGAGTGAAAACGCTCGGGTTCCCTGCGCTGGTAGTATCACGGCTACGACGAGCTTGGACCGGCTCTGACCAGCTATGACTAGCTGAGACCAGTTTGGAACAGATATGACTAGCTTAGACCAACTTGGAAAAGCTATGACCAGCGGCCCAAGTGAAAACACTTGGGTCCCCACGTTAAAAACTGACCTTGTGTCACAACCTGATTCAGTGGGGGGGAAGGTCAAGTAAATATATATACTTACCTGGCCCAGAAGTTAACAGTGATCAGCTAGGCCATTCTCCCAGAACAAGGCCCTTCCATTGCACTCCAGTTGGGCTGACCTTTGCGATCGCCCCAGATGTAGGCGACTAGGATGCGCTATTTCTAAGTGTGGGGTCTGCGTCGCGCTCACCGCGATAAACAATACAAAAACAAACTGTTTTTTCACTAACTCTTTTTAAATTGTACATCAAATATAATAAATTGTCATAAAAAGAATTAAAACAAAAAAAAACCTTGTCAGTGCAATGAAATATTTTGACATCTGCAGTTAATAAAATTATCAAAATTAAAGAAAGATTAAATGTATTAACTATTTTTTAAAATCCTTTTTTCCATTGTTTATTCAACATTACATAAAGTTTAAATATTTGTAACCATTTTTTTCCACAAAGAAAAAAGTTTCTTGATTGTAAATAATTTCTGTATTCAAAACGATTAAAGATAGATATCTTAGAAGGCAGTGTGATAAGAAAATTATTATTTGAACATGTTGACAAACAAATATTTAATCCATAAATTTATTATTTTAATTTGAAACAAATGGCACCTATCAGATTTTTAGCAAATTGAACTGTGAATTGTGTTTGGTTTTAATTTTTGGTTTAAAAAATCTAACGTCTTTTAAAAAAATAATAAACTATTTTTCTTTTGTTAAAAATTAATTTTTACAATTACTTTTCAATTAAATTTTAACTTCTGAAAAGATTTCAGTTAAAGACATTTTTTTAATTTGCAGTTTGATAAAAACTAAAAAGTCTAAATAAGTATGTAATATTTATGTACCAATAAATAAAGGCTTGAAATTAAAACATTGTCCCAATGACGAAAAAAACATTAGATTGCAATGATTAGGTTTTTCGGGGTGATTGAAAATTTATACTTATCAAATGTTTATTTTTTCTAAAAGCAACTAAATTTCTTGATATGAAAAAAATAACAGTCTTCTTTCTCACCAATAGCGATCAGCTTTTAATAAATGGAGTGTGCACACAAACAAAAATTAAGTGCTTCTTTTTTAAAGTGTTGAAAGTGACTTGAATGAAGATTGAAGAAATTAGATATTTGTATTATTTAAATGCAAAAACATTATTGTGAGAGTTAATTTTGATTTAATAAACAAAACTTTCTTTTTTTAACATTTGTCATTTGAAAATGGAATATTTGAATTAAAAAACAAGTCCGTCGCTATAAAGTATGTTGATATGCAAATTACTGAACATCCTCTCCCAGCTGTTGACGAATGGAAAAGAAAACGTTCGGCCGATAAAAGCAGTTGGTATTCTCGAATCGAAGGAAAAATGAAGATTGAAAAAATTAGATATTTGTATTATTTAAACGCAAAAACATTATTGTGAGAGCTAATTTTGATTTAATAAACAAAACTTTCTTTTTTTTAAAATTTGTCAGTTATGTTTTTTTTGTTTATCATAAAATAAATTTAAAATACAATTTCCAATGATGGAAAATTTAGTCACAACAAAAGGACTTGTAAATGAAATTTTGGATAAAGACGTTGAAAACGTTTTTGTCCATGTATAAACGAATATATGAATATTCTTTATATAGAAAATGTATGCATAAAGCACAATTCTTAAAGTATAAATAGTTAATCTGGACGTGAAAATTAATATTTCCGATGCCATGTAAAATTATAGAAGGAGATTGAACCAAAATGTTTAAATGTAAATAAAGTGAGCTTGTAAATGCTGGTTGTGTTGAAAAGATTGATGTGGCTGCGTGTTGAAGACTATTTAACATTTATATATTTTTGAAACAATGAAAAACCGATTTTGTTTTTGTAGAATCTAATTGCTGTTTAAAACTGCACGGTTTGGTGCATTTTCTAGCTGCTTGACCAAATTTGCGATGATACCAGCAATACGTATCGTTTCTTCCGTGAGAGTTAGATCGGAAACTTCGTTGGGACTTGTATGAGTTGTGAGCTGACGACGATGGCTCTCTGTACAAACGATCTATCTGTGTAGATAGCTTGTTAATCTGTTGTTGAAGCTTGCTGACTACGTCCTCAATTGGCGTGTCGTGTGGCACTGGAACGTTGACACTATTGTAGATACCTCCAGCCATTCGCTAAAAAATCATTATAGCATAATGATAACAGGTCCGAAACTTAATAAAAACAAAGTTTCACCATTAAAATGTTTATGTTATTCTTAAGAGGAAAGAACGAAGTATTTTTTAAATATTTTTTCAAATTTTTCTCTTCTTTCTAACACGTTTTAAATTTGGGTCAAATATCTCGATAGACCTAGTAAAAACTGCTGAAATAGCAGACAAAATAAGTGATGCAACAAGTCTTCGGGTAATGTTGCTAGGATTTGGGTCGTGCGGGTTGGCAATTTATCCATCCACAGCTTGCGAAATAGTGAATCTGACATTGCGCCTAGCAAATTTCTCATTTTCCGCTGTAGTTGTGACGGCTTACTATCTCCCAACTGTAACGTGTTGAATAAATCGTTCAATCTGCGTTCCTGAGACTTTCCCGTCTTGTAGATAATGCCTCTTTCAGTGTGTCGAAAGGGTTGTGTGTCGGCACGCTGTCTAACAAGTCCAGCACATCGGATGCGATTTCAGGTGGCAGTTTCTCCACTACATAGGCATAACGTGCCATCTGGGATTATATATTTTTTGCTTGAAAAATAGCTTCTAACTGGGCGAACCAAACATGCACGTTGGTCGTGTCAAAAACTGGCAAGTTGAACATCACTGTTGCTTCGCTGGCGTGCTGTTCGTCTATGTCGGATAGATGTTCTCAACGCACGTGGTGGATAAAAAATCTTCGCGCCAAGTTAAGGTTTTGTACGTTAATCCTTTGCTGTCGCCGGCACAAAATAGGGTTTATTCACTTTCTTTTGTGTTTTATATTCCTTGAATCACGCCGGTCAACTACTGTAAATTGTATTTTCCTTAAACGTTGGGGTTACCAATGTAAATGCTGGTTGTGTTGAAAAGATTGATGTGGCTGCGTGTTGAAGAGCATTTAACATTTATACATTTTTGAATCAAGGAAAAACAATGGAAAACCGATTTTTGTTTCAACGATAAAATATATATTAAAATCAACAAATACAAAACAATTTTTGTAATGTGTGAATATTAAGGAGAAAAAAGTAGTTTCCCCTTTATCTATTAGCTTGAATAATATTGAATATTCTATTCAGGAAACTTCCTTAATTACATTTAAAGTTCTATGTTGAAATAGAATGTTGTATTCAGAAGAACATACAGTTAATTCAGTTGTGTGTTATTTGTATAACTAACAGCGTTGTTGGTAACTTGGCTTTTTCACAGAGAACTGATGGTGAAATGTAATTCAAGTTCTGTGTCTGTGTGTGCGCATTGAGTAGAATGAATAGTCTGTGTAGACGCGTGTGAGTTGCTGAGTTCTACTCTCTATTTTTGGAACAAAACCCCGCTTTTATTACTACCGGTAGGCTCCGGAACGAAGGCGGGAGAATTTTGAAAGAACACAAAAAATATCTGATGGGATGAAAAATTAACCAATCGATGATTTTATAACAAAAGCATGTTTGTGAATTAACGGTAGCAAAAAATCAGTGTGGTGACTGCGATCAGTAAATTGTCCTGTGATAATAAATATTTATTATTTAACCAATCACAGTTGAGAAAAATGTAGGCGTGGCAAACGTAGTAGTAGTCACTACAATCACCACCACCCCAGATTGGAAAAAGGTGATGAAAAACAGTTTTTCCAATATGTTATGTCTTGAATTTTTGAGGCCAATGGTCCTCTCTTCCTTTCTTTGTATATTGGTGTGCAGGTGTTTCGGGTTGTTGCTGTATATTGCTCGGTGATGTCGGTGATTGTGATGTTTGGTTGGGTTCCGTACTCCATTCTATGTAAGCTGGCTGTCTTAAGCCAGCTTACATAGAATGGAGTACGGAATCAATCGAAATGTTGGATCGTCCACTAAGAAGCTGAACGGTATAGAATTGATTATGCCAAGCAAGGACACGAAACGGACCCGAGTAACTCGGAGTGAGTGGCTTTTTTACAGCATCTTGTTGAATAAAGACAAAGTCGCACTTGTTCAAAAAGGTAGGAACGAAGATATCCTTAGTTTGAAAACGAGTAGGCGTAAAGGCTAAAGTAGACATCCTACTCTGTAAATATTGGATGAAAGGTGAAGAAGTGTCTGAGGCTGAGCTATCAGACAGAAATTGTCCTGGCAAAACCAATGGTTTTCCAAAAACAAGGTCAGCTGGTGAACATTGAAGGTCTTCCTTAACCTGTGACCGGAGTGAAAGCATTACCAGGGGTAAATTGTCCATCCAGGATAATTTGTTATTAGCATTGGAGCTAGTTAATGCGGCCTTTAGTTGGTGGTGAAAACATTCGACAAAGTCATTAGCACAAGGATGGTATGCTGTAGTAAATATATGTCTTGCTCCAAGAAGATTTATGAATTCCTTAAAGAGTGTTGACTGAAATTGTGGGCCGCAAACTGTTGTTATCACTGATGGGCATCCAATAAACGAGATCCAGTTTTTCAGTATAGCCTTAGCAACAGATTCAGCGGTTGTAGATTGGAGAGGAATTGCAACTGGCCATCTAGAAAATCTGTCGATAATAGTAAGGATGTATTTGTGTCCGTGGACTTCCGGTAACGGACCCACTAAGTCGACGTGTAGATGACGGAAACAGCCGTCTGGCGTGGCGAAATTACCAGGCGGTGACTTGGTATGACGATGGATTTTAGTACGTTGGCAAGTAATACAACACTGAGTCCAGCTACTAATGTCACTGTTCAGACAAAGCGTTTGGAGATCATTTTTGTTGTAGCTTTGCGACCAGGGTGTGAAAATGAGTGAAAATGATTAAAAATCCTCTTTCGCATGCTGATGGGTACCAAAGGTCTTGGATTGGAAATGCTTCTGTCACAAGCGATTAACTTTGCACTGAAAGGCAAATGTTTTTGTTCAATTTTTAATGACGAATCCTGCAACGAATTAAATAGTGACGTCCCTTACTTGTTCATCTGCTAAAATTTCCATATCCAGCTTTTCTTCAGCGGTACTGTGTAAGTAAGCTCGCAATAGCGTATGGGCGACAATTTTGTCGTTGCCTGCTATGTGCTGTATGTCGGTGGTAAATTGTGAGATGAAATCAAGCTGTCTATAATCGCGTGGATTATATCTATCTTAGTTGGTATGGAGGGCGAAAACTAAAGGTTTGTGATCGGTGAAAATGGTGAAGTTTCGACCTTCCAGAATGTGTCTAAAATGCTTTATAGAAAGATATATAGCAAGCAATTCGCGAGAAAAAGCGCTATTCTTCTTCTGGGTTGAAGTAAGCTTAACTGAGAAAGGAAATTGGCGTGGTTTGTTTCTCAGTGTGTTGATGTAAAACTGCTCCAATTGCTTTCGATGACACATCAGTAGTTAACGAAAGAGTTGTTGTGTTGTCATCGTATAAGTTAGCTTCGTGAAGTTCGCTAAAGCAACGCGTGAATTAATGAAAGCAGTAAGAGCTTCGTCAGTTAGCGTTATTGTGATTTTTTTCTTTCCTTGACTTCGAAGTAGGTTGGTTAGGGGTGCCAAGATTTGTGAACAATTTGGCATAAACTGGCGATAATAGTTTATTAAACCGAGGTATCGACGGAGTGTAGTCGGTTGCGGAAAGTTTTTTTATTGCTGTCACTTTTTCTGGAATTGGTGTGATTCCTGAATCATCAATTACGTATCCGAGGAAGTGAAGTTTGGAAACAGCGAATAGACATTTATCCGGGATTATTTTCAAACCGAAGTGCTCTAAACGCTCAAAAACTTGTCACGTGACGCACGTGATCGTCCACATCAGCACTCGCTACTAGTAGGTCATCGATGTAAGCGAATGAGTGAGATAAACCACGAAGGGCTTCATCAATCAATCGTTGTAAAGACTGTGCAGCGTTTCGAAGTCCGGAAAGGCATTCGCAGAAACTCATAAAGGCCAAAGGGCGTTGTTATTGCTTTTTTTGTATGTCTTCATCGGCTACTGGAATCTGATAGAACGCTTTTTCTCAGATCAATTTTTTTGAACACTTTTGCACCTTGCAGAGAAATTGCGAAATCTGCTAAGTTTGGCAAAAGGATATTTGTCGGGCACTGTTTGTGCGTTTAGTCTTCGATAATCTCCGCAGTCAGACCTCCAAGTCCCCTCTTGCGAATTAGGGACCATGTGGAGTGGAGACGCAAAGAGGCTCCGACGAAGGGCGACTTTATTCCAAACCAGGTCAAAAAACATATGTTGGAATTCCGCACGCTAGTTTGTACTTTTCAGGGCTTAACCTAACGGCTTGGAAAAAACTGGTGGGCCAGATGTTTTGGATTTTACAGTACGGTGAAAGCTTCACCGTTTCGATTTTATAAAGTGAAGGGCGGACAAGCGAAGGAAACTTATCAACAAATTTAAGAGGATTATCCACTGGCAAGGCAACGAATACAATTTGGTGGAAAAAGGGTGGACGTAATTCCGTAATTAGTGAGTTTCGTAATGCTTGGTTAAAAGTAATTTTGATCTTGTCCACAATAAGTTTGTAGTGTGCTATAAGTCTGCACCTAGGATGGGGAAAGGGGGAACTTGATTTCTGTTTACTGTTTATAACCTCTGGTTAATCCTCCTCAGGCCTATGTCCAAAGTCATCGATTTTTGACCGAAGGCCAGTATTTGCGAACCGAGAAGCAGTATGTAAAGGTGATATTTTTGAAGATCTTGTATTGGGAAAACCGGGTCTAGGTGGAATCACGTTAATTGTGCATCTGTGTCATAGAGAAGTAATTGATCGGAGTTTCTGTCTCTGACGTAAAATAGACTGTTGACGTTCTCTACCCCAACAGCAGACGCCGTCTTCATGCGCTGGCATTTCCCGCTTTCTGGTTTGATGTAGAACCCAATTGCTGTTTAAAACTTCAACTATCTAAACAAAAAATAAAAACATTGCTTTGTTTTACTACCGTGAAAACATGTAAATTGAAAAAATACCCATATTGGCACTTTAAATAAAGTTTCTGCATGTAAAAAAATATATTAATTTTCAATGTTCTTTTAAATTCCCATTTGATATTTCCAGAAAAAAATTGAAATGCATGTGATATCCTTAAAGCATTAGAATTATTTCAATTTACTTATCTATCCATTTTATAATTTATGAAAAGTAATGGTTTTATATCCATATTAAAACTAGGCCTATGATAAGATGAAAAATAAAACAACTGGCTCACTTATTTATTTAATTTTTTTCACTAACAGTTCATAGACATAAAAAAATCAAAGAACTGATACCAAAGTCTGGACTCCTCACATAAATGTAAAAAACTGTAAGTGGGGTTTATCAGCACCAGCTGACAGCACATTTTGGAGACTTTTTTTTTTATTAATGGCAGGATGGCATATCAAAGACAAATTGGCTTCATTTTAACCCTATCTTCTTCCTTTATGCTGCTTTTTTTAAAAAAAATTATTGAAATTATGTTATTGTTTTGTTTCTTTTCTGAAAACTCACCGTGGACCAAAAAGTGTCATCCAGGGTGAACCACCCGCCCCTCAACAATGCCACTGAGCATCCCTTCTCTTAAACATGGACAGGGCTTAGGAACAACCAGAGAGCAGCCCTCTATTAAGTCACATGATGAAGGATTGCATACAACGGAGGCAAGTTTATTATAAAAGAACCTGCTCGGACATCTGAAATTTGCTTTGCTAAAAATGGTTAGCAGAAAATGCATGGATAAACCAAGAAACTTCCCAAGTCTCAAAGATACTCTCAGCAGTGGGTGGAGGACAACTCAACACTGCTAACTGAAAACCACGCTATTGTGGGAATCTAACTTACCTAGAAATGGACTATTCCACACTTATATAATGTGGCTACCAACTATGAGTTGGAGGAGAAAGAGCACCAGTGAGAGAAAGTACTATCCTGTCGTACTGCTTTTACCCAGAATATATCATTAAACCTTATATCCGAGTCATCTTTTATGGTCCACCCATAACAACTGGCGACGATGCATTTGAATTTACTCGGAAGGAAAGAATATAATCATCTCTTGCCGACCATAACAACTTGCGACGTGATATTCCGAATTACAAAAAGGAAAGAACAAAATATCTCTTGCCGACCATAACGTCACTGTTTCACTGAAGAACCAAAAGAAGCCTTTATTAAAAAGAGGAAAAAGGGTCACGTCATAACTCTAAAACGTCTAAAGATCTAGTGTGTTAACCTCAACTCTGGCGAAACAAAAATCTTTCACGAAAGAAAGCTACATATACAACAGTGGTATGTTAATACACAACTGAAAAACAAAACAAAAGAAAACAAAACAAAAAGGACACACCAACTGAATAACAAACAACGTAAATACGAGAAAAGGCACACATGCGGACGTCGGATATATTTAGAAAAGTAATATTCACTCAATCCATGTAAAACCAACAATTTGAAAATACTTACTAGCGAAAAATTGTAAGATTTTCCCCCATCATGCTATAATTGTTCTTCGCTTCTCTTGACTACACAGAAAAAAAAGGAAAAATATATTTTCTGTTTGGTACCGTGGTTATGCAATTTTTTTCTCTCTCCTCTTAGAGAAAAATCGTAACACTCAGACTGTATTAGAAAAAAAAAAAGGTTTTTCTTTACCAACCAGAACTGAGAAATATTAGGGAAAGGAATTACTTTTCTTTTCCCCCCGCTTATCGAAGTAAAATTGTCTAAATTTTTTTTTTTTTTTTTTTTTTTTGTCCTCTTTGAAAATACGTATTTAAAGTCATTATGAAAGACTTTAAAGCAATTATGGTTCAAATGATGAAAGCACAATTGAAGCGGCAGCAGAGGACTGAGGAACGACAACAAATGTTGGTAGAAAAATTGCTCCTACAACAAAAGGAACAGGAAGAAAAACAAAGAACGAAGAAAAATTGCAAGAATTACTTCTAAATACATTTGGTAAAAAGGATGTTAGTGAAAACACTGCATTTTCTCACAACACAATTTGAAGCTTTCTATAGAAGATATGAAGATCTTTTTTGCGGTTGATTGTGAGGATTGGCTGAACGCTAAAAAAGTTTCCCAACTCTTGAGAAAGTTGGGAACAGCTGAACATAGTAAGTTCGTCAATTACATTCTTCCGAAGAAAACAAGTGAATTGTTCGATGAAGCAGTAAAACTTTTGTCTGAATTATTTAGCCCTAATACAACTCTTATTTCATAAGAGATGGAAGTGTTTTAACTTGTCAAAACGGGATGATGAGGATTATCTTACATTTGCGTCCATTGTTAATAAGCACTGTGACGATTTTTGTTTGGCAGAATTGTCAGCTGACGATTTCAAATGTTTAATATTTGCCCAAGGTTTAGTCTTTGCAAAAAATTCGGATTAAAGCGAACCAGGTCTCGCATTACAAAAATTAGCGGAAGATTGCCAGCGAGTAATCAGTGTGAAAAGCGATTCCAAAAACATCGAGGAATCAGGCATATCGTATGTTAGGAGAATTAAGTACAAACCAAAAAATTACTCCCCTAAAAAAAAAAAAAAGTAAAGAAAGCAAAGAGTACGGCCATTCACAATTTAAAAATAGACGACCCTGTGAGAAACAAATTACCCCCTAGTCCATGTGGACGTTGTGGAGGACAACATTGGGCAGCAGACTGTTTTTACCGAAACAAGACTTGTAATAATTGTGGTAAAATTGGCCACAAACGGGCGCACTGTAGAAATAAAAGGAATAAACAGTCAGACAAACGTTATAAAATGAAAAAGTAAATAAGAATTTACGGAAATACGTTGTAGTTAATATTCTAAACAAAACAGTTAAGCTACAACTTGATTCTGGCTCAGATCTCTCAATCATTAATCCTCATACTTGGAGGAAATTAAAAAAACCAACGATGACAAAGGCAAACATAACAGCCCGGATAGTAACTGGCGACAAAATCAAATTTGAAGGTGATCTAACGCTACCGGTAACACTAAATGTAGGTACCTCCACGAAATGTAAACAAAAAGAGCATAGCATGATGAAAAAGACGTCGAACTTGACGAAAACAAGTTTTTATCTAATGTTCATATTATTATTAAAAAGGAAAGATCAAAGTATTTTCGGGGTATTTTTTTTACATTTTTTTAATCGTTCCTAGCACGTCTGAAATTTTCGTTAAAAATCTTGGGTTTTTTTGTCAAAAAATGGACAGATAATCAATCATTTTAAATCATTTTTTTTCCCATTTTATAAAAAAGATGAAAATCTGACTTTGATATTCTTTTAAAAATCAATTATTTTTTCAAAACTGATTTTAATAAAATCAGAAATTATGTTTATTTAAAATATTTTGAACCAAGCTTAACTTAGCTTCTGCGCCGAAAAAATGTAATTTCAAAATCAAAGCGTCATTTGACAAGTGACGAAAGACATTTTCATGACGTTTTAGATAACTTACGGGAGGATAATTCTTTCTACGGATGGAAGGAAGTGAAATTATTTAGATTTAAATGAACAAATTATTTACCTCGTTACTTTTAGGGAAAACTTTCAGCACTCTAATTTTTCAATTTTTTTTTTTTTTTTTTTTTTTTGTACTTAGCTTTCATCTTTACGTTTACGATGCTTTATGGAAAAGAAATTAAAAATAAGACTGTTAAGAGTGAGATTAAATTTCATAAGAAAAAGGTATCTAATTTATAGGTACCTTTCTTATGAAATTCTATCAGAAGTGTGCATAAAATACTATAATTTTATGTATATTTATTACATTTTACTGTGTTATTTGTATTTCCATTCGTTTTATTAATTTTGATTTTTCATTTATGGAAAAATGTCATAACTGAGATTAATACACAAATAAGATCATATAAATTAAAGTTTAGCAGTATTTAAATTTCATAAGATGATACTGATACTTATAAGTACCCTTCTCAGTTGAAATTGAAAAATCAAATTAACTTCTCCATACGTGTTTCGCAAAAGTAAAGGCCTTAACAGCGGAGAACAATGCTGAACTCGAATAATGCAACTAAATTGTATTCTGGTTGGTCTTCCGTACTTTATAATTACCGCCCAATTATAAACACAAAAATTACATTTCTTAATTACTGCGGATCTTCTGATTGGTCCAAATGATACAATTTTCAAAGCGCTAGACAATCTCATAAGGACACTTAGAAAGGTTGATGTTGCTTTTAACTAATGTTATAATATTTTAAAAAAACTTAATGTAAAAAATCTATTATAATTAAAGAAATAACAATTGTATTAAAAATTCAATTTTCATTGAGAAAACTTTTTGCTTTCAGAAAATATTGTCCATATTCATAAAAACAACTAAAAACAAATAAAAGCATTTGAAATTAAATAATATCTTTGTTTTATTGAGTTTTGTATGTTACAATTCAGAGCTGATTTTCAGGTACCGCGGATCCAATTAAAAAAAAAACATGATTTGCATTCTTCAAAGCTTTGTGCTTTTAACTATTGTAATCACTAAACCTGATGCGATCGAATTTCTAGAGTTTTTCATAAAATTAGTTATGGAGGTGTTAATAAATATAAAAAATATTTCTGTCATGACTTTAATAAAAAAAAACAAACATTTATAATAATTTCGATCATCTGTGAATAGTTTCTGAAAGTTTCATTAACATCTGACAATTTTTTTATTTTGTAAGATTTTTCCAAATTAATGTGTGTAGTACAAAAAAAAAAAAACCGCTAAAAATTGTTATTTACTAGCCCCTCTTGGTACAAGGTTTTTTTTAATCAAAATTTAGAATGTTCTAAAAAGGAAATTTTTTAAAAAAATAATTAAAAAAAAAATTTGGTCTTTCCTCTTCATAAAAACATAAGCATTTAGACGATAAAATTTTGTTTTCATAAAGTTTGGCGTCTTTTTCATCAGACTATGCTCTTTTTTTTTCTTTAGTGATTTCGTGGAGGTACCTAACTAAATGGCATCACAAAGAAACTAAAAGTGTTCGTACATTAAAAACTCTGAGAATTTGTTTGGAACTGTTTAAGCTGTGGGATCAACCAATCAACAACTTTTGCCAAAAAGTGGAAAATATGACAACTGATACCCACAACTTGAAAAACGAATTAAAAGAAGAATTTAAAAGTTTTCCAAGGGGCTAGGAAAATGTATTAGTTTTTGAAGCCAGATTCGAACTAAAAGAACATTCGGCCCTGTTTTCAAAAGCAAAAGAAATGTCCCATTTGCAGCAGTAGAAAAAATTAATGAAGAATTAGACCGACTAGAAAATGCCGGTATACTATCCAAATAAGTTTTAGCGAATGGGCTGCCTTAATTGTATACGTAAGAAAAAAGTTTAACCAAATTCGCGTTTGTTTTTTTTTTTCAACGGGCCTCAATTTTATTTTTGTTTTACCATTACCATCTCCCCACACCGGAGGAGGTATTTAATAAACTGAATGGTGGGGAAATATTTTCCAAATTGGATTTAAGCGATGCATATTTTGAAAAAATCCCTGTTGAGGAGGTCAATGCAAAACTTCTATGCCAATATTTTTTTAAATTAACAGGGGTTTATACAAAAAACAGAAAGTTTATTCGGGGTTAAAAAGTTGCACCCGCTATATTTCAGCAGGTCACGGATACCATGCTGGGCGGCTTGGACTTTATTTGTGCCTACCTGGATGACATTGTAATAAAATCTATCGAGGAACATCGAAATTTGAATGATCTCAAAAACCTTGTGGATATGTTTGCGGTCTCAGTGAAAGAATCGAAATGTGATTTTTATATGAATAAAATAAGGTATCTCGGGAATACAGTAAGAATGGAAGACGACCTGACCCACAGAAAGCAGATGCTATCAAAAAACATGCCTGCACCAAAAAACGTCAACGAGCTCCAACATTTTTTGGGACTTGCCAATATATTATCAATAATTCATAAAAAATATGCACGAGCTACGAGCTGAAATGTTTAATGAATTGTTATAAAAAAAACAAAAAAGTTGGAACTGGACAACGGAATGCCAGTCAGCTTTTTTGAAAAAAAAAAAAATATTTTAACATCAGATCTATTTTTGACTCACTTTAACCCTAAATTGGATATCATTGTATATTTGGGATACGAGTTCGTACGGCATTTTTGCGTGTATCATACATGTTATGCCGGACGGGACACATAAACCCATAGCACACACATCAAGAACATTGTTACCCGCTGAAAAAAGCGTACAGCCAAATTGAAAAGAAAGCTCTCAGTATAATATTCGCGGTAATTAAATTTCAGATATCTGCATGGAAGGTTTTTTAATCTGCAGACCGATCATAAACCATTATTAACCATATTTGAAAAAAAAAGGTTTACCGGTTTATAGATAAAAATAGACTTTTTGAGATGGGGTACCATCCTTCTCAACTAAAATTTTAAATTAAATTACTTACCAACTAATAAAATTGGCCATGCAGATGGTCTATCCAGACTAAAACCAAATGAAAAATCATCCACTGAAGACTCAGTTATAGCAGCTCTTCGTTCTGACTTTGAAATAAAATCAATAATAGCGAATACCGTCAGGGATTTACCTGTAACGTTGTCGGAAATGAAAAAACGAAGCGCTGAAAAAGATGATTTTATTTGTGAGATAAAAGAAAAAAATCGCAACAAAAAAAAGTAATAGCGTGTCAGACGTCTACTCACTGTGTGATAATGTCTTATTATACAAGTGAAAGAGTTGTCATTCGAAGGAATTACAGAAACGAATCTTGAAAGACTTAAAACGGTGGACACCCCGGTAAAAAACCATATGAAGAGTATTTGCAGTTATTGTCTATTGGCAAGCAATGGACAGGGATATAGTGGAAATGATTAACTCATGCAGAAGATGCGCCTTGGCGGCCAAAGCTCCACCGACCACTTTCAAACCTTGGCCGAAAACTGACCAGCCTTGGTCACGTATACATATCGACTTTGCTGGCTCGATTGACGATTATTATTACTTAATCGTTGTTGACGGTTACTCCAAGTGGCCGGAAGTTTTAAGATGCAAGAGGCCAACAACGGCTGTAACAATCAGTTTCCTACATGAGCTGTTTGCGAGATTTGGAGTAGTGGACTGCGTTAAAAGCGACAATGGCACACAGTTTACTTCAGCTGAATTTAAGAACTTTTGTGACATCTTCCAAGTCCAAAACATAACTACACCTCAATACCACCCCTAGATCTAATGGAAAAGGCAGAGAGATTCGTGAACACGATGAAAAGAGCATTTAAAAGAGCTCAAGGAACTCCTACCGACATAGCATTACAGCAGTTTCTGCAAGTTTATCGTATAACGCCAAACCCGAATACACCATCAACGGAAGCTCCCTGACAGAAATCATGTTTGCCAAATGGTGAGATCCGTGTTTGATGAAATTAATCCTATAAACAGTCGAGAACATGAAACACGGAAAAAGGACCAAAAAAAAAAACGATTTCTCCCAGGTCAGAAAATTTAAAAAAAAAAGTTTTTCAGAATAATATGCCGTACTGGGAGGAGGGCATGATCATTAAGCAGGATCGGCGAAATGGTGTAGTTATATTATAAAGGACCAAGACATACACATAAAACATCTTAATCAAATTAGAAAACGGCATGAAATAGACTCTTACTTTACACAGGATGAAGGTTAAAAGAAACATTTAATCGAGATCATTTACGACAAATTTTGACCTCGAGTTCTAGTAAAACATACACCAGAATAAAAGAAGGTCGGGAATAAAAAGGAAAAATTTGAAGCATTTGTGATCAAATAATGAAAAGAGGCCTGTCTATTAACCCTTAAAAATTTTGAAAAGGCTTTGAAGGGGGGTATGCTTGGGAACTTTAACCTACCTACAAATGGACTATTCCACACTTATATAATGTGGCTCCTAACTATGAGTTGTTAGAGAAGATGTCACCAGTGAGAGAAAGTACTCTATTGTCCATGTTTACTGTTGTACTTTTGTTCCAAAATATATTATTAAGGAGAAAATGAGTCCGAGTTATCTTTTATGGGACTTTTAAATAACATTTAAAAACTCAGTGGTGTTGATTGTCTAAATTGTTCCCAATCAAAGAAAGAACTCTTTGAGGGGCTTAAAGACATTGGACAATAAGTAAAAAAAGACATTTTTGACTTTTTTTTCTTACGTATACAATTGGGGCAGCCCAAACATTTGAAATGGACTGTGACAGGAAAAAATTAAAAGAAGAACAAAATACAATGTTTTTGGTAGGGAACTTGAACAAAAAGTTGAGAATTGGGATAAAACTAGGGAAAGCAATTGACACCTGGTTTGGGTCATTCAAATTCACAATGAATGAAAACTTGCTTAAGAGAAATGGCAAGTAAGTTTTTTTTTTTTTAAATTTAGCATTTGGATGATAAGCTAAATGATAGGGTTGTTGATTTCATCCATGATATGTTAAAATCATGTCTAAAATCAAAACTATGATGTCTTTTTTTCATTATATGCTTAGATTGACTCTTCCAAAAGCTCAGTCTAAGTTGACATTGTAAATGCAGGGGACGAGAGATGTGAATGGCTGTAGCAGACCTGAGTTAGCAATGGTCCTCTCTGACATGTTGTAGATATGCACCTGACAAAAGGCAAGGAGTGTAAAACCTTCTGCAGATGACAATCCTCCTAGGTCTATCAAGAATGTGCATTGATATGTCATTTTCAGTCCTAAATGTACATGATGGAGGAGGCAGAAGATCCAAACCAGCTTCCAAAGTGGTTTGAAGATTTTGTCCTTTTCAACAGGTTCCGAGCAGACTGTCTGTTCATATGAAATGAGATTTTTTACTAAAGTCAATAATAAGCGGAGGTAAATGGCATCAATAACTGGCATCTGTATTGTCCTATTATATATTCATATTTTGATTTTGAAAAATTTTAAAAATAATATATTTTAAACAGGCAATTATTGTCATAAAGAAAAGAAATATTGAATCTTTTCTACCTAAAACTCGTTAATATCCATTTTATATTTTTGGAGATGCTGGACATTAAGGGGTTAAATAAGAATACAAAAACATTATTTACAGAAAATTTTCTAATTTAATTGAGATGCATGTATGAAGTTGCAATTAAACAACAAATCAAGACGACAGTGACATAAAATTAAAACTCCCCAAATAATGTATATGTTGATGAGGACTTCAATAAATAATGTTTATACAAAAGGACATGGGATGCATTGTTTTGTGACATTTGTTAAAGTCCTCAGATTTAGATGGTTTCTTTTTCTTTTCTCTTAGGAAGTTTCCTCCTCCATTCATTTTTTTTCAGTGTCATTTGAATTAATATTGAAATCATAAGCATTGGATAATCAATGAAATAAAATTGATTCTTAGCATCATCTAATAAGCATTTTGAGAATTTCAAAACAGTTCAAATTTTAAATTGATCAAAAACCAATGAACACCAACAGAATTTGAAAAGGTTTTATTTCCATTACACTTCTAGTGAAAGAATTTTACAAAACATCATCTTAATCCAATTAAAATTGTTGTGTCGGAAACCTACCACCCCTCTTGAAGATGAACTTGTCTGCGAACTTTAAATAGTGGCATGTCAGTTGACATGGGAGAGACAGATAGACAGAGAAGTTCTTAGCTGAGCTAGTTATTGACTACTCAGGCGATTTCTGTACCTTTTTACCAACCTATTAAAACCCTTTTTATTGTTGTGTTATTTGGCGTTTGTCTCTACTAACCCCAAATCAACATCATAACAGTGGCGACGAGAGATTCGTTCATCACGCTGAGTGGAGAATTTTTCAACTCTAGGTGAACTATATAATTTTTTTTTTCTCGCTCTGAAAAAAAAAAAGAAAACAAAATACATGAAGAAATGGGATTTCAACGTGCCAAAAAGAAGTAAGACTTCTGCTTATTGTGGATATATACGTGTTTTTCCCTTTTTGACTGTTTTCGAAAAGTGTTTTGTGGAATCTATTACGCATAATGAAAGATTTGATTGCATTAACGAAAACTCTAGTGCAAAGTCAAATTCAGCAACAAGAGCAACAAAAATTGTTTCGGGAACAACTATTGGATTTACAAGTTCAGCAGCGAAATGACACAAAGGCTTTATATGAAGCGATTTTACTTAAGAATCCAGTAAATTCGTCATTCACTGCCGAAGGTATTGCTAATTCTATTACTGAGTTCAAATTTAACCCACAGGAGGGCATAACATTTTCTGCGTATTTCAGAAGATTTGAAACAATATTTGAAAAAAAAATGTGAAGGTTGGACTGATGAACAAAAAGTGAGTTTACTTTTACAAAAGTTGGGTACAGATGAAAATAATAAGTATACGAATTTTGTCATTCCAAGAAAAACTGGTGACATTTCTTTCGAAGAAACTGTTAATACTTTATCTAGTATTTTTGGCGAGTGAGTTAGTTTGTTTCATACTCTTTTCTCGTGTTTGAATATGGTAAAGCGTGACGATGAGGATGTTGTTATGTATGCTGGAAATGTTAACAGAATGTGTGAACGTTTTATGTTACATGATCTTTCAATTGATCGATTTAAATGTTTGATATTCGTTCAAGGCTTGACTTCTAGCAAAGATAAGGACATAAGGTCCCGAATATTGGCAAAACTCGAACAAAATTCCGAGATCACTTTGCAGAAGGTTACAGAAGAGTGTCAAAGAATTGAAAACTTAAAACATGACAATATGCAAATTGAAGAAAAAGACGTATCCCGTGTCCATGCTATTCGACCAAAAAAGGGAATAGTTAATAAAAACGTTAAAAAACCAACGTGCTTTGGATGCGGTGGGGGTCATTTTAAAAGTGAATGTTTTTTTCGTGACAAAAATTGCTATTCGTGTGGCAATAAAGGCCATATACGTACTCATTGTAAAAGCAAAAGAAAAAAATTTAAGTCGAAAAAAGATAATGTGAATATTGTGTTGTCACGTCAGGAGATTGAGGAGGGGCAGAAAAGAAAATTCGTACAGGTAAAAATTAATGGAAAAAATGTTAAAATACAGCTAGATACTGGAAGTGATATTTCCATTATTAATACAGCAACATGGATTAAAATAGGCAAATATTCTTAAAAAGATGAAAAATTTTTCTTACTCGGATTTACTAAACAGGTTGAAAATTTTTTTTTAAAGGTGAATTTTCTTGAAAATATTTCATTTGTTGGTACTAGACTAATCTTAAGGGAAGAAGAAGGAAAAAAAAAAAAAAAAAAAAGAAAAGAGAGAAAAGATATAATGATGCATGACCCAATTGATCTCTTTTTTCCCTATAAAAGCTTTTTTAGAATTAATGTTTGGCCGATTTTCAAAAACAATTGGAAGAAAAATTATAAATAATAAGAAGAAAAAATAAAAAAAAGACATTATCAAAACGGGTCTTGATGGAAGCCAGATATCGGTCAAACACCTGGCCCACATTTTTGCATGGAAAGACCCTTATCAATTTGGATAAAGAGATTTTTTTGGGAACAATGAAACAATTTTAATCAGAGAAAAAGTGTCTTTGGGTTGAGGGGATGACCGGTGGAACGATATACAGATCCTGACCTGTTAAGAATTGGACACCCACGTTAATAAAGTGGAGACATTTTCAAAGTAGATAATTAAGATTTTCGACTATCAACAAAAAACAGCAAAGAGGTAAAAAAGAGGGACAGTTTTTTGGCTCACGGGTGGCGCCAAGAAGGCGGAAAAAATACAAAAAAAGTCAAGACTAATTAGCGGCGGGCTGTTTGAAAAAGTCCAGGTAAGAACCAAGATGGTCATTTTTCAGACGTGCGAAAAAAAAAAAAAATTTTTTTTCTTTTTTTTAAACAAGAACAACAATTTTACGGCAACAAGAGGAAAAGGATGTTCGATCAATAACAATTGGTCGGAGACGGTCACGTTATCTGCGGAAAGAAGGGAAAGGTTTGCTCCAGCATCAGGAACGATTGGTCGAAGAAGAAAAAAGTTGATCTGCGGAAGAGAAGAGGAAAGAAATTCTTCGATCAGGAACCATTGGAAAAAGGTCACCTGACATACGAGAGACTAAGAGAGATGGATCTTGAAACCCACCAAAGGTACTATGTCGAAGTAGGGGTGAAAACAATAGCGATAATGGAGAAGACAGAATTAATGCAGCTTTTGGAATTATCGAGAAAACCCTGACGCCGACAGACCCACCCCAGTTTGTTGCGGCGTCAATATAAACAGGACCCCAGTCGACAGAAATCAGTAGAGTTGGATGCAGTTGGAGTTGAGAGTTGGACCGCGGGCAGGGATAGAGCCTGCGGCCATCAACTCAATTCATTCGCCTATTTTGCGGGCAGAATATTTTTATTGAAGACAATAAAATCCTTCCAGCCCAAGTAGACGAAGAAGAAGATTGCCTGAAAGCCTGAGAAGAATTGGAGATGCAGACTTTAAAAGTCGATGAGAAGTTAAAGTTTTTCAGCCCCGGAAACCAACTGAAAAAGACCACCTCAGACGACAGAGAGTTGCGTCTAAGTTGAAACATTGAAATCTTCCACAAATTTTGAAACAGGAAAACCACCAGCCCAAGCAGACGAAGAAGAAGAAATACAACTCAAGTCGGAGAGAAGAATCAACTGCGAATGATCGATAGAAATTAGCCCCAGTGTCGAACTGAACCACACTTCCGACATACATACATGATTCTAAAAAAGGTTCAGGAACTTTTTTTCTATTGTGTGATAGAAGCTTGGAAAAATAGTCAATCAGAGCGGGTCGGGAATTGAGAACAATTTTGTTTTTTATGTAACGGACATTAAGATTCAAAAGGTTGTAACCCTTTTTATCAGCAATTTTGTTTAGTGTCGTCTTTTTTGTTTTATTTGTGTTTTGCCACCCCCGTCGGACTCGACTTGTATCAGAAAATCCTGCTGGTCCCGTCTGTCTAAGATCTAAACACAGCGTGGGTAGACAGACCAGGAGAGAATATAGTTGTTTTAGTGACCAGGTATTGGAAGCGAGTCGGGAAAGGAAGGCTGGTGATCATTGACCAAAGGGTTGGAGCAAAACGCTTGGACCCAGGAGGAGCGACCAGGAGGAGCGACGTCACCGTTAAATATAACCAAAGGATCCGACACTGGGCCAGGTGTGTAACCGTGGTTTTATTAATACAGCAACATTCCCTTTTAAAATAGGCAGACCTTTGCTTAAAAAAGTCTGAAAATTTGGCTAAGTGGGATTTCTGGAAGAAAATATGCATTTTCAAGGTTTTTTTTTAATTGTAATATTTCAATTTGTTGGTAAGACAATAAAGTCTAAAGTGTATGTGCTACAAAATTCTTCAAATTTGTTTGGAACAGATTGGATTATACTTTTTAATTAATGGGAACTCCCTATAGATTCTTTTTGCAATAGAATTAATGTTTCTTCTCCATGTAAAAATCGGGTTACAGAAAATTTGGTGAAAGATCTGAAAATAAAATTTCCACAAGTATTTTCAGAAGGTCTTGGATGTTGCAAAAAGACGAAGGCAAAATTTGAAGTGAAGGAAAATGTAAAACCTATTTTCAAGCGAAAAAGAAATGTGCCATTTGGTGTTTTGGAACAGATTAACAAAGAATTGGAACGGCTTGAAAATTTAGGAGTTATTTCACGCATTGAATTTTCAGAGTGGGCCTGCCCTGTTGTATATTTTAAGAAAAAGAATAATAAAATTCGGATGTGTGCTGATTTCTCTACGGGTCTAAATGATTGCTTAAAAGACCACACATATCCTTTGCCTTCACCAGAAGACATTTTTGCAAGTTTAAATGGAGGAAAAATATTCTCTAAATTGGATTTATCGGATGCCTATCTCCAAGTGAAAGTGGACGAAAAATGTTCTAAATTGTTGACTATCAATACACACAAGGGTTTATACAAATTAAACCGTCTGCCTTTTGGTTTAAAAGTATCCCCTAGTATTTTTCAGCAAATTATAGCCACTGTGCTGGCAGGGTTGGACTTCGCCATTGCATATCTTGATGATATTTTGATAAAAAGTAAAGATCGAAATGAACATTTGAAACATATTAATCAGGTTTTTGAAAAAATTGAAGAATATGGATTCAAACTTGCAGCTGAAAAATGTGAATTTTTTATGAGTGAAATTAAGTTTTTGGGGCAGATAATAGACTCTGATGGAAGAAGACCAGATCCGGCGAGGGCAGAAGCGATCAAAAGCATGCCAACTCCCAAAAATGTAGTAACGGTACAAGCGTTCTTAGGACTTGCTAACTATTATGGGATATATATTCCTAATTTGTGCAGCCTTACGGCTCCATTAAATAAATTGCTTAAAAAGGGAGCAAAGTGGGAATGGTCAGAAGTGTGTCAGAAGGCGTTTGACAAAATAAAGAATATTTTGACGTCGGAATTATCACTAACACATTATGACCCTAAACAGGAAATTATAGTGGCATCGGACGCAAGCGAGTACGGAATATGTGCGGTAATTCTGCATAAATTCAGAGACGGCAATACGAAGCCAGTGGCACATGCATCAAGGACATTATTACCCGCAGAAAAGAAGTACTCTCAAATTGAGAAAGAAAGCTTAGCTATCATCTATGCTTGTAAAAAATTCCATAAGTACATACATGGAAGAAGGTTTATATTGCAGACCGACCATCGCCCGCTGCTTTCAATCTATGGTTCGAAGAAGGGTATACCTACTCATACGGCAAACCGTTTGCAACGATGGGGAACCATTTTGTTGAATTAAATTTCAAAATGGAATTTTTATCATCTAAAAAATTAAGCCATGCTAATGGTTTATCTAGACTGATCCCAACGTCTTCGGAACTGCTAGGATATACGGTGATAGCGTCGTTACAAGCAGAAAATGAATTGGTTGAAGTAATGTATAACACAGTAAAAGAATTACCGGTGACATTAGATGAAATAAAATTAAAAGCAGAAAACGACATTTTTATTAGAAAAATGAAAGAAGTTGTAACTTCAGAAAAGTATAAAACTTCTTCACCAGCATATTCAATATGTGATGAAGTGCTGTTATATGCTGGAAGGGTTGTGATACCGGTTGTACTACAAAAGCGGATTTTGAAGGAATTTCATCAGGGGCATCCTGGTATTGGACGTATGAAAGCCCTGATGAGGAGTTACGTTTATTGGCCAAATATGGACAAAGACATTGAACAGGTAGTTAAAACTTGTAGAGGGTGTCAAATGGCAGCGAAAGCACCGCCAGTAAAATACACACCATGGCCAAAAACAGATGTTCCATGGACCAGACTCCACATAGATTATGCTGGACCCATGAATGGTAATTTTTACTTGATAGTTGTGGATAGCTATTCCAAGTGGCCTGAAATTTTTAAGTGCAAAAGACCAACTGCTTCTGTAACAAAAGATTTTCTTACAGAACTGTTTGCACATTTTGGAGTACCAGAAAAAATTGTCACCGACAATGGAAGTCAATTCACAGGAAGTGAATTTAAGACGTTTTGTAAGACTCTGGGAATTGACCACATCATGACTTCACCGTACCATCCTAGGTCAAATGGACAGGCTGAACGGTTTGTTGATACGTTCAAGAGAGCCCTTAAAAAAACAAATGGTACTAATACAGATGATGGTAATATACAGCAGTTTTTAAGTATATACAGAATAACACCAAATCCAAACGCAATATCAGGGATGTTTCCAGCTGAACTGATGTTTGCTAGAAAAATTAGATCTGTATTCAATAGGCTGCTGCCGGAAAGAAAAAAGAGTTACCAGAACAAAACGCATCAGGAAAATATGAAATATCTCAGGCCGGGAGATTTTTTTTTTAAAAATTACAAAAATGGGAAGGAATTTTGGCAAGATGGAGTGGTAACTCAAAGAATTGGTAAGATGTTATACATGATAAGAAGTAAAAAAAATGGACGCACAAAAAGACATTTGAACCAATTAAGGAAAAGAATCATTGAAGAAATAAGTAAAGAAAAATGAAGAACCAATGGAGGTATTATATGATTTATTTGATATACCAACTCCACCATTGCCTGAAACAGTTGTCCAAAGAAGGACAAGCAAAAGAAATAGAACAAGGGTGGAACGTTTAAGTCCAGATCCCTAAAGAAAAAGATATTAATTCCTCCAGAATTAATCTCAAGGGGGAGGTGTTGTGTCGGAAACCTACCACCCCTCTTGAAGATGAACTTGTCTGCGAACAAAGACTTTAAATAGTGGCATGTCAGTTGACATGGAAGAGACAGATAGACAGAGACGTTCTTAGCTCCGTCTTTTTTTGACAGGTCGGTTTGAATTTTTTTGTGATTGTGTGTTTTTGTTTTGAAGTGCGACGAACTTGTTTTGACCCACGAGGATTTGCTGCAAATACTTGACGAACTTTATTCGACCCACCAAGTCTTTCTGTTAAGTTTTTATTTAAGTTTTTCTTTTTTCTTTCTCTTTTTTTTTTCTTTTTCCATTTCTTTTGTTTGTTTTAAATTATTTTTCTGGGCTTCGGCCCATATTTTTTATTTTTTTTAGTCCGGTTTGACGAAGTCTTACCGGACGACTGCTTTTTATTTCTGTTTATTTCTTTTCAGTGTTTTAGTACAGTTTAAGAAAAGAGAAAAAGAAAGCTTTTTATTTTTATTTTTATACCTTCCTTCTTATTTTTTTAATTAGCGATTTCGGTCGCTTTCTTTCATTTTTTTGGTTTGACTAGTTTGTTTTTCTTTTGCTTTTAATTTATTTTCCTTAGCGGCTTTTTTCTCTGTTTACAAACCAGACTTTTTCTTTTTCTTTTTTGTACATTTTTATTGAATTTGTGAAAAAAAAAAGAGAGGAGTTTCTTTTTAAGCTTTTTTCTTTTTATTTTTTTTGTTTTTGGGCGCCATTTTTTAATTTTTTTTACTTGTCTATTTTCTGTTAATCTAGTTTGTCTTTTATTGTTCTTTTAGTTTTCACAGTTCATTTTTAAAAGTTTATTGTCTTTGTTTTTTTTTTAATTTACTGGTGCATCCAGGTTTTTCTTTATTTGTTTAATTTCTTTTTTTATTCCAACTCCTTTCCCCAAATTTGGATATAAATTTAAATGCCCGCAGGTGGTAGTCTCCACGTTGATACAATATGGCCGACGGTGCCGGTCGGTCAAGTGTTAAGAAGGACCTTTTTGGGTCAGCTGCGAAAGCTGACCCACCGGATAAATCCGAGAAAAAGCGGGCTAATGATAGCCCCAAATTAGAACGTGCTAGTACCTCCAAAAAAGGAGATACAAACAAAAATGACGAGGTTCCAAAGGAGGCACAATCTAAGACTGCTAAGGACTTGCCCTCTTGTTGGAAGTCCCCACCAAGTTGCATTCTGAACATGGCGGATTTCTTGGAAAAGGCGAAAAATTATGCCCATCTTGTAAATAAAGATGGGCTGGTCGAAGTAGTCCAAGAACACGATGTGTTCTCAAAGAGAATGGTGTCCGTTTTCGTGGTCGAAAAGAGATATTCATAAATATATGATTTGTTTTTTCGGTTTGTTAACCATTTGATAATTATTTAGAGCTGAAAAATATTTCGGGGTTAGGAATAATTCTTTCTTTACATTCCGGCGATCTGAGAGAAAGAAAGAAAAGAAGAAGAAAAGGAAGGAAAGAAAGGAGAAAAATAAATAATACGAAACCAGGTCGTAAGCGAAAACACACACGCTCGACTGGCACATATCAGATGTCAAAAATATCAGGTCAAGCACCGACCTACTTCCGTGTCCGCGGAGGATGGGAGTTTGTTATCATTTTGGTTGAAGAAATAAAAGTTTAGAGACAATGGAAAAAATATGATAGGTAACAGGTGGGAAGTTTATCTAAGGATATACAGACAATCCATTAATACAAGAACCCAGACAATTCCAGAATTGAAAATATAGCCACACAAGGTGATGTAGAAATGCTTTTTGAGATAATTAAGATTTTGTTGTCAAGCTCCGAGCGAAGGAAAAAAGTGAAATATTTTTATTAGTTCACGTTAACGCCACCCAGGGTGATGTCGCTTTTTGAGATAATACAGATTTTTATTATCGGCCGGAGGAGAATGAAATATTTTGTTGCGTTCAGAGAAACGCCGACAGGTCTAAGAAATTCTTTTCTTAGATCGTATCTAATTAGCGGTAGGCTGTTTGACAGATACCTCGTGTAAAAGAAACCGGGATCGTCATTTAGGTCACATACGAAAAGGACAATTTAAATTTTTGTTTCTTTAAGCAAGGTGTTTCTCCCCCCAGAACAAAGCCACGGATTGTCCACGCCCGATTAAAGACGTCACGAAGGAAGGAGGAAAGATACCGACCAGAGTCTCATTGGCCGAAGGCGGTCACATGATACATGAGGGAGGAGGAGAGACACCCGACCAGGACCCCATTGGTCGAGAGCGGTCACCTGACATACGAAGGACCAGGGGAAGCGGGTATACGCCACCCCCCAGAGGCACAGTAAGGAAGTAGGAGTGAAAGTAAGTTACCGAAAATGGAAAATCCCTAATCAGAAATAATACGTCTTTAGAATTATCAAGAAAACCCTGGCGCCGACAGACCCACCCCAGTTTTTAACTGCCTCAATAAAAGCGAGACCCCAACCGACAGAAATCAGTTGGAGTTGCAGCGCGGACAGGCAGAGAAGTTGCAGCCACGGAGGGCGATAGAGTTGCAGCGCGGACAGGCAGAGAGTTGCAGCGCGGACGGCGGGCCCTGTTCATTAGTCCCCTTTGCGGCAAGCCAAGGCCGGTTCGTTTGGCCTAAGAAGAGAAATTCGTCCAACCCAAGTCGAAGTGAAGAAATTCGCCCAACCCAAGCCGAAGTGAATAAGCTCGTCCAACCGAAGCCGAAGAGAAGAAGTTAATTCGCGCACTGACGGCAGAGATGAGTGAACAATAATACAGACTCTGAAGAGAGAGTTAGTTACTGCCACGGACGGCGAGAGAAATCAGCCGTGAACGACAGGTAGAGATCAGCGCCCAGTGTTGAAACCAAACCACACCCCGAAATGCAAATTTCTAGAGAGCAAGTAACTCGAAGCCTTAAAGTTGTATGGTAGAAGCTTGGTGCCACGGTCCACAGAATGGGTCGGGAGGTAGGAATAATCTTGTGTAACGAACAATTAGATATAAAAAGTTGTTACCTTTTTCTTCAATATTTTTTGACCTTGTGAGTTTTATTTATCTTGTGTGTTATCACCCCCGTTGGACTCAGCTTGCATACGGCCCAATCCCTGTTTGATCCCGTCTGTCTAAGATCAGTGTAGCTACCCTGGTAACCAGGCGTTGGAAGCGGGTTGGGAACAACGAGGCTGGTATTCATCTAGCCAAAGGGTTAGAACGTCACACTTGGAGCAGCGAGGAGCGAACAGCTGGCGTCGCGAACGGGATCGAACGACACAGTCGACGCTGCGACCAGGGGGGACGACGTCACAACTGGTGCCGTGACCAAAGGATCAACCCTGGACCAAGTCACGTCACACACAAAAGATTTGTCGCTCCACGAAAGACATAGTGATTAAATCACTTTTAAGAGTTATTAAGGGTACTGGTTTTTCATGTGGGACATTCTGCTGCCCACGCCAGAAGATTGCCTGGCTATGGCAAAAAAAGAGCTCATTACGAAAGATCTAATTTTTAGAACAGAGTACGAAGGCCGCAGAAGGACCAGGGTGGCTGTTTTGAGGTTCCTCCTCAAATTTTGGAGAGCACCTGGCTGCATTTTTTTATGCAGTTTGGCCAAATTTTAGGGGCTCTCTCGGACAATTTGAACGGGGATGGACTTTTGATATCATGCTCGACCAGAAGGCTTTCAAGTCCGTCCCCAACTGTTTGGGTTTTGGCGACCGGAAAATGCCGGTCATAGTGACCGGTAGGAAACCAACTTGCTGGAGGTGTGGAGAGACTGGTCACCTTTCCTCCTCCTGCCCAGGGAAGAAGGCCCCTGGAGTTCCGGTCGCAGGTGACCAAAATCCCCCCTTGGCCGACAAGGTAAAATCCGCGACGCCTGTAATGGGCCTAGCTGCAGGGGCGGACCGGTGCGGAAAATCCCTCGGTTGGGTCCGTACCCACATTTATCTGGTCAAACGCCTTCTACAAGTGTGGATAAGGAAAGGATGAGGATTCCTTTTGCTGGAACTGATATGGCGCCTCGTAGTTAGGGGCAAGGGGAAGACCCAAACAGCGGTTCCTCAGTCCCATCATGACCCCAGGGACATTAACACCTACAGCCCCATTCCCTCTACCAGCTCTGAGGGCGACGCCTCGGCGTCTTATGAAAAAAATGCTTCCGAAACCCAGAAAATAAATGAACCAAGCTGGCAGAAGATCCTGGATCTCAAAAGAAATTAAAAGAACAGTTGGAGGCTAAGCGGGGGGTAAAAACCAAAAAATCGCTGGGGGCACCGGCCCCCTATTCTCTGCCCTGTCTTCCCAAACTTCATCAAAAAAAACCTTCAAAAAAAAACCTCCTCCACCAAAATCACTGTCGAACTCACCGACGAAAACTTTTCACTCATCAAAACCTTCACCTGTGAGGACGCCTTCTGGGCATGACACCCTCCACTACTCCTAACATCACACCCATTCCAACACCTATTCAGTCACCACAAAAAAAAGGGTAAGAAGCCCAGACTCTAAGTTGCTACAGAGAAAAAAAAAAAAAAGTCAAACCACCATATCTCCCAGGGGAAGACGTCTGCCGCGTATCCCGGGATCAGGCGGAAAGGGTCTTCGGGCAAACGAAGAACCCGAAGCCCTTGAAAATCTTTGTGGAATTTCCGGCAATCAAGGGTGTGGATGTGGAGGTGCCGGAAAAATTTTGAAATCAGCTAACCGTGATAAGAACTGGCCCGGGTACGCGGGAGATCTGGGGCATGATAGAGGAGGCAAAATCGTCCTTGAAAGTGGTGCCCCAGCTGTCGTCCTTCTGGAGGAAAACTTATGATGAAAATAAAAATTGTAAAGGGAGGGTCCCTATTTATGTTCACCCATCCCCTTTATAGAGCCCTTTAAACTAACCTATCCTTCGGACATCGGCGGCTTGTCCCAGGATGACACGTCGAAACTGAGATGATGTCTGGCTCCATTGGGACAAGCTGTGGGTGTCCTCTCCCCAGCCATGTTCTATCCTGAAGGGCAACCCTAATCGATTTCACAATGGCTCTCTGGTTAGCTAGTTTGAATGTCCGGGGCCTGAGGTCCGAATCTCGCAGGGCGAGGCTCTCTCGTGACCTTCAGCGCCTCGGGGTGAATATATGTTGTATACAAGAGACCCGGTTTTCTTCTCATGATCGTGAGGATATACTGTCTAAGGGGTTCGCCCTTTATTCAGCATGTTTTGATGGTCGTTCGAGGGGTGTCTCTTGGCTAGTGAGCAGGTCTTTGAAGGCTGCATGTACCCTTGTCTTCGCGGATCCGGCGGGAAGGCTTTGCGTGTTGGATGTTACCATAAAGGATAAGGTTCTACGTCTCATTGGGGTTTATGCGCCCAATATCCATTCCGAGCGGCCTGCTTTGTTTCGGCAGATCGCGCCGTTCTTGACGACGTCTCGTCGGGTAGTTTTAGCGGGGGATTGGAATGCCGTCCTTGACCCCGATATAGATCGTATAGGGCACAAAAAAGGTACTAACAAACCGGATGTGAAACCATTTCGGGACTTTATCGATGGGTTTGATCTCGTCGATAAGTTCCGGAATGAACACCCTCAGGAGGTAGCATGGACTTGGATAAATAGGTGGCAACTCGGCTCCTGGCTCGCTTGGTGAGCTACCTGGACCGAGTCTTAGTTAGGAGAGTCGATGTAGGGCTCTTAGGGTGTCCAAGTTTCCATTATATAGTTTATACGGATCATAGGCTTGTCCGGGTCCGTGTAAACTTAGATAAGCCTAAGGTTAGATTGGCTGGCTACTGGAAATTGAACTGTTCACTTTTTGGTGATCAGGGTTTCCGGGACCAGCTGTTACTAACGATATAAAGGGAATTGACGGGGGCGGTTGTGGGAAATGCCTGGTGGGGCAATTTAAAATCTAAAATACGAACGTTTGCTGCCGATTTTAGTCGTCGACTCAATCTAGATAGATTAGAGGCGCAAACTGCTTTAGAAAATAAAGTCGATCGGGCAGTGAAATCCCGTGTTAGTGGGGACATAGCCTTAGCTAAGGCAGAGTTGGCCTCCTTGCTTATCAAGAAGGATCAAGCTCTGGTAGTTAGGGCTAGGTTAAAAAGAATGTCTTCTGAGGCTACGAATATGGCCGCTGAACTGCGTGCAGAGGAGAATCGAAACGCGTCTAGGCAACATATAGCGTGCGTCACATTACCGGATAAGCGGACCGTGACTACAAACACGGGCATATGTGAGGTCTTTCGGGATTATTTTCAGGATCTTTTCACCAGGGAGCCCGGTCTGAGCTCTGCTCAGTTCGACGCCTATTTAGCTGACTTTCCCTGCCTCTCGGCAGCTGAAGTGGCTAGGTGCGAGGGTCCCATAACAGAGTCGGAAATCTGGGAAGCGCTGAAGCAGGTTGGTCTGGATAAGTCTCCGGGATTAGATGGTCTTCCCTACGAAGTGTACTTGAGGTTGTCGCACGTTTTTGTTCCTTTGCTGGAACTGATGTACAACCACTGGATGAGGCAGGGGTCTTTAATTCAACGCTTCACCAGGGGTGTCATCAAGTTGCTGCGTAAGGACAAGGACGGTGGGGATGGGTTAGGGAACTTTCGCCCTTTAACGATGTTAAACACTGACTTAAAGATTTTGGCGAAGATCTTAGCCAACCGTTTGCAGCTTGTCCTGTCTAGTCTGATTGGCCCTGAACAGACTTGTGCTGTGAAGGGCAGGACTATTCAGGATAACCTTAATATGGTGCACTTGATCTTAGAACAAGTCGACAGTGAAGCCGCGCTGATCAATTTAGATCAGTCCAAGGCCTTCGATAGGGTTGACCATCAATTTCTGGAGGCTGTCCTTTCGGCGGCCGGTTTCGGAGCCGACTTTCGCTCCTGGATCCGACTCTTGTATGCGACCCCCGGTGCGCTGGTGGAAGTGAATGGGGTAAGATCGAAGCCTTTCGTATTGTCTCGCTCCATTCGTCAAGGTTGTCCGCTATCGCCTCTGCTTTACGTTCTTGCCTTGGAGCCATTCCTTCGCAAGTTAAAGGCGAATCCGGTCCTACGCGGAATTTCGCTGCCTGGTGCTTCCACCTCGGCCAGGTATTCTGCCTATGCTGACGACGTTTCGGTTCTTGTGTCGAGCAGAGCCGAGATTAACGAAGTCAGCAAGAGATCAGTGGGTATGAGATGGTGACAGGGGCCAAGATCAACCGCGATAAGTCTGTGGGCTTGCGGTTGGGTGCGTGGAAGGAGTTTCTCTTCCGGACCTTTCCTCTGGACGGATGGGCCGATCAAGATACTCGGCGTCTGGTTCGGTCCTGATCTTCAGTTGGAAATGAATTGGTCGGAGGTACAAGGGCAGGCCGAGGCCGCGGGTAATCTGTGGTCTCGGAGGAGACTTTCCCTGAAGGGAAGGGCGGAAGTATGTGTTTCACACATCTATCCGATCCTCCTCTACCGTCTTTCTGTGCTTCCACTCCCGTATGCCCGACTAATGTCTTTAGTCCAGGCTTTGTTCTCTTTCTTGTGGAGAGGCAAGGCCCATATGGCATCTCGCGAGATCTGTTGCCTTCATCCCTCTGAGGGCGGTCTGGGTATGCCTAGCATTGAGATTCGTCAATATATGCTTCGCATTACCTTTCTAGACCGAATGTGTTGTGGTTTGGATGAAGTGGGCACCTTTTGGAAAGAAGATGTCCGAAAACATTTCCCATCCCTGAGAAGTGTGCACTCGTGCGAGGAGGAGGCCGGCCGTACTCCTCGTGTCGAGTGCTCCTTCTACCGTGAATGTCGTCGTGCTTTGAAAATCCTCTTGCGGACGTCGGATGGCCTCTCCGACGCCCAAGCGTTGTCTCGTAAGGCATTATATCGATTGTTTAGTTAGGGGTCCGTTCGAGATGGTCTGATCGACGAGCTCGGTCTTACGAAGCAGGAGGCTCGCTTGATATGGCCTTGGGCGCCTGGGTTGAAATGTCTCAATAACGATGAGGCATCACTCACCTGGCTGATGATTCGTGGGGCCCTCTGGGTCGGCAAAAGACTTTGTTCAGCAGGCTTGGAGAAATATCAAACTGTCGTCGCTGTACTGGGGAATGTCGAGACCATTGGTCACGCCTTTTTCAGTGCAAGACGGTAGTGCTGCCGTAATGCAAGTTTGTTGAAGGCCTCATGGTTCGCATGCTGCAGGGAAAGTTTTTTGTCCTGGAAGCCAGTTCTGTTTGTAGCAATGTGGTGCCGCAATTGACGAAGGCTGAACACTATGTGTTCTGTTGCTTACTAGGGGTTATGTGAGTCGTGATTTGGACGACGCGACAGAAGGGATTCTATGATGGCGAGAAGTTCACCTCTTCCCAACTGATCTTGTCTTTAAGCATCAGCTTAAAGTCAAGATTAGGACGGAAAGGCGGCGGCTCCCATCATCAGAATTCGGCAAAAGGTGGGTGAATCTTGAGCGAATGTGTAGAGTGAAAGGGCTGACCTAGAGTGGCATTTGGATGTCGGTTAGGTACAGAATGTTGTCCTAACAGGGTTGAACATAGGCAACCCACCCAGATATTAGGCTAGACTAGGTTTTCGTTTTTGAATTTTTAGTTTCTTTTTTTTTTCCCGGTTAACTTAGCTAGGGTATGTAAGCTCATTGGTCCCTTTTATTTATGTCCCTATTTTTTACTTTTGTTTAATTCCCCATCCCCTCCTCGTTAGGTGGTTAGTGATGTCAGTTTTCTGGTGGATGCGGGGCGCCTTTCGTTTCGTGTGTGTGTTTTTCGTATTTGTTGTTGTTTTTGAATGAGTGAGTGTTTGTGTGAACGCTTGTTGGTTTGAATGTGTCCTTTTTTTCTTAGTCCCGCATCGATTTCGTCCGGTTAACTGATATTTCTGCCACATTCATAGTTTGGGGGTTTTATTACTAACTCAATTTTGTTTAGTTTATTGTAAATAATTAATTCACTTTGTAAATATTCATTTGGGGATTTTAAAAGTTGTTATTTTATGACCCTCCCCCATGAACAATATCTGTAAATAAGGGGACTAGTTAGGACTTCATAGAGAAATTTGAGGTATTATGGTGGACGTAGTAAGAAAGGTAGGAATGAATGTGATGTTTTGGTGATTGGATTATTGTTGGCATGTTTGGGTCAGTGTCTGTGACTAGCTAAGTTTTAGATTAAAGACAGAAGAAGACCGTCATTCCCCATCCCCCTTTTTGGCCTTGTGCCGCATTTTGTATGTTTAATGCAAATAAATATTAGACAGATAGAGAGTTCTTAGCTGAGCTAGTTATTGACTACTCAGGCGATTTCCTGGAACCTTTTTATCAACTTATTAAATTATTGTTTTTTATTGTTTTACGTGTTATTTGGCGTTTGTCTCTACTAACCCCAAATCAACGTCATAACAAAAAATCAACCTAAAAAAATTCAGTAAATTTTTTTTTTTCCTTACTGATGAAAAATATACGTACAAAAATCTGCTGACTTCAATATGACCAGCAGGAAAGTTTTTTTGAATTTTTCGGATTATTTTCTCATCAAACTACAAAAATTGCTAGCATTAATGATTCCACACAACAATAACACCAACTCTCTCATATACATTTTCATATGTTTATTTTGTCTTGGAGGTTAAAATCTGTATTTTACAAATACAAATTCAAAGTCTATATCTATAAGATGTTCAAACTTCAAACATTTTAGAAGATAATAAATGAAATATAATTGGGTCAATAAAAACTTCCCAAACACTTCTAAATTTTTTAACCAATGTTTTAGAAATGTGCCATAAATATTATAGAAATTATAGCTTGAAAAAATGTTTATTCAGATTGCTGAAATTCAAACAGATTATGGAAAATTACATTTTCTTTTGCATTAGTGGCCTTCAAATATTTCAAGAAAATTCATAAGTTATATGAATTTTAAATTTAAGGAAACAAGCAGTACTGAACAGCTATGTAATATCTTCCTACATGTCAGTGAATGTTGGAAGATTTCCTCACTGCTGAAGAGGAGACTTGTGTTAATTAGATAAAGAGAGAAAGGTGTTGCAAGACTGTTTCTAACTCAATAATGTCTTGTTCCCTTTTGGTAATCTTATCTATAAAAACTTCATATCATGGGGAGTAACTTTACTTACTCTAACAATCTTCTTTTTTGAGAAACAAATATTGATCAACAATTGAATTCAGCAGAGGCTTTAATTCTCATAGCTTTTTTTTTTATATGTTTGCTTCTTGAAGCCCCTTCAAAAGATTTATATTCAATGAGCCGTCCTTTGTGAGCACATCTGCCAACTGTTTAGTACTCTGTATCGATGAGAGTGTTACTTCCTCTTTTTTCAATCATTTCTCATACAGTTGACATTTCCACCTGTCATCTGATGTCACTAATTCTTTTTGTTTTCACTGCTTTATGCAAAATTCTATTGTCAACTGTACAGTGGACAGGTAAGGTGGCATTCCTGTCATTGTAGACAACTTCTGCAATTATTTTAGCCATAAACAGTGACATATCACACCCTTTCAAGAATGATAAGGTCTCTGTTGTTAATGCAATTTGACCACTCTCTTGATCATGTAGATAGGCTGTCATTTCTTCATCAATAGGAAAAACAGTTTGTCCTCCTTGATTTATCCCATCTAGAAGATTAGCATAACTTGCTGTTATATATTGCTATATGTTACAATCTCACAAATTGGATGCCACTAGTATTTTTTATATGCCTTAAGATCTTATTTGCCTTATTTAGATGACTATCTTTAGCATTTGTGAGTGCTGAGCTCAACTGGCAAACAGCAAAAGGAATGTCATGCCAGCAATTCAATTCTGCTGTCCAACAGTTTAGTTTTCTCTTCAGGGATAACTGCATCATTCTATTTTTTTTAAGTTGCCAATGTCTAATAAGTTCATTTTTTCATGTAATATTCCTGATTAATACAGTTGGAGAAATTGGGTTTCTGATTAAGTTCAGTACCTATATCTGTTATATAATGTCTTTGGGATGATTTTAAGTTACCAAGTGTAAGACAGATTTGATATCAAAATTAGACGATTTTAATCTTCTTGGTGATGTATTTATTAAAATCTTTGAAAATCAGGAAAAGGATATTCTCAATTTTCTTATGTAATATTCTGGATTAATACAATTGGTGAAATTGGGTCTCTTATTAACTTTGATGCCTATATACTTGAATGCTGATGAATATTCACAACGTATGTCAAATGTATTCCTCAATTTCTCTATTAAACACAATTCAAAGTTTTTAGTTTCATTCCACAGTTGATCAACAAAACACATGAGAATATCCTAACCCTGCGGCCCCACATTAAAACCTGATATAATACCTTAGGAGACAACAGTTGGGTATCGGAGAGGCCTTCCTTAACCTGTGTGAAGTCTTTCAGAGTGCGTTGACACTCGTGATAGAAGGAGCCTTTGACTCAAGGAACATGGCAGCATCCTCCTCGCCTTCATGCATACTTCTCAAAGGCAGAAATGCTTTCTTAGCATTTTCCTTCCAGAAGAGACCATTACCCTCATCTTGCTGACACATTCGATCCAGGAACTTGAGCCGCAATGTCTTTTGACAAATCTCAACGTTGGGCATCTCCAGACCGCCCTCAGACGGGTGGAGGCAACAGACCGGCCGACACACCGCATGAGACTTGCCAGCCCACAAGAAGATAACAAGACTTGCACTAATAAAATTAGATCGGCGGACGGCAGTGGAAGTACCAAGAGCCAGTAAAGAAGTATGTGGTAGATGTGCGAGGCACAAACTTCTGCCCTCCCCTTTAAGGAAAGCCTCCTCCGAGCACACAGACTAGCTGCAGCCTCGACCTTTTCCCAGACATCCAACCAATTTTTCTCCAAGTGGAGGTCAGGGCCAAACCAGACGCCAAGTATCTTGAGAGGCCCGTCCGTCCAAGTGAAGGGCCCGGGCACGCAACCCGATAGACTTGTTGCGATTTACTTTGGCTCCTGTCACCTCCTCATACCTGCTGATTTCTTTGCCAATTTCATGAATCTCAGCCTTGCTTTTCACTAAAGCATTGACGTCATCAAGATAGACGGAATACCTGGCCGACATGCTTGAACCAGGGAGGTTAATTACTTTCAGGACCAGGTTAGCCATTAACTTGCGCAAGAAGGGCTCCAAAACAAGAACGTACAGCATCGGCGAAAGCGGGCAACCTTGACGAATGGATCTGGACAAAATGAAAGGTTTCGACCTCACTCCATTCACCTCTACCATCGCACTGGGGGAACTATACAAGAGACGAATCCAGGATTGAAAGTATGGCCCGAAGCCAGCCAAATCGAGGACAGTTTCAAGAAATCGATGGTCCACTCTATCAAATACCTTGGACTGATCTAAATTGATCAGCGCGGATTCACTGTCGACTTGTTCTAAGATCAAGCGCACCAGATGAAGGTTGTCCTGAATAGTCCTACCATTTTCATCACGTCTGCTCAGGGCCAATTAGACCAGGTAGGACAACCTGCAAACGGTTAGCTAAGGCCTTGGCCAAAATCATTAACTCTGTATTTAACATCATTAAGAGCCAGAAGTTATTAATCCCATCCCCTCTGTTTATCCTTGCGCAGCAATTTGATCACACCACTGATGAAGTGATTGGGAATATTCCCATTCCTCATCCATTGGTTAAATATCAGTGCCAGCAGAGGGACAAACACGTGCGACTACCTCAAGTACACTTCATAGGGAATTCCATCGATACCCGGAGTCTTGTCTTGACCGTGCTTCAACACGTCCCAGATTTCCTCCTCTGTTATCGGACCCTCGCAACCAGCTGCTTCAGTCGCCTCAAGGTGAGGAAAGTCGGCCAAATAGGTGTTGAACTGAGTCGAACTCAGACCGGGCTCCCTGGTAAAAAGCTCCTGAAAGTGAGCTGGGAAAGCCTTGCATATGCCGTCGTTTGTAGTCACGGTCTACCCATCCGGCAATGTGACACTAGCAATGTACGATCTGCGATACTCTGAACTTCTTCAGCTCGCAATTCAGCAGCCATATTTGTTGCCTCGGAAGACATCCTTTTTAATCTAGCCCTAACTACCAGAGCTTGATCCTTCTTGATAAGCAAGGAGGCTAACTCTGCCCTAGCTACGGCTAATTCCCCACTATCTCCCGATTTTATAACTCTAGCTTCTTGTGCCGTTTGCTCTGCTAATCTCTCTTGGTTGAATTGCTTACTATAATCAGCCGCAAACGACCTAATAGTAGCCTTAAGGTGATCCCACCACTTATTCCCAACCACAGAGCCCATCAATTCTCACATTAGGGTTAGTAGAAACTGGTCCTGAAAATCCTTATCACCGAGCAGCAATGTATTAAATTTCCAATAACCAGCCATTCTGATTCTAGGCTTATCTAAGTTTATATGAACCGAGACAAGCCTATGATCCGAATAAAGTATAGTATGCTGACTTGGAGAGCTTAAGAGCCCTAAATCGACTCACCTAAGACTCGGTCGATGTAGCTTGTACGCAACACTGAAGTCCAAACTATTTCCCGAGGAAATTCATTCTTGAACTTATCGACAAGATCCAACCTATCGATAAAGTCCTGAAATGGCTTCACGTCCGGGTTGTTAGTACCCGAGCAATCTATATGGGGATCGAGGACAGCATTCCAGTCACTCGCTAAAATTACCCGCCGAGAAGTCGTCAGAAACGGATCGATCCGCCGAAGAAAGGAGGCCTGCTCCCCCTGGCCATATGGTGCATAAACCCTGACGAGACGAAATGCCTGATCTTTTATGGTAGTGTTCATGACACAAAGCCTGCCCTCCCGATCCGTGTAGACAAGCGTACATACAGCATTCAAGGAACAGCTCATCAGCCAAGAACCCCCCCCCCCGGAGCAGCCCTCATAACACGCTGAAAAGAGGCCAAACATCTTCGTCCGTATATGATCATAGTCGCCAGAATGGAAACGAGTCTCTTGTACAGCACATATACTCACACCAAGACGCTGAAGATCGCGATCGAGTCTCGCCATTCGAGACTCTGACCTCAGCCCCTGGACATTCAAACTGGCTAAAAATAGAGACATGGTTAGATCTAATAGGGTCAGCCACCTGTCCTAAATATTGTCGGGGTGAGGATACTGACGGCCTTGCCGACTAACCCATGGCCCATTTCCTTATTCATGTGACCCTCAATCGCGAGACCGCCGATATCCCACGGAAATGTTAACTTAAGTGCTCTATAGAGGGAGGGGTGAACAAAAAGTGGGATTCGATTCCTTTGATGGTTTCCTCCACCATTTTCCATGGATGCTGGGACCTGGAACCAGTTCTGATGATGGTGAGGACCCGTTGAGCTTCTGGAAAGTTTCGCAGGTCCTCTATGTCCTTGTCTCCTAATTTCTGCATTGCAAGTAATGGCTTCAGCGTGTGTACTCGCTTAGCATAGTTCTTGACACGCTCAACTTGGCTTGGTGTTACTTGGCAGACGTCTTTTCCAATGTTGTAGGGCAATTTAGCCTTTCGCCTTTTCTCCTTGGTTTTCATCGGGGGGCTTCGCTGTCTTTTGGGAGGTTGGTGTATAAGATGGTGCTGGAAGTTGGGCAGGAGTGGAAGGTTGTGATGCAGAAGGAGTGGACACCTGTTTAAGGGGGGAATATTCATCAGGGTTGGGGTCTGTGACCTCTTCGGGGATTTGCACGATGGGGAATTTGGGGCAGAGGCTGAGGGGCGAGGTACCCCCCACTGGTCTTTTATCGATTTTCCCAGAGGATGTGAGCGCTTTTCTCAGGATGGTCATTTTGAAGGAGTTAAGGACGCTGACCTGGTCATTGGTGGGGGGACTAATATTTTTTGTGGGGAAGATGGCACAAAGGCCAAGGGGCACGGTACCCTCATTGATCTAGACTGTTTTTCCTGCCTAAGTTTTTGTCTAATTCCTTAATTTTCAGGGACCTCTCATAGCCTGAGTCAAACCTCTTGGACTGCTCATGCAGCTTTTGGGCATAGCTAGCAGGAGTATCACCCCTGGGAATGGGACTGTTAGTGTCCTTGCTCTTGGGGGCTTCCGGGGACTGAGATCCCACAGCTTGGGGCTTCCCTCTCGCTCTACCCATGACTTGCCATTCCTGCCAATCTTCCGCCTTCTTTTTGGCAGGAACTGTGGGCTCTGGAAGAGACCCAACCAAGGCTTTTCCACCACTGGTGCCAGCCACAAATAGGCCCATTACAGGCGCAGTGGAACAAGAAGTATCAGCTCGAGGGGGATTGGACTTGGGCGGGACTTCAGAGGCCTTCTTCTCTGGGCAGGAAGGGGCAAGGTGACCAATCTGACCACACTTCCAACAAGCTGGTTTTCTCCCCATCACTATGACAGGCTTCCCGCCTATCTCCAAGCTGTTGGGAATGGCGGTAAAGGCTTCTTGGTCGATCATTATCTCAAACCCCCACTCCCTTAACTCACACTCTGGCAGAACATTCACAATCTGGCCATACTGCATGAGATATGTGCCTAAATGCTCTCCAAGAACATAGTCCGGGATCTCATACAGTGTCACCTTGGTCCTACACCATCCTTGGTATTCCGTGCGAATGATGTAGTCTTTGGTGATCAAATCACGAGGCGTTGCTTCCACACAGTCCTCCGACGTGGGCAACAGTATGTCCCACATGAAGAAACCTAGTCCTTTAATAATCTGTTGAGGTTTCACCTCCAAGGAATTTGGTGCTTTCAACACTGTGCCTTTCGTGCAACAACAAATTTTTTGTGTTTGCTTGTCGAGCACAAAGATCGACACTGTTCTTTTTGCAATGTGTTCTTGTGCATCGAGGTCATCATTAGCCCGCCCTCAGTAATCAGATGAGCATATGTTTTGGCTCTCTCAATGAATTCCACTATACTGACCATGCATTTTGGTGGGGAACTTCAGACAGAGGGTGATACTCCTGCTGCTACACCGCTTACTTCGGCCTCCACGCTAGTGCCTGCTTCTTTGTCATCGTTTTTTTCGTTGGTCTTTTTTATAACAGGGGTGGGTATACTGGACTTTCCTTTATAGGGCCCACCTTTAGATGTTTTGTCCCTTTTGGGTTGGGGGGGGGACAGCCTCATTAGATTTATTGGGTGGATCTGCCTTAGTGGCAGTTTCACATAAGTTTTTGACTGGCCAACTCTGGTCAGCCATCGCATGTAATGTTCTTTTTAAACGCCAGAAATAAAATTCTTTTTTATAAAACGGGCCACAAAATTCAAACAAGGGAGCAAAAAACAAAACAAACGAAAATAAAATGCAAACAAAATATAAATGGACAGAGAAAAAGAACAAATGCAAAATAAACAAAGTCCGATGAAGTAAAAGAAATGTAAACAAAAAATTAAAACAGTCCACCACTGAAAAGAAAATAAGAAAAACGAAAAAATAAAAATAAAAGTGTAACTTAAAGAAAAAACTTTGTGGTCCAAAAAGAGTTAGGTAATCCAAAAAAGTGTGTTAATTCAAAGAGAATATAATCCGAAAAAAGGTCGGTAATCCAAAAAGTGTGTGTTAATCCAAAGAATATGTTGGTAATCCAAAAAGTATATTAATAAAAAAAAACATGGTAGTTTCCAAAAATAGGTCACTTCCAGTCAACAACTCATCAAAAAAGACAAGACAAGGGCTGAGCAAATAAATAAAGGCAGTCAATGGTCTGAAAAGATTCACAGAGTGACAGAATAAAGGTAGAACATGGACCAAATTGCTAGACTCTACTGGATATTTATTGTACAAAAGTACAAATGTGCTGCAAGGGCAGAAATGGAATGGTGGGAGACTGGTCTTCAACTGGCTTACTTCTAACTTAGCTAACCTCATTTACTGACCCAATCCTCCAAATATTGTTCCTTTCACCAAAACATCTCATCCACACAACACTGCCATACACATGCATCACAATACCACATCCATTCAAGGAAATTCTACTTAAACCCCATATATACAGTTTTTTCGTGTGTGTGTGTGTGTGTTGGGTGGGGGTTAATAAACAATAAATCCCCAATGTTCATGATATAAGATTATTTACACAACTAAACAAAACTAATGTTAGTAAACGGTCCCCCACAATCTAAACATGGCAAAGGTAAGAGTTAACTGGGTGAAAAATACTGCAGAAATAAATGAAATTACACATTCGAAAATGAAAGGCATTCCACAGTTTAACCAGAGAACTGCAAACTCTGTTATTTAAATGGGGTGGAAAGGGGGAATGAACCAAAAAGTTTGGGGACAAAAATAAAGAGGTCAATGACCATTCACACCCTAGTCAAGTTAAAACAAGCGAATTAAACAAAATCAAAACAACCGACACTAACTTAACCCTACATGACAAATGTTTTAAGTCAGGTGACCAATATCCTTAAGCCTATGTCACCTCCAGATGCCACTTTAAATTAGCCCCTCTCAAGTGAACCAAACATGAAGCTTTAAACCACCTTTCGCTGAACTTCAATGAAGAGAGTCGCTCTAATCTTGACTTTAAGCTGGGGATTAAAAAACAAAACCAGTGGAAAAGAAGAAAACTTCTCACTTTCATGAACTTCCTTGTCGTGTCGTCCAAATCATGACTCACAAAATGCTGATTAAACACAAGAACACTTAGTGTTCATTCCTCTTCAACTACGGCACAACATTGCTACATACGGAATGGCTTCTAGGACAAAGGACTTTCCACCTAGGAATCGGACCATGTAACCAGAGGGCCTTCTGCAACACCAGCCAGGTGAGTGATGCCTCGTCGTTATTGAGAGACCGCCACCTGGACGCCCAAGGCCACAGAGAGCTAAACTCCTCCCTCGTCAAACCAAGCTACTCCCTTAGAGTATCTCGAGCAGACCTCCGCACTAACACCTGATATAATGCCTTAGGAGACAACAGTCGGGTATCAGAGAAACCTTCCTTAACCTGTGTGAAGTCTTTCAGAGCGCGTTGATACTCGTGATAGAAGGAGCACTCGGCTCGAGGAATATGGCGGTCCTCCTTCTTGCCTTCAGGCACACTTCTCAAAGGCAGAAATGGTTTCTTAGTGTCTTCCTTCCAGAAGAAGCTGTTACTCTCATCTTGCTGACACATTCGATCCAGGAACTTGAGCCGCAATGTCTTTTGACGAATTTGGAACAAAACACTGTTTATATAACTGCTGGTAGGCTCCAGGGAACAACGCGGAAAAGTTGAATGAACACAAAAATGTATAATTGGATAAAAATCAACCATTCACTGATTTTTTTAACAAAAGCATGTTTGAGCAAATTTACGGCAGAAAAATTCAGTGTGGTGACTGTGATTAATAAATTGTCCTGTGGTAAAACAGTATTTATTTATTAACCAATCACAGATAAGTAAATTGTAGGTGTGATAAGCGTAGTAGCCACTACAAGCAGATTCAAATGTTAATTGTGTTTGACTTATTTCTTTAGATGTGTACATCATAACACACCACACCCATGAAAATGATGTGATCAAACATAAACAGCCTTCTGCTTTATGTAGATAGGAATGAACCAGCCAGAAAGGCATGATCTTTTGTTCCTTCACAACTTAAACCAAAAAGTATTCATATACTCTTTGGCATCAAATGAACTTTGTTTATATTGAAATTCATTGTGCTCAAATTTGAACAACACACTGAATCTGCACAATACAGCCAAGTAGACATTTGTCACTTTTGAATCCCCTAAATGATTTTCAATCCAATTATAAAATTTTATTAATGTTATTTGTGCTTAAGAGGGAAATTAAAAGAAAACTTTCACATTTCTAATTAAGAAATATGTGGGGAAAATAGAAACGGCCTACCTCGCAAACGTTCTCGCATCTTCCTGGCCTGTGGGTTGAGAAAGGAAAGAAAAGATTCAAAATGGCGTCCGTGACTTTTAATATTCACGGTCTCGTGCAGTCACGCAAAGTCGCGTTACACACATGCTAATGAGGTGTGTCTGGGCTCCATAAAAGCGGGTTGCTTGGAGACATTGGCAGACCAACATTTCACCCGTGCTTGGTGTACATCGTTTTGCGTTGCAGACATTTTCAGACGGAAAGAGTTGCGTCCCTTACACTGTTTAAGTCGACTCATTTGCTACAAGCTATTTCGGCAATTATTACAGCATGGACAGATTCGACTTGAAGTTAATACCAGAGTTCGACGGCTCCCCCGCTGGCCCGTCTGTGGTCGAGTGGTGGGGAAAAGGCCGAGCGGGTCTGCCGGCTGTGTAAAATTAAAGATCCCGCACTGGTTATCCTCTTAGACTCACCAAAGGAGCTTACGCTGTGTATCAGCAGCTAAGGGATGACGCAGACTTGGAGGAAATAAAACAAGCTCTATACGCAGCATTTGGTGCGGACCCCTTTGTCGCCTGGAGGCAGTTTACCGAACGACGGCTTGGACCGGATGAAACAGTAGATGTCTTTCTGGCCGATTTGAGGAAGCTGGCCGCACCGTTCGGTGGAGCAAGCGACCAAATCCTAGGATGCGCCTTTCTGGCAGGACTCCCAGACAACGCAAGTCGACTGCTACGAGCATCGTCAAGGCTCAATGAGCTGGGGCTAGACGAATTACTGGCCAGAGCCCGGAATATTCTAAAAGATGACGCGGAGCCGGCCTCAGCAGCTGTGGAAGCACCCGCACCGCCAACTGAGGACATAAGGTGCTATAAGTGTGGCGGACTGAACCACTTCTCCAAAGACTGCCGAAGCCGTGCGAAGGATACGCATAACCGAGGAACACGGAGACGTATGCGTTGCTACAGGTGCGACAAGCTGGGCCACGTAGCAAGAAGCTGTCCGGGAAACGGGCAGGGGAGTAAGCTTCACAGCGCCAGTCTTCTCCCCAGATCGCCGCTGAACAAGGCGCTACCCGCAGTGAGCGTGCGGATTAACGGGCGTGAGCGCTTCGCGCTTGTTGACACCAGGTGCACCCAGACCCTTGTGCGCAAGGCATGTTGTGACACGTGGGACAAGAAAAATATTCCAGTTCTGACTGTTGGCGGGGGCTCGCTAACCTCTTGTGGAGTGAGCGTCATCCGCGCAAGCATCGGCGATGGGCCTGCAGTAGCTGTACAAGCCCTGGTCGTGGACGGAGGGCTGCTCGGCTATGATCTGCTCCTGGGAATGGACGTCATCAAAAAATTGGGTGGTGTCCGTGTTGACGAAGAGGGTCGGGCGCGTTTCACTGAAACAGGTCTAGCTCTAGGTGCAGCAATGGAGCTGGAACGGCCTGACTTTCGTGCGGAGTTCGACCAGCGCACAAAGTCCTGGACGGTATCTTGAAATGGTCAGACGATCAACCGCCAGAGAAGCTGTACAACAGTGTGCCGGAGTATAAGATCCCCCGCGAGCTCGTGCGGAGTACGACAAGGAATTGCGAGCCTGGATTAATAACGGGTGGTTGGTTCCTTATCCAGAGAAGGAATTGGGGCCCCCAAAGGGCCTGATCCCGCTAATGGCGGTTCTCCAGCACAACAAACAAAAGGTGAGGCCGGTGCTCGACTATCGAGAACTGAACGAGCACGTGGACCCTTTTACTGCCCGCGCGGACGTGTGTACCGAGAAGCTAAGGGAATGGCGACAAGCAGGATCAAATGTATCTGTGCTGGATCTTCGAAAGGCATACCTTCAAGTGCGTGTGCACCAATCACTGTGGCCCTATCAAACCGTGCTTATCAAGGGGCAACGGTATTGCCTGACCCGCATGGGGTTTGGACTCAATGTGGCGCCATCGATTATGCAGATGATTGTTGACGCCATTCTAACGAAGGATGAGCGCATACAGCGGGCAACATCTGCATATATTGATGACGTGTACGTGAACGAGGGAGTCGTATCTGCGGCGTGCGTGAAGGAGCATCTCTACAACTTTGGCCTCCTCAGCAAGGAACCGGAGAGACTACAGGATGGTGCACGGGTGCTTGGTTTGCAGGTCTGGGAGAAGATAACGTCCTGTATTGGAAACGGGGAAACGAACTCCCAGACATGCCCTCCGTTGTCACGCGGCGAAGCATATTTTCCTTGTGCGGCAAGTTAGTTGGACACCTTCCTGTAGGTGGCTGGCTGCGTGTTGCGGTGGCGTTTATCAAGCGGAGAGCATCTGACGTCACCACTGGATGGGATGACGAAGTTCACGACGCCCCTCTCAACACCATGATGAAGGAGGTCCTCGCTAGAGTACGCAAGGAAGACCCAGCGCGGGGCAGATGGTGCGTTGACAGCCAAGACCTCTGTGTGTGGGTTGACGCAAGCTCTCTTGCAACCGGCGTATCGATAGTTCACGATGGAGCCGTGGTAGAAGATGCTTGCTGGTTACGTCCAGAAAGGGACTCCCAGCACATAAACCTAGCGGAGCTCGATGCTGTCATCAAGGGGATCAACTTGGCGATCCTCTGAAGTCGACCACCCTGCGTCTGTTCACTGATTCCGCTTGCGTTTATAAGTGGATCTCTGATACCTTGACCGGGAGGGCCAGGGTGCGGACTAAAGCCACCAGCGAGATGCTTATCCGACGACGGCTCGACACGATCGTGAATTTAGTGCAAGAGTACGCACTGACAATGGAGGTGTCCCTGGTCAAATCTAGCCTCAACAAAGCAGATTGTTTAACGAGGGTGCCGCAAAGGTGGCTTGACGCCGCTAAGAAAGCCATTGAGTTCGTGCAACCAGCCTGCGCTGCGTCCGTGAGTCCCGTTCGATTTAATCAAATCAAAGAAGTCCACCAACAAAGTGGGCACCCTGGAGTCAAGCGGACACTGTATTTCGCCAAGTTGGTTGACCCAGGAGTACAAAAGACAGACGTCAGGAGAGTGGTCAGAAGCTGCGTGGCGTGCCAGTCTATAGACCCAGCACCCGTTCGCTGGAAGAAAGGGCAGCTGAGCGTGAGGAACCACTGGAGCCGGCTGGCGATAGATGTTACTCACCACAACGGCGAGCATTTCCTGACACTCATTGATTGTGGTCCATCCAGGTTTGCGATATGGCGACTGCTGCGTCGGCAAGATGCAGCCACTATCATCCGTCAGTTAAACAGCATCTTTCTTGAACGTGGCCCCCAACGGAGATATTAACCGACAATGGCACCGCATTCACCAGCGAGCAGTTCGAGAAGTTTGCGGATGGCTGGGGAGTGCACTTACGGTTCCGGTGCGCCCACGTACCGGTGGAAATGGAATCATCGAGCGGAACCACAGGACCGTCAAGACCATCGCAGCCAGAACGGGCTGCACGGTGTCTGAGGCGGTCTACTTATACAACATGACCCCGAAGGATGATGTCTCACCCTCTACGGCGCCAGCAGACACATTGCATAGGTACCACATTAGAGTGAAGGGCATAGAAACCAACCCACTGACGGAACTGAAAGTAACCGGAGAGAGGCTGAAGAAAGGCGATGTCGTCTGGATTAAAAAATCCGCACAGCAAGTGCACCACGAAATACGGAATCGGACGCGTCACTGAGGTGATCAGCCCACAGGCGGTACGGGTCGACGGTGTGCCCCGTCACGTTAAGGACCTGCGTCCGTCGACGCAGTTGCAACCACCGCTGGACGATGAAAGCGAATCGGAATCTGAGACCAGTGAGGCATCGCTCTGGTTCACGCCAGCCCCATCAGGCAGTGACTCGGATATCAGTAGGCTTCCAAGGGACGCGGTGTCTTTCGACCCTCAGACCTCAGACAGGAGCACAAGCAACGATGAGGCTCGCAGCGTCCCTCTTCGAAGAAGTACCCGGCGCAAGCGATCACCACCTCCCTGTCAACTCTGTGATCATGAGATCAGGGGGGTGTGGGGAAAATAGAAACGGCCTACCTCGCAAACGTTCTCGCATCTTCCTGGCCTGTGGGTTGAGAAAGGAAAGAAAAGATTCAAAATGGCGTCCGTGACTTTTAATATTCACGGTCTCGTGCAGTCACGCAAAGTCGCGTTACACACATGCTAATGAGGTGTGTCTGGGCTCCATAAAAGCGGGTTGCTTGGAGACATTGGCAGACCAACATTTCACCCGTGCTTGGTGTACATCGTTTTGCGTTGCAGACATTTTCAGACGGAAAGAGTTGCGTCCCTTACACTGTTTAAGTCGACTCATTTGCTACAAAATAGGTGTTTAGGTCAAGAAACTGGTCTTCAGTAAAGAAGCAAAATTCCTTAAAAGAGCTTAAATTTAGCATTTAATCAAGGCGATCATAAACTCAGGCCCCTACACCACGTTTAGATCTTCAATGATTCATGGTGAACTGTTAATACATGAAAGTTTGTTGATGGAATTGGATTTGGAAATTAATTTTTTATTTTTAAGAAATTTTTCCTTTTCGATTAAGTTAAGTTTATTATTTAAGATACTAAAATAAGTATAATTTTATTCTATTTGAACTTGCATATTTTATCTTTAAACAAAATTTTTTGGGGCAAAATTCACAAGTGGCATTTAGAATTTTAACACAAAGTTAATTTAAATTTATTATTTTTTCCTATGTTATTGTTCATCAACAATGATCATATTAAGTATAAAATTAATTTTTATGAATAATTTGTTTTTCTTTAACAGAACAAACAGGTATTTTTTTGAAAAAGTATGTTGAATATTTCTCTTTCGTAAATGAATAGAAGACATTAAAAATGTAAAATTTTTCACAACAAAATTAATGCAAAATGATACTTATTAAAGGATTTAAGGTCAAAAATTAAATTCAATAAATTTATTCATTTTACAACTATTCTTATATATATATATATACCACAAAAATGTAAAATTATTTTCATGTCAATATCGTCTTTCTCTTTTTTACATTTATGTGATTATTTTAAACAGCAAAATTCACAAAAATTTCATTAAAGAATTTTATCACAGAAAGTTAATTTAATTTTTTTATGCTATTATTCTTCATAATAATGAATATCTTGATTACAAACTTTGTTTTTTAAAGAATAATTTTTTTTCATAACGTGTGTGAAATGTTGATTACTTGTAAGAAACAAAAAAATGAATAACGTTTTGCACTGTTAATTTTCCCAAAGTACTATACAGAAATTTGCACATTTGAATAAAAATTTAATTTAATACTTTTTTCTATGACATTTTTCTTCATAGCAACATAGTGATTTAATTATTTTTTTTTTAATTTATTTACGGGTATTTAAAAAATGTATGTTGAGTTTTACTAGCATTGTTGTTAAAAATATAAAACAATATTAACCAGTTTACAGCAAATTCTTAAAAAAATAGTGTAAAAAATATTAAACTGGTTAATTGGGTTTACATAATTGAATTTTAGGGGGGGGCGGATTGGGGGCGATTGATCCGCATCCCCGTAAAGTATGATTATCCAAAAATTTGAATGAAGGTGGTTCAGTTCTCTATATAACTTCAAAATAAAACTGAAACAATTTGAAAATATTTTGGGACCATGCAATTCTTTAAAAACAATGGAAACAGGAAAGCAACTCTGTTTTTTCATTACACTAGGAGTAAAATGGATGATTGATTTATTTTGATTAATGAACTGAACTCCTTTTTGTAAAATTTAAACAAATAAAAAAGAAAATAATGGATAATAGTAAACTGAAAAAGATTTTCAAAAAAGTTCAAAATAAAATAAGATGAGGGGTTGATCTGAAGCTCTACAATAAAAGACAAAATATGTAACTTAACATTGCTACATTAATGAAAAATTCTATTTAAGAATTCTTTCAAATAAAATTAATGTCAATTTAATGTTAATTAAATTCAATAAATCCAAATTGTATTATCACCATCCTTAAAATCAAGTCTTAAAGATCAGGTCATTGATACACTATTTACATTATTTGGACTACTGTCCTCCTCACCTTTGTCGTCATATTTATTATAATGTTTCAGCCGTTGTACGTTCCGGCCTTCTTCAGGTGGTTGAAATGTCGAACTGAATAAAGGGTTCAGTTGTAGAAATTTCAAAAATAATATTTAATATTCTATGATGAAGCGAATAAGATGCCTTTTATGACGTTTACAAATACTGCAAATCACATTAAATGATGAAACTTATAAATAATAAGAAATATAATATTCACCGTCATATAAGACGCATGTTTTAAAAAACTGATAAATTCTCCTTTTCTTGGTCATGATGCTTCTCAAACATTAACAACAAATTGCTACCAACATTAACAGAGTATGGGGTGAAGGATCAACTTGTGATCGACCAGTATGGTGCTGGTTTCTGAAGTTCTACTGGAGGGCTACTAGTCTTGAAGATCAAAGTGATAGAGGACATCCATCTGCAATTGAAAATCCACATTTGAAAACAAAATCCTTGTCAAAGTGTTAGAGAAATCTTTCATTCAGAGAATGGGTGTCAACATTTTAATAATATCGGACTCAAGAATACTGAAATAATGAAGTAACTGGATAAATGGGTTCATTTCTTGATTGAATAGCAACTTGTGATGAGAAATAGATCATTTATGACAATCATAAATGATCAGCTCAATAGCTTGATCATGACGAAGAACCCAAATACTTTTCAAATCTGAAATTGCACCAACAGATTATGGTGACTGTTCATAACAGCAATTCATAAAAGCAATCTGAAATCTAACCAGAGTGTCACTGCCAAAGTTTACTGCCAACAACTGAATGAAATACACATTCAGTTAAGCAAAATGCAACCGGCATTAGCTAATCGACGAGGTCCATTCCTACTACATGACGATGCTTGGCCACATGTTGCTCACATGACACTGTAGAATGTCACCAGATTGTCATCCGAGACTTTTCCACGTATACCATATTCCCCTGATCTATCATCCATTGACTACAACCTTTTCAAGCATCTTGACAATTTTTTAAGCCAATGGACATTCCAATGCAAAGAAGATGCAGAAAATGCATTCAAAGATTTATTGGCATTGAGTTATATCGTAAAGCTATAAATAATCTTGTAACACAAGGGCAGAAATGTATAGATGCTTGGTTCCTATTTTGACTAATTTAAACACTATATAAATAAATTAATTAATGAATAAAAGTTGATTCTAAAATCAGACATTGTTTTCCAAAAAACCTAACAGATAATGAATGAATCACTTAGTCTTTGTGGACCCTTTTCTATGTAAATGAAATTACATGGAAGTTTACAGATGCAATAAAATGTTAACTGACATGGCAGAGGTTTACATGCAACCAGAATTCCTAAACATAATCTGTGCACCTGGATTGCCATGTAATTGACTAAAAAATGTTCTTCTATCATGTTGCTCCACAGAATTTATATTTCCACTATTTTCTGAAATGAAAGTTGTCAGTCATGAATCTCCTGAATAATGTGACTGGTGAAAAACTGGTCACTGAGTTCCATACAGACAAGTCATTGAGGATCCTACATATTTGAAAATGTCAGATAAGGACAGATACCTCACAAGCAATTTTGTCTATTTTGAGGATCTTTCATAATGAAAATGTTAGTGATACTAAATTTTGAAGTCATATGAGGTGGCGTCAAATCGTTCCTCTCTTGTTCACTCTCATAAAGAACCTTTGCTACAAAATGATAATAAGGTTAGGCACAGTAGAAATTTCTAGGGAACATAATGAGGAGAGAGAGAGAATGGAAAATTTGATATTCACAGGACAGATTGAAGGCAAGAGGGACAAAGGAAAACTGCATAACCTACCTAGCAAGCTTCGGTAAATGGTTCGCAGAACAGGGTTTAGGTGCAATAACAAAATTTATTCAGAGCTACAATGGCCAGGAAATTGTGGATAGACATGATCAATATCCTGGTACATAGAAAAAGAGAAGAAGAATGCCTCCATACTTGGTCAATGCTTCATCTGTAATGCAAAATATTCTTTCATAAGCTGGAAGTTATGAGAGATTTACAATTTTAAGATATTTGCACTGTATAGTATCATTAAAATTTTATCAAATACATCATGATAGGAAAAATTAAAATATTTCCCTGAGTTTCTATCAACAGATTTTATGACAAGAATAACAGCTTCAATTAGAAGAGGATATTAATAAAAATACTAAAAAAATAAATTTCCCTGGGTTGTTTGCCCTGTTCTATGATGTACATATATTTTATTGCATATTCAAGTATAATTATTTTGTGGATACGTTCACGACTATGACATCTAAGAAAGAGGAAATATACAAATGGAATCCATGCCTACATACATGGAAACTGAAATATCATATATTTTTCAAGCAATAATTTAAGAATATAAGCCAAAAATGCACATAAAACCAACAGGTGTAAGGGAGATAATCAGGATTTGTTTATGCATTAAAATATGGATTTAAACAAAACGGACGTCATGTTATACCTTTGGTACCGTTCGACCAACACTTTTTCAAAGGTATACATTGGTAAATTGGAAAACAATCAAAGACACACTCAATATAACGAACGAAGAGGGAAAGATGGAACGCGATTAAAAAAGAAATAAATGTTAATTACAAATAATTAAAATTAATAAATAAAAAATATTATTTTATAAATAAAATATTGTTTCTTCCTATTTATTTAGGTTTTTATTTTATTTATTTCTTTTAATTTATTTTTTTCACGTAAGTTATTTGGGTATACTCAATTTTCATCTGTTTACCTAAAATAAAATGTCTATTTATAAGTAATTTAATTTTTCATGAAATGCTTTGAACATATGTACATAAATTCTCCAAACTTTTAAAATAGAAACTTTTATACTAATATTGTATGGCTTGATGTTTAGAATGACTATAAATTTTTCTCCAAAACTATTAACTGTCAATAATATATAGCTAAAATTTTATTGACTATAAGTAATGAAAACAATGAACACTGAAGTCACTATTAATGAATTTTAGTCTATAGTACCAGAGGTTCCCAGAGTAGGTTCCAAGGAACTCAGGAGTTCTGCAAAGGAGTATCTTGGGTTCCGTGACAAAAGTTCAGAGTAATATAATGTTGTGATGTACAGTGAATGATTGAAAATTGTATCATGTTACTGCTGAATTGAAAAGTAGTTATTGATTGTGATATCATCTGTGTACTATGATACCACATAAATCTGAAAGTTAATTTTCTCACCATATTGGAAAAAAAGCTCTTGCTGTTAATTGACTCTCGTTGGTGTAACTTTCATGTGTATACATTCCAGTTAAAAACCTAACACCAACCTACTTACGTGAAAGTGGATTTTCCTATTACACTGCCATAAAATCTAAATACCAAAGAAGAGTTAATCCTGCTGCTGACTTGAGAATTGAATTCTCAAGTATAAAATAAATATTAAAAAAAAATTATGTGACAATATGAAACAGAAGCATTGTTCTCAATGAATGTTCCAAAAAATTCTGATTGTATATGAAATAAATTTTATGTTAACATTGTTCGTAAAAGTATTAGTATCTGGGGTTCCCACAAAATTTCTAAACCCAGAGAAGGATTCCACGTCTGAAAAAAGTTTGGGAAACTCTCGTCTATATAGTTTGCACATTACATAAGTTTAGGTTTTAGAAATACCAGAATTGTATTTAGAGCAGTGCCTTGCTTAGAGTTTTTTTTTTTTTTTTTTTTGTCACTGCTATAAGTGAAGTCAGTTATTGAGTTACAATTTTATGGCTATGGTCAGAAACAGGATACAATTTTAGCATTAGCATGTTTTAGCATTAGAGATTAAGGTACTTACAACCATAGATTTTACAATTAAATGACTAGTGTAGTGTAAGATGACTTATATTCTTTTAAAAGTCAGTATTTAAGAACCTTTGTATTCAAGTAATTATTTTATTCTTAAACATCCTCACAAAAAATGAAATGCCAGAAGTTAAAATAAAATGAAAAATCTTTAGTTCTCTGCTCGGAAATTGTGAAAGAATAATGATTTCTGATTAATTTTCAATGATTGTCAGAAAAAAAATAGACTGACCAGTAAGAAAATATTTGAAGAAGCTCGTGTTATGAATGAAAATAGAGAGAAATGAAGAATATTAAGAACATTGACTAAAGACATGAAAACAACCAGTCACAGAGAAATATGTAAGTTAGTAAAAAAAAAAAAAAAAAAAAAATACAAGAAAAATGATTCAACTTACAGTGAATGTTAGAGCCACATTGGGAAAGTGATGGCTTTTTTATAATCGTCATTTCAATTCAATTATGTAAAAAAACATTTTTATCCCAGAATCCAAGATTATTCATTAAAACTTAGCTTGGTCGACCTTAATAGCAAATATTAATTGTAAATGATAAGTAACCTTAAAAAAAAACTCCAGATTATGAAATTAACCAAAATATAGATACAGGTAAAATTTAGTCAAAATAAAATTTAATTTTTTTAAAAAAAAAAGTTTAAGAACCTACTTAAATGCAATAAACAATAATTAGACATTAGAATAATGAGTTGAACAAATTTTAAAATTAATAATTTATATTTTAAGATTAATTTACATTTTTGACTAGAGATATTACGGGGAAATATTTGATGTATCAATATGACAATAATAAGTCAGTGAATTTTGTGTTTTTGTTTTTTTTTTTAAATAAAATTTTCTATTATTAGGGTTTTTTTAAAATAAAATATTCACAAGATATTTTAAAATTAACTTTTATTAGGTTTTTTTTGTCTGAAAGGAATACAGTTTCGTTATTAGGAGCAATTATCAATCAATATTGAACTGAGTGGCTCAATTTTATCATTGTAGTATAATCCTTCATACAGTTAGAAGAAAATTAATGTGGAAAACAGATTTTTGATTTTAATTATTAAAATCAAAAATCTGAAACTATTTATTTTGGAAATAAAATTTAATATTTCAAAATAAATAGTTTCATTTTGTGATTTAAAGGTTACTAATTTTTCCAGTTGTAAAACCAAAAAAACAAAACCAGTCACACGTATAGAACACAAAAATAAAAGAAAACAAGAATCGGTCGGTGGTAAAAAACGGGGTTTACTGAAAATAAAGCAACCAAGTCATCACATGTATAAAAAGATTTAAGTGAGACGAGGTAAAAAACAAAATGAGAGGACGATAAAAATTAACGCTTTGTTAATAAAACCAAGTAGAAACCAAATATTTACAGCTTAAAAATTTACAATCTAAATATGGGAAAACTTGACTAAAAAAACTAAAGAAACAATAATTGGAAAATAAACGCCTACAAATAGAAAATGAAACAGAAAAAACTAAAACAGGAATTAATGTGAAAAATTGAAGATAGAAAAGCTTCAAAAGTAAAAAAAAAAAGAAAGAAAGAAAAATTAAATAAAAAGTAAAACACTTGTGAATTCAAGCCCGTATGCCAAAGAACTAACGCTGGACAAACCTCTGGCCTCACGACGGAGGCAGAAAATGTAACCTCCTTTCTTTCTTTCTCTTTCTCTCTAAGAAGAAGAATTTTGTGACGAGATTTATTTTTTTGTAAAAATACAAAATTGTGGCACAAGGTCGAAAAAAGTGTGTGTTGAGTAGCTGAGGCTGGTCATCACTGCTATCCTAGCTAATCCGATTCGCGACCCATTCACTCGTTACAATTTAACACGTTCACCATAAGAACCTGTCCGTGATCAACAATCAATTCTCCATTCACCTAAACCACATACACTCAGGGGGGCTACAAAAACGCATCCCATGACATGAAAATTCCATGATTTTTTTCCCCAAAATTAACGAATAAATGAGATTGGGTGGAGGAGATGATCCCCAAAAAAAAACAAACGAAAATATAAAAGAAACAAAGCCGTTTAACCCGTCCCCCTTTCAAAAAAGACTTTCTGACTGAGGATAATTTCCGCGAGTTCAAAAGGAACGCCTTCCTCAGCTTTCAAATTCATAAAAACAACAACAACAACAACAACAAAAAAAAAAAAAAAAAAAAAAGAAGAAAAAAAGAGCGCCAAATCAAAAAACTGGCGTCTGTTTCTGACTTCAATCAAACGCATCATTTCAAATATATCAGCACATTAAGATTTTTTTACACTTACATTTTATTACTAAAGCTCTCGAAAAATGCCTTAGTTCAAACTTATATTTATTTTAATAATTTTTCGTTTAAATAAAATTTCCGAAGTTCTAGCTGCGCCGAGAAGTGTTATTGGTTTTGAATTTAAACTTTAAATTCAAAGACATTTGTCCTTACATTTGGAATATCATTTACCTTATTTAATTGAAGTAAGTATAAGAAAAGATTTATTTATTTTATTTTGAGTTAACTGTGTTATTTTTTTTTTATGTAGACTGTAAAAACAAATTTTTGAGGGTCTGTAATTCCCTACAAAAAAAAATAATGTTTGGTTTCTCTTGTTATTTTGAATTATAAAATTGTTAAAGTTTATTAAATATTTTCCTCTTTAAATTTGGTTGACATCTTTCATTTAAAGTTTATTAATTTTCTTTAAAAAAAAAAAATAAATAAATAAAAAATAAAAAAAATACGCTTCGCTTCTTCCATGAGATTTTTTTTTACATTTTCCGAAGATTTTTGTTTTGTTTTTTTTTTTGCACACTTCTGTTTTTATTGCGAAATTTATTTATGTAAAATTAAAATAATTATTTTAATGTTCTTTTTTATATTCTTATTAATAAGAATTATTCATTATTAATAAAAAATTTAATTTTTATGAATATTTTGTGTTTTTATTTTAAATTTTACACATTTTTAAAACTATTTTAAATTTTTGGGGGTAATTTGCAATTTAAGCCCCATAATAAAAATATCCCGAATAGTTACATGAAGATGTAAATGTACATGTTTAATTCGAAAATAACAAAGAAATTTTGCTAAACTCTACCGTTTTAGAGTTAATCAACACTAAAACTTCGGACTCATTCGCGTTGCGGCTACAGCAAGGTAACCATTACATTTTTACCTACATATTAGTAAAAAGGCCGTTAAGTAAAAAAAAAAAAAAATTGCAGTAATGGCGGACGTGAATGAGTCCGAGGTTTTATTGTTGATAACTCCAAAATGGTAGATTTTAGCAAAATTTCTTTGTTATTTTCAAATTAAGCATGCAGGTAAGTATGAAATTTTTTCCGAAAATTAAGCTGCAGTCATTTTTCCGGAGTCTTCTTCTAACTAAAGTTTTTAAAAACTTTGATAAAAAAAAAGTTAGCTTTAGTGAGTAACAGACTCAACATTTAACTCTTAGTCTTCAAAAACGAGTTATTCTTTTATTACCACATTTTCTTTTTATGCGCCTTCTACCATTGTACTCGGGTCCGCCCCCTGTGGGTCCATGTCTGCGAGTTGGCAGCTCGTCTCGCTCCCGAGGGGGCTCGTGCCCATTGATTGCGCATGGATGTGTCGCCCTCGTGTTCCGGGGTGAAACGGACGCTGCTGGTGATTTGGATGGTGCGACAGGAGGAAGTCTTGCAAGGCGCCCGTCTTTCTCATCAGGATCTGATCCAATTCTTTGAGCATCAGCTCAAGATGAAGATTAGAACTGATGGAAAATGCTTGCATTCGACAGTCTTCAGCGAAAGGTGGGTGACTGAGGCGAGCTTGGTTCGTTTGAACGGGGCTTGCCTTGATTTTTCTTTTAGGTCAACCTATGTCATATCGGGGTGGTTTCCTGTGGAGCCCTCCCCTGGTTAGGGTTAGACAAGCTTTTGTGTACCTAGTTAATGTGAGTAAATGTTGTTCCTAGCCTGTTCCCAGCTACATCTTTTGTTATGATCACCCTTAGTGAGAGATTATGTTTAGTTTATTTTGTGTTTATATTTATTTATTTAGTTTTGGGGTTCGTTCCCTCCCCTCTCATTTTTCATCACAGATTTTTAAGTATTTATTATCATTAAATTTTTATGGCATGGGGCGCGTTTTGTAGGTCCCCCTTGTGAGGATGCAGCATTATGGTGTATGGAGGATTGATTGGTGATAGACAAGTTTTTGTGGTGAATGGGCAAATTGTAATGAGTGAATGGGTCGTGAATCAGATTAGCTAGGTATAAGATAGTTAGTGAAGACCAGCCTCAACCCCTCCCCTTCATCGGCCTTGTGCCATAATTGTATTTATGTCAGGAACTGAGTCTTTGAGAGATGCCAACAAACTCTACGCGTGCCAGCACACTGACTCAACAACAGCCACTCTCTCTCGGCAACTCAGCACAACTCAAAAAGTCTTGCCGCGCGAATTGACCCAACTTACAATTTACTAGAAAAAGTGACATTATCACTACCGAAGTAGTAATTGTATATTTAATCAACTTACATCATATTAGTCAAAGGCACATAACTCCTTATGACTTTAAACAATATTTACTATTGTCGCATACATATGCACTATTATTTGAACCCAAACAAGTGACATTTCACAATCTTAAATTCACTTTGTTATATCAAACGTATATAAATGGATGTTATTTGTTGAAATCTATGACTACGTTGTTTCTCCTTGATTTCTTCCAATTGAATTACCTTCAAATGTTTGTTTATTTTACAACCTTCTTAAAATTTCTGTTTTTAATTTATTGGCATGAGGTGGGGTAAAAGTTGGGATTAATAGTATAATTAATTTGGCTTGAAAAGTTACCCCTAAATTGAAGCAGTAAAAGAAATTATTGTACTTAAGAAGCTTAATCTATCATTTCAGATATTACCTAGTTTCCAGCAGTGCCCCGAAAGTGTTGTGTCGTTTCTTGCAAAACAAAACTGTGTGTGAGATGAATAAAATATCAGTTTATCGTTTTCCAAAAGACAAAGATTAGAGAGAGCGATGGAGAAAATCAGTTCCAAATGCCAATCTGAATGTTACAAACAATTTGTCAACTACAGTAGCCTTGAATGTTGATACCATAGAAGTTCATGGAAAAATGTGCCCCAAAATCCACCATCTGTATAGCCAGGTGTGCCAAAGAGTCAAATACCAACACCCTCTGCTGTTCAAAGGGATATAAAAAAAAAAAACTCCCAGTACTGCTCAGAATCAAATTGATGATGAAATGAATTCTTTTTTAGAATTAGATAAGATTAAATATACAAATTTGAAAGAAAGTCTATTCAACAACAAAAAGACTTTGTGTGTCCAGTTGACGACTGAACAGTTAAAATATTTTCAACTATTTTTGGCTGAAAATGTTTTAACTGTTCAGTCGTCAAAAGTTATTGATGACATCTCTTTTTATGTTGAGAATTTATAAAATTTGCAGTTTGAAACATTTCATTATGGAGTTAAGTATTATATTATCAGCCTTTCCAAAAACCGTATAAATACAGTTGATACTTGGTCCACAGTGAAAGAAATTATCCGATATTTAAATTCTATGGCTTTTGATAATAAGAAGGATATCTCGAGTCAGCACTTTTCATCAATGGCTCCTAAAATGGTTGAAATGAAATACATCTCATATATAGGGATAGGTGCTTTTGAGTACTATACAACATCTCGGTTATTGTATAACAGATTAAGATAGGATTTTCAATTGCCATCATTAGCAACATTAAGAAGGATGGCATCAAAAGTTTCAAAACTTAATGAAAAATCTATTTTGCTATCTGTATTTAATACTCTTAATGCCAGTCAAAAAGGGAGCATAATTCTCCATGATGAAGTATATATCAAGAAAATGATACTATATCATGGCAAACAACTATTTGGTAAGTCAGTTGACAATCCATCTCTACTTGCTCAAACAGTACTTGGTATAATGTTGATATGTCTTAATGGGGGTTCAAAATTTTTTACAAGATTGATTTCAATTTCAAAATTAACATCGGCTTTTTTATTTAAAGAAACTGAGTTAACAGTTCAAGTCATCACCTCTGTACCAGCTGATGTAAAGGCTAGTATATGTGATGGCAACCATGTAAATCAAGCATTTTTGTTTATTTGTATATAATATACCACACCCTGCAGAAAACCATTGTTAACTGAAGATAATAAACAATTAAATTTTGTTTATGTTCATCTGTTGAAAAATATTTGCAATTTGTGACTCACAGAAAAGACAGGAAAACTAATCTTTCATGATAATGGAGTAAAATGAGTATCAAATTGGGCACATTTTAAGCAGTTATATCGTTGTGAATCTGAAAGATTAGTTAAAACTTTCAGATTTAAATGAAATTTTCATTGCTTCAAAGACAACAGGTTTCTATTTGCTTCAGAGTGTTTCCAGAAAAAACATATAATGCACTTCTCACTCAGTATGGAATAAGTGCTGATAAGAATGATACTGCCATCTTCATAAACAAGGTTTTGACATGGTGGGAAATTTTAAGTGTTAAGACCCTTCAAATTGATAAACTACGCAATGACCCTCTACAAGCTGAAATCAGATCTCCGAATGACAGTCGACTTGATTTTATCATTGAGTTTGGTCAAATGATTCTTAATATGGCTGGCAGGGTAATCGTATAAAACAATTATCCAAACACATTGCTACTACCATCCACCATCCTTGCAATGGAATTGTTAGTTTATTTCGACACCTTTTAACTACAATCCATAAATATGTGCTACTTGGGCAATTTACAGCTGATCCATTAGAAAAAGAATTTAGTGAACTTTGTCAAGGATCAGGTGGCAACCCATTTTATAAATGTCCAACAGCGTATTGAAAAGCTGATTATTAAGCAGACATTTTTACTTTTAAATCAAAATGTAAGTATTGATGCTTTTGATGTTAAGCTGGGTCACCAATGTACATCATGCGATTATAAACTTTGTAATGAAGGTTCAGAAATATATGGCAATCTGGAAAATTTCGAACCATCTCTTTCTGTTGAAATAAAAATAGCTCTCATGTACGTAGCTGGATATATTACAAGAAATGATAATCAACCCAGTGAATATGAAACTCATTTTTATTATGAAAAGTATGAAAAAATTACCAATTCAATTGACTGTGGAAAACTAAAGGTTCTTTTCTGACCACATTTGCCAATGGTTATTTTTTTGTTTCATCCTTTTCCATACAAAAAACAAAGGAAAAGGTGTATTATAGATTAAGTAAGATTTTTATGCTTATTTCTAGTTTTGAAAAAATACTTGTTTGCAAACATTACACACCAAGATCAGACAAAGAACCAGCTTTAAAGGTTTTGAAACTGTCCTAAAATGATTTTTTTTTTTATCTGTCTATATTTCTGAGATGATTAACATTTCAGTTAATGCCTTCCATCCTTCTTCAGGCACTGCTTGCTGGTAACTTTAATGAAAATTTGAACCCGACTCTTTGGGGGTAGATTGAATAACAGATTCAGTGAGACCTGTAATTAGTGTGAATGTTTCTGTTTCAACATTATGTGAATCATATCTTTTATCAGAAATTTTAACTGCTGCTTTGTTTTATCAGTGTCCGCAACAAAAATACATATTTTCATCTATTTATCTTTCAGCACATCCTATTATCCTCAGGTATCGATCAAAATGTCATTCTAGATATTTTCAAAAATAATTAACTTAATTTTCTTCCAAAATTTTTGAAAATCATGCATTTTTCAAAAAGCCACCACCTTTTCTAATATTTTACTTTTATTGCGTTTTTATTTTTTGATTCAGAACAGATTTTTGGTAAGACAGGATCTGATATTGCAAAAAAAAAAAATCTGTTCTGAATCGAAAATTTAAAAATATTTTACTTAGAGAAGTTTTTAATTGCTTTTATAAATAATATCTATTAAAGACAATATTTTGGAGGGAAAAAAATTTTTTTGATGAAATTGTATTTTACAAAATTTTTTGAAATTTTTACAAGATTTGTTTTCAGTTTTTACAATTTTAAATTGAATAATTCATAAAGTTTTTAAATCTTTAAAAATTCATTTTCACTGTATTAACTCTTAGGAAATATTGTTTTTAAGTAAAACTATATTTGCTAATCATATATTATAAAGCTTATTACAATTTGATACCCTGAATATTAACAATTTGAAAACTAAAAAAGGATGTAATTTAAAATCTATGTTGTGTGTGAAAGATAAATTGAGAAAAAAAAAGACTTAGCCTAATGAAAATAGATTGATATTATTTTCCAGCCTAATATTTTAAAATAATTACCAAAAAAAAGGCATTTTAATTTTTTAACGTCATTATTAAAATTAGTTTATAAAAATTTCTTTTCCATATTCATTTTAAGTAAAGAGCTTTAAAAAAAGTCTCATGGCTTCTTTAAAAATGCCAAAATTAAATTTTTGATGTGAAATGAGGTAAAACTCTGAACTTGAATTTTATTGCTGATATTCAGATTTGAAATTTTCTTAATTTCTTTCACTTTATAATGAAATATTTGTGGAAAACTTTTAGTAAAGTGAAATAAAAATTGAAGTTTTTGGGGTTTTTTTTTTTTTTCAGAAAGAAAAATCATTACATTGTTAGATTTTCAAAGTTTTCAGTGGTGTGCATGAGAGAAAGAAAAGAAAAGAAAAGACTGAATGCAGTTTTAAATTGTCTCTCTCCACCATGACTTAGGCCTGAAATTTAGATGCGATGTTTTAATCAGGGTTTAAAAGGGGAGGTAATTCTGACTATTTATTAATTTGGTTTCTTTATTGTTCATTTGCTTTTTAAAGGCCGAATTAAGAAAATATTTAAATAAACCGAAATGAGTGTACATTAATTTTTTTCCTTTTCTAAACAAAAATTTAGAATAAATGATTTGTAAAAATAAAATGTCGCTCTTTTTCTTGAAAATCGAACCTATTTTTAAACGAGTTATTTCCTCTTGATTCAAAGACCTTGACCTCTTTGATGAGCGTGCAAATAAAAACTTGTCATGAATTAACAGATTAAATTATGATTTTTGTAAACGAAACTAAAATGAAAGGCTTACTAATAGATTTTGCTGATTGAAAAAATTGCTTTAGCTCGATTGGTTTCTTCTGGCAATTTTTTTAAGCGACGTTTCAGCTGTGCAAAACCGTCGCAGGCAGTGACAGAACATTCGACGTATATAAGACGAGCACTTTTCGAAAGAATTTCATACTTACCTGGCACAGGAGTTAACGGTGATCAGCTAGGCCGTTCTCCCAGAGCGAGGCCCTTCCATTGCACTCCGGTTGGGTTGACCTTTGCGATCGCCCCAAATGTTTTATTACAAGGTGCGCTATTTCTAAGTGTGGGGTCTGCGTTCGCGCTCACCCCGATAAACAATCCAAAAACAGGCTGCTTTTTTTTCTTCACTGCAATGAAATATTTTACATCTTTAGTTAATAATAAAATTATCAAAATTAAAGAAAGATTAATTGTATTAACTACTTTTTAAAAATCCTTTTTAGATTCCATTGTTTATTCAACATTTGATAGAGTTTACAAAATATTTGTAACCATTTTTTTCCTCAAAGAAAAAAGTTTCTTGATTGTAAATAATTTCTGTATTCAAAACGATTAAAGATAGATATCTTAGAAGGCAGTGTGATAAGAAAATTATTATTTGAACATGTTGACAAACAAATATTTTTTTTAAAGCAAAATTAGTATTTTAATTAATCCATAACTTTATTATTTTAATTTGAAACAAATGGCACCTATCAGATTTTTTAACAAATTGAAAAAAATTGTGTTTGGTTTTACTTTTTGTTTAAAAATCTAATATCTTTAAAAAAAATAATAAACTATTTTTCTTTTTTTTAAAGATTTTTTACAATTACCTTTCAATCAAAATTTTAAAGAAAAGATTAAGTTAAAGACATTTTATTTTGCAGTTTGATAAAAACTAAAAAGTCTAAATAAGTATGTAATATTTATTTACCAATAAATAAAGGCTTGAAATTAAAATATTGTCCCAATGACGAAAAAAAACATTAGATTGCAATGATTAGGTTTTTCGGGTGATTGAAAATTTATACTTATCAAATGTTTATTTTTTATTGCAACTAAATTTCTTGATATGAAAAAAAACGATTTCTTTTCTTAGATAGCATCTTTTTAATAAATGTTGTGCACAAAAAAAATTTGGCTTCTTTTTTAAAGTTTGAAAAATGTTGAAGAAATTATATTCAATTAAGGAGGTGTTTTCTTTTTTAAATAAAAGAAAAAAAGGTTTCACCAGATTTTGGGAAATGGATTGAGCAGAGAAAATTTCAGCACCCCTAAACTTAACCATAATTGTTTGAATATTTTCTTGAAATTAGCACTGTACATCAAAACATTTTTTGGACAAATTTGTATTTTATCACTGGTGACAAAATAAAAAAAAAGTTTCTTTTTGATTTAAAAATTGGAAACATGGGACAAAAGAAACATCCTAAACTATTTTTCATTTTGTTAAAAAGATATGATTAGCAAAATTTTATCCATCCATGCTATTTTAATATAATTAGAAGAGAAAAAATGTTTTGTCGTTTGTACTATTTAATTTTCACAGAAAAGAAAATAAGAAAAAACTAAAAAGTTATTTTAGTAAATTATTATTTCTCTTATATGAAGGCCTTTCAATAAATAAAAGCCTTTGTTTTTGTTTTTAAACATTGCAGAAGATAAATATGAAATAAAAAAACATTAGATTGCAAAATTAGGTTTAATTTCTTTGATTGAAAATTTTTATTTATCAAAAATGTTTATTTTTTCTAAATGCATTCTCTGCTAGAATTTCTTGATTAAAAAAATTCATGAAATCATTTCTTTCTTACTTATAAAACGCAGATTTTGATAAATGTGTGTGTCACACAAACAAAAATTAAGTTCCTTCATTTTTAAAGTGTTTCAAAAAACTTCACTTTTTTTGAAGATTGAAGAAATTAGATATTTGTATTATTTAAATGCAAAAACATTATTGTGAGAGTTAATTTTGATTTAATAAACAAAACTTTCTTTTTTTAACATTTGTCATTTGAAAATGGAATATTTGAATTAAAAAACAAGTCCGTCGCTATAAAGTATGTTGATATGCAAATTACTGAACATCCTCTCCCAGCTGTTGACGAATGGAAAAGAAAACGTTCGGCCGATAAAAGCAGTTGGTATTCTCGAATTGAAGGAAAAAAGTTGGTGATTTTGGCTGCTGAGGGAGTTATTTTTCTGACTGGTTGCATGCATTGTGATTTTTGAAGTAGTACTTGCAAATCGAGTCTTCGGCATTTTCTTTTTGTCCCCGATGTTTGAGCAAGAAGTGCAATAGAAGTAACTATTAACATAGGACTTACAGTTAACATCTAGCAGCCATTTCAACAGTAAAATGATGAAACATTGCCAATCTAGTAGTATGCTTAAATTCATAAAGTCAAGGTTCCATTGAGGAAAGCTCCTCAGAACAATTACCATGTAAACATTTTGCTTTAGAAGACAGAATCATTCATAATTGTTTTCACGGATTAAGAAATTTTTTTTTTTTTAATTTAATTTTTGTAGTGTCAAATAAATATATTAGAAACAAATCCCACACAGTGATGTGTATTAATTGCTCTTATCATTAATAATATACTAAGATTTCATTTTTTTAATTATAGAAAAATCTTTTCTCAAAAAAAAAAAAATCGACTTTTCTCCATTTTTAAGGCAGCTGCTTATGCATATCATTTTCCTTAATGAAACTTAAGATTAATTAAACTTTAAATCAGCTCTTCTCAAATTCCTCAAATAAGGTTTCAGCAAAGTATATTTTATTATTGAAAGATTTTTAATAAAGAGAATTGTGTTGATAGATCTCTCAATATGGACAAATTTATTGATTTTACTGATAAATAAATAAAAAATTTAAAATAATTCCAATCAATTTAAATTCAATTTGAAATATACCAAAGTATTTTGCTTACTGGAAATTTTAAATTTAATCTATTGGCTTGGAATTAAAACTAAAATTAAAGCATCAAGAAAGATTTGTTTTGGTAACATTTTACTCAATGTTTTTAACTCTTAAAAATTTGAAAAATATAATACTTCATTAAATATTGTGGATTTACATTTGGTCTTTTCTTGGTGATGCCAAAATGGATTTTAGTATAGGCATTGCCAAAACTTTATATAATATATTACATTTTTTTTAATCATTTCACCTGATGCAAAGGGTTACTGAGTGTGAGAAAATATGACAGATAGAAATCATTAAGGAGAGGGAACAATAAAAAATAGGAATTAAGAAAACAAAAGATAATGATTGATATTACTTTTACATTTTTAAAGATTGAAGCTGGGAGAAAGTTCCACATGCAAGAAGTGCAATAGAAGTAACTATTAACATAGAACTTACAGTTAACATCTAGCAACAGTAAAATGATGAAACATTGCCAATCTAGTAGTATGCTTAAATTCATAAAGTCAAGGTTCCATTGAGGAAAGCTCCTCAGAACAATTACCATGAAAATATTTATAGAAAAGGCACAGGGAAACTATATTATAGTGGTGGGAAAGTGACTGAAACAGATGTCAGGACCAATAACATTGCAGTTTCTTCTTTGGATTTTATCAAGAATCTCTAAATACATAGCAGAAACACCAGACCAGATGTGGTTGCAATATACAATGCATGGGCAATTGATGGATCTATCAATATGTAAGATAGATTCTGGTGAGAAAAATTGTCTAGCACAAAACAGTGAACCAACTTTCCTAGCTGCAGACCTAGCAATTGAATTAATTAATATAATCTTTCCACTTCATGTCAGCAGAAAACATTTACCCAAGAAATAATTGTAGAAAATATTTACATCAAATTTCTATTGCCCATAGATAATGATTTCAGTTTCCAAATGTACCAGGTTCATGTCATATTTTTGTTTCTAGCAATAGACATTACTTAGAATTCTATTTAATATTATTTTAAATTGATATTATGAACTTCTTCTTGGCTGAAATGAGACCATTAATTTTGTTTGAAGTTAGTCACTGCTCAGGTATTGGAATTGAATGCAGTTGCCATATATGGTCTGGTGTCTCCGCTGTTCATCTCAAGGTCCTCGACAAAATCCAGAGACTGATATGCAATGTAATAGGTTCTGATCTGGCATCTCGTCTACAGTCACTTTCTCACAGACGTGCTATGGCCTCTCTCTGTCTTTTCTACAACTATTTTCATAGCATCTACTCTGATGAACTACTTTTCACTGGGACTCCAACTGCATGATTTTAAGTGTGCTACTAGCCTCTTCTCTCACACTTCCCAACAATGGAACTCCCTGCCTCCTTCAAATAGTCAAACATAAAGTTAATTGACCTCTTCTGATACCTTGATTCTGATCACCATCCTTCTCTATCTCCTTTCCTCAAACACCTCTCTTTACTCTAGCTCTGAGTGCAAGTCAGAAAAAGACATATGTATAAAAAGATTTAGGTATAAATAAAATATATCTGTAAAAGTCTGAATAAGTACAAAAGAAACACTTTTTCTTTACCAAAATGTTTCATCTTCTAAGGTAAATGTAAAGATTTTATTTTGAAACATGTATTTATGAACATTGTTTCGCCTTGACTGTTGATATGAGTTGGTCAATGATGCATTATGGCTAGGTCTATTGTATTATCCTAACAGTTATTGGGTGGATGATAATGGCTATGTGTCAAATTATTTTTTTTTTAGTGTTGCTTGTTAACTATTTTACTAATTTTTTATTGATTACTTTATTATTTGTTGTTGTTGATTATTGTTATATTTATGTGTGCAATCATAGTTTATTAATTTTTTTATCATTTACTAATTTGTTTACTTATTTATTCATTTAAACTGTTTATTTTATTTTACTTTTTTTCTTTTTTCTGTGGTGGCAACATACCTCGCCAAAGCAAGAAAAGGCGAATTGTTTGTACATGTGCTTGTAGACATCATAGTCCTGTGAGGCGAACTTCAGAAAATCAATGATGAAGTGACACAGCGCATACATTATCAGTGAGATCTCGGTTTCTGACCTGAGACCAAGGAAGGATAAAAAGAGCTGACTTTTTGTTTCAGGGGAGTTTGTTCTTTGAGACTGGTGAAGGTTATACCTGTGTTCCAGAGAAAGAGCAATAATACTGTTGTATGCGGTGCGCAGGAAACAAAGTCCTGAGCAAAGCATTGTTCCGGTTTCCATGTCAGTGGGAACAAATTCGAGTGGAAATTTATTTTCCTACCACTCAATTTTCATTTAAATCTCCCATTTTCATATTAGTTTTTTTAGTAACATCATAAAAATTTGTTTTTGTGTTTGCATTTTGAAATGAGTTCTTATTGTTTTAGTAATTTGTGTTGGTCCAGGAAGGTAATTATATCTATTTACTCCTCCAGACAGAGTTTACAGTTTTTGGATTTATTGTTGCAGGCTGATGCTGTTTTCCTTATTTTCTATGATATTTTTGGTGTGATTTGATTTTTGTTTTTAAATTCCCAGGTATGTTTAGAAAGCATTGTTTTGTGTGCATAGTTTCTCTTTCTATGTTCCTTCTGTTACTCCTATCAATATTTATCCTACATTTGTTTTTATGTTTTTGTTGTATGGTGGGTTGAAGCATATTTTTTTTCTTTTGTGTTTGTGTTTTTTTTTTTTTTTTTTTTTTGTTTTTTTTGTGGTGTGTATGTGAATGTTGCTGAAAATATATCTTTTAGGGCAGTTTCATAATCTTTCTAGGCATCGTTTCAATGGAAGAATTGTCAGATAACCCATGGTTAATTGATTGTGGGATCTGCTTGTTCATTGCTAGCAGGTTGTTGGAAGATGTGTGTATGTATAGTGGTTTGTCGTTGGCTTTTCTATATGGTTAATATGTATGTATTCTTAGGTTGAATGTGACACATAAGAAATATACTGCTTTTAGTTTAGTTTTTCTGTCTGTCGAATCACATATTTTTGAAAATTATGACTATTTTTCTGATTTTGTTGGTTACAGTTTCTTAAAATTATGAAACCATTGTCCCTATATAGACCTATATCATTTTAATTTTAATTTGCTTAGTTCCTGTAGTGATAAATACATTAGATGAATTGTTTATTTAAGTTATATCTACTTTTCATTTTTTTTTTCTGGAAAGTATCTAATTGTTTATGAAATTTTATTTTTCTTACTAAGTTAGTCAAGTCTCTTTCAAAGTTGTCTAATTCCTTGTATTGTGGAGGACTTTCTTTTTTTTTTGTTTTAAAGCCATATTTTTTTTTCTTGAGTGCATTTCTGTATTCTGTCACTCTATTCCAGATATTCAGCACTTTAACCCATAAATATAGCATACCTTAAAACTATATATGAATTTTCTTTTCTCCCAGATTCTGACTAAGCCTCTGGAAGCATTGTGCCAATTTCAGCTTGACCATGGTGCCCAAAAACATCAGAGCAAAGAGTACCTCATCAAAAATGGACTTTACAAAAGAAAGGTAAAATCCTCCCGGATCAAGGATGCTCACTAACCCAGATATCTAATTGGTCACCTTAATCAGCCAATGGGTGTTTTGATAAAAATTTTGATTGTACATTTCAGTGTAAAGATTTTGAAACTTTAACATCTGAAATATTTTACATAGATTTGTTTAAAAGAAAAAAGCTTTGTGATGGAAATGGGTGTGAGAATAAAAATATCACAAATAGCCGCAATTATTTCTTCTATTGAATATAAAAGGTTTTTCTCTAAGCCAACAACATTAATTCCTCTAATGAGAACTTGTACTTTCCAGCAGACTGATCTATATGCTATCATTGCTTTTAGTGTCACTTTTAAAAGTTATGTTACAGTTCATGGATTAAATGTAGATCTGCGTCACTTCTTCTCAGTATTCCATTTGAATAGAAAAATAATGTATGTGTAAATTTAGTTCTAATTGGACATTAATTATCTTAGACATTTGGGAAGGTTATCTATAAAGCCATTGGCAAACTTGGATCTGAAAAAAACAGTATCAAAAGTACAGTTTTTCCATTGATACTGTTATTATTGTGTAAATAAACAATCTAATAAATAAATAGTGTTTATTTTTGTTGTCAGTTCTCAAGAACAAAGAAAATGTATAAATTCACTTTCATATGTTCAAGTTTTATTCCAATTCTAATCATTGCTTTTTAAAAGGTATAAACATTGCTGAGGAATGAAGGTAGTTAAAGTAATAGTGGTGTCAAGGGAAAAATTGTCCTTTTGACACACAGTTTTGTTTGCAGGGTTGAAGGTCCAAGTTTTCCAAATCATTCTTGAAGATCTTTTCTCTAGAGATCAAATTTAAGAACTGACATGTTAGATTTTCTTCAGTTCTGTCTACAGCATGGTAAAGTTTTCAAGATATCAACATTGACAGTTTATCAACTTAGAAAATGAAAATTAGAAATGCCATCAACTTCTCTTTATAAGATTTTTATTAATCATTATTTAATTAAAAAGCCTGTAATTTTAGAAACAGTGCTGATAACAGCAAAGAAGGAATCATATTTGATAGAACCTGAGATTTCCCTTAAAATATGTCTAAAAAAAGATATTTCCCAGATTTCATATGCAAAGTTGAAGTATCCAGTAACCTGTTTATCCAGATACCATAGAATGCCAGTACAAAGCTTAGCTCCATAATATTGCCATATTAAATGTAATTTGGGGAGGAGTGTCTTTTATATCATCAAATCATCTGTTTTACATTATATTTGTATCCTAAAACAAATGCATTTAACAAAAATTTGATTGTAAAAATACATTCAAATCTTTTCTACCCATTTCTGTCACTAAAAGCAGCAATTTTGTTAAATCCAGTATTTTGTTTTTGATTGTCTGATTCTAATGTTAAATTTATAGAAAATGTTATTCAAAATCATTGTAACATGTTTGCACATACAAGTGAATTTCAAATATTTTTTATATGAAAATGAGGCCTTTTTTGGTTTGCTGCCCTCCCCCACATTTCCACCAATGATAGAAAAACAATAATGAATAATATTTACCCAATAGCTCCCTTACACTTTACCCCACCAAACCAAAATATTTTGTTGAAAGACAAAACTTTACAAATGTAAATAGATTCACTGGATATACCAACAAAGCAGTGCAAAAAAAAGTATGTGAATAGCTACGGGAAAATAAGAATGTTAAATCTAAAAGCAAATTTGTGGTAAATAAATTATTTGTTTAAAATTTAAAAAAAAAAAATGGTTGGAGCAATTTTGGAATAATTTCCAAAATCTCACTTCACATTGTCATAAAAAGCATTTTTGGTGATGCTGTAAAATAAACCTCGAAAGATCAACAAATTCCTTTCTTATTTATTAAATCAACCACATCATGTTCTTTTGGAATTATGTTAACTCTCGCTTCCTAAACTCTTACCTCAGTTTTTTTTTTTTTCTTTTTTTTAATAACACTCATCAAGACACACAACTTAATAAAAATGTTATGATAAATCAAAAAAATCAAATACAATAATTGAGTACCAAACTGCTCAGGGTAGTCATTTTAATCTGGATTCTGCCTTTTTGATGTTCTTAATTAACTGGAGAGTGTCATGGTGCTGCAATTCCTTTAATTTGATATTAAATGATTTAATCATGCAGAAAAAATTCAATAAATTTTGACTGCTTGGATTTTATACCAGCAAAATTATTATTTATAATTTTATAAAGATTGATTTATTTTTTTTTTTCTTTTTCTCCAACTTGATAGAAATCAAACAAAAATGCAGAAATAAGAATGTAATATAATGAGATAAATGTAAGAAAAGATCAGAGCAATTAACTGCATTGGATAAAATTCTATTTTATCTGTAGAAAGGAGAGTTGACTATGCTTAATAATAACCATTCCATTTGTTAAAAAATAAAGCATTTTTGCTGCTCTCTAAAAAAAAAAAATAAATCAATAAATAAAAAAATAAATATTCATTGATTTTTCTATTTTATTCTTTTTATCCACATTTAATTTTTGCAATATTTTCCTTTAAACCTGTAACCTACTCTCATGAAGAAATATGAAAAAAAAAAAATATTTTAACACTATCTGAAGGTTATTTTTCCTGATTTTTCACTAAAAGAATCTTTTATATTAAATGTTTTTACTTTGAAATTTTCAAATTTGATGTTTTTTTCTACTTTCTCTCTCTCTCACTTTTCACTCTCTCTTGCTCTTTTCAATAGAAAACAAACTTGGTATTTTTTTTTATTGACTCATCTGATCTCAGAATCTAAGTATATTAACTACAAAATATTAATTTTGATGTAAGAATTCCCTAAGACAATTCCTTTCACAAATTTGGAAAATGCTGTAATTATAAGGCCTCTTACTCTTTAAATTTTGTAGAATATTCATTAAGTCATTATGTTAATTGAAGATTTTATAACTAAATATTTTTGCAACGTGACATGCACATTAAAATATCTAGATGCTAATCATGACCTCAACAATAGGTTATTCTCTTTGAGATAAGTTTGATAAATATGATAATAATTGTTTTATGTACATAAGTAATAAATATAGATTATACAGTAAGTCAAAACTTGGTTTCTCTTGAAAATGTTTATCAGTATCATTTTTTTATTGCTTTTTTTACTCTATTTTGTACACACTATTAAAATATTTTTATGACAAAATTTACAACTTAAAGATCTTGCTTTGATTGACAAAATTTAATCATGATTTCCTTTTCTCAAACAATTTGTTTTTTATCTTCCTATTTAAATTTTCAGGATAAACTTATAAAAACATTCTATTTGCTGATGTTTTGTTCTGAAGATTTTTTGAACAGCAATTTTTTTTTTTAACACTAAGCATATTGATAGCTGCAATTTCTTTCTTGTCTGCTATTATTATTTCTTCCTATTGTTTATACAAGTATTTTTCCTTTCATCTTTTAAATTTTAATATTATAGTATGATATCTACCAAAAGCATTTGCAACCTACCGTAAATGATGATGCATTTAACCAAACAAAATGTTTATAGCCTACAGAAATTAATTCCTCAAACTACATACAGTGTTATTTGGTATTTTTATTTATCTAATTTGTATTTTAAAAAGCTATTTATGTAATTCCATTGCAAAATAAATAAGTTAACATCAGACAAAATAATCTCAATTCAAGATTTATGCCAAGGGTTTTAACATATTTTTACTTCCAACAGTTGGTAAATGAGTTTTACCATAATAGGAAAAAGAATAGTAGATATCATACTATAATAGAAAATGGGTTTAGTAAATATCATACTATATTTAGTAAAAAATATTCAATTTTTAATAGATAATAATGGTTGACAATATTTCATAGATTTTTACTAAAAAAAAAAAAAAGAATACAAAATGTATATAGCTGCTACCTCTATTTAAAAAAAAAATGATTTAAGATTGCAATGTTTAAAAAGGGGTTTCAAAAAAAATGGTGACAAATTTCTGGGGTAGATTTGATCTTCTAAAGAGCCTTCTTGTGCAGCTTGCTCAGTAAAAGCAGGGTTAGGATTATCTTTTATTTCTGATCTGGAACTGTCTACTCAGTGTTACAGATTAACAGCCTGACTCATTTTGTAGTAATAAAATATAACAGTTAATAATCAAGCTGAAAGATAAACTTACATTATAATGACTTTTTATGAACAAAACTTATGTCTTTTTTAGTTAAATATTTTATAAAGACTGTCTTAGGATAATTCACATCATTAGCTTTTTTTTTTTCCAATGTTAATAAATATAGAAACCAAAATGCATTAAAGTTAGTGTCAGTGTGTAGTCTAGGGTTGTCTATAATAGGGGTTGGCTACCTTTTTACTATAAATGCTTTGACTTAGGGTTTTAAAACCATTCAGTATCCCAACAGCATATATTTTTTTATACAAGTCAAAATCAATATATATATTCTACAATATATTTTATATAATAATATAGCAAATATATTTTTAGTATATATTAAAATTGCAACAACAAAATATAAGAAAAATGCGTTAGAATAAAAGCTATTGGTTTGGACTTTATTCAAATTTCATTTGTTTTGTGCCATTGGAAATTGCTTGACGTGTTGTGTGGCCAACCCCTGGTCTATAACATTATTATATTTTTCCAATTTCCAACTATCTGGATCAAATATAAACTTTGGACACTTTTTCTACCTGGATCCAGATATGCAACAACTTCTTTGTAAATAGAAAAGATACAGAAAATGAAATGATCTGACCCCGTTGGTTGAATTTAATAAACTAGTTTGATTATATAACATATATATGCTGGATGATTAAAATTTCTATTTTTTTTATTTTACTCTAATTTATTAAAACTAAAACCATTTAAGATACTGGCACTCATAATAAACTGTAAGATGTGTTCACATTTGTTTATAGGTGCAAATCTTCAGGTACCAATAAGTTTTGCACCCAAAACTTTTACGCAAATACCCTGTTATTTTAAATTTTTTTTTTTTTACGAATTGCCAAACTCAAACAAAAGCCAAACTCAAACAAAAACATTGTTTTCAATTGTTATGAGTCTACCAATTGAATAGAATTTTATTATAAACAATTGTCTTGTAAATGGAATTTTTAAAGCATTATGAATGTAAAAATAAAGAAAAAAGTGTGCAAGACAATAAGAAATACTACCTGCCAAAAAAAAAGTGAATTTTTTGTTGAAATTTTGGTTTAAAAATGAAAGGAAATCCGATCCAATATATAAACTTAGACACACACACACACACACAATCTGCGTTTTATAAGTAAGATTTAAATGATTTCATGAATTATTAGTGTTAATTATCACCAATTCTAGCAGAGAATGCATCCAAAGTAATTACTAGTTTCAAAAATAATAATAAAATTTCACATCAAAGAAATTAAGCTGAATTTTGGTATTACATTTCTGTCATTTTTATTTCATATTTATCTTCTGCAATGTTTAAAAAACAAAAACAAAGGCAAGAATTTACTCTGGAATTATATGAAAGGCCTTCATATAAGAGTAGAAAATAATTTACTAAAATAAAGTTTTCCAGATATTTTTCTTATTTTCTTTTTCTGTGAAAATTCCCAAATAGTACAAACGACAAAACATTTTTTCTCTTCTATCATTATATTATGAATAGCATGGATGTGATATAAATATTTGCTAATCATACCTTTGTTCAGCATGAGGTCACATAGTAGGTAGGATGTTTCTGTTGTCCCAGTTTTCCATGCTTTGAAAATCAGCTTTTTTTTTTTTTAAACTTTTTTCTTTATTTCTGTCACCAGTGATAAAAATACAAATCTTGTCCACCAAGCAAGCTTTTGATGTACAGTGCTATCTATTTCATACAAATTAAACTTATTGAATATATATATATTCACCAACAATTATGGTTAAGTTATATTAGGGGGTGCTGAAATTTTCTCTGCTCAATCCATTTCCCAAAATCTGGTGAAACCTTTTTTTCTTTTGTTAGGGTAAGAATTTTTCAACACCTCCTCATAATAGAATATAATTTCTTCAACCTTTATTCAGGTCACTTTAAAAAAGAAGCACTTAATTTTTGTTTGTGTGCACACTCCATTTATTAAAAGCTGATTGCTATTGGTAAGAAAGAAGACTGTTATTTTTTTCATATCAAGAAATTTAGTTGCTTTTAGAAAAAATAAACATTTGATAAGTATAAATTTTCAATCCTAAAAAAAACCTAATCATTGCAATCTAATGTTTTTTTCGTCATTGGGACAATGTTTTAATTTCAAGCCTTTATTTATTGGTACATAAATATTACATACTTATTTAGACTTTTTAGTTTTTATCAAACTGCAAAATAAAAATGTCTTTAACTGAAATCTTTTCAGAAGTTAAATTTTGATTGAAAGGTAATTGTAAAACTTAATCTTTAACAAAAGAAAAATAGTTTATTATTTTTTTAAAAGATGTTAGATTTTTTAAACAAAAAAGTAAAACCAAACACAATTCACAGTTCAATTTGCTAAAAATCTGATAGGTGCCATTTGTTTCAAATTAAAATAATAAAGTTATGGATTAATTAAAAATACTAATTTTTGCTTAAAAAAAAAATATTTGTTTGTCAACATGTTCAAATAATAATTTTCTTATCACACTGCCTTCTAAGATATCTATCTTTAATCGTTTTGAATACAGAAATTATTTACAATCAAGAAACTTTTTTCTTTGAGGAAAAAAATGGTTACAAATATTTTGTAAACTCTATCAAATGTTGAATAAACAATGGAATCTAAAATTTTTTTAAAAGTAGTTAATACAATTAATCTTTCTTTAATTTTGATAATTTTATTATTAACTAAAGATGTAAAATATTTCATTGCAGTGAAGAAAAAAGCAGCCTCTCTTTTTGGATTGTTTATCGGGGTGAGCGCGAACGCAGACCCCACTGGTTAGAAATAGCGCACCCGAGTCGCCCACATTTGGGGCGATCGCAAAGGTCAACCCAACCGGAGTGCAATGGAAGGGCCTCGCTCTGGGAGAACGGCCAATAGCTGATCACCGTTAACTAACGTGCCAGGTAAGTATGAAATTCTTTCGAAAAGTGCTCGTCTTATATACGTCGAATGTTCTGTCACTGCCTGCGACGGTTTTGCACAGCTGAAATGTCGCTTAAAAAAATTGCCAGAAGAAACCAATCGAGCTAAAGCAATTTTTTCAATTAGCAAAATCTATTAGTAAGCCTTTCATTTTAGTTTCTTTTACAAAAATCATAATTTAATCTGTTAATTCATGACAAGTTTTTATTTGCACGCTCATCAAAGAGGTCAAGGTCTTTGAATCAAGAGGAAATAACTTGTTTAAAAATAGGTTCGATTTTCAAGAAAAAGAGCGACATTTTATTTTTACAAATCATTTATTCTAAATTTTTGTTTAGAAAAGGAAAAAAATTAATGTACACTCATTTCGGTTTATTTAAATATTTTCTTAATTCGGCCTAAAAAGCAAATGAACAATAAAGAAACCAAATTAATAAATAGTCAGAATTACCTCCCCTTTTAAACCCTGATTAAAACATCGCATCTAAATTTCAGGCCTAAGTCATGGTGGAGAGAGACAATTTAAAACTGCATTCAGTCTTTTCTTTTCTTTTCTTTCTCTCATGCACACCACTGAAAACTTTGAAAATCTAACAATGTAATGATTTTTCTTTCTGAAAAAAAAAAAAAAAACCCCCAAAACTTCAATTTTTATTTCACTTTACTAAAAGTTTTCCACAAATATTTCATTATAAAGTGAAAGAAATTAAGAAAATTTCAAATCTGAATATCAGCAATAAAATTCAAGTTCAGAGTTTTACCTCATTTCACATCAAAAATTTAATTTTGGCATTTTTAAAGAAGCCATGAGACTTTTTAAAGCTCTTGCTTACAAATGAATATGGAAAAGAAATTTTTTATAAACTAATTTTAATAATGACGTTAAAAAATTAAAATGCCTTTTTTGGTAATTATTTTAAAAATATTAGGCTGGAAAATAATATCAATCTATTTTCATTAGGCTAAGTCTTTTTTTTCTTCTCAATTTATCTTTCACACACAACATAGATTTGCGTTACATCCTTTTTAGTTTTCAAATTGTTAATATTCAGGGGTATCAAATTGTAATAAGCTTTATAATATATGATTAGCAAATATAGTTTTACTTAAAAACAATATTTCCTAAGAGTTAATACAGTGAAAATGAATTTTTAAAGATTTAAAAACTTTATGAATTATTCAATTTAAAATTGTAAAAACTGAAAACAAATCTTGTAAAAATTTCAAAAAATTTTGTAAAATTTTCATCAAAAAATTTTTTTCCCTCCAAAATATTGTCTTTAATAGATATTATTTATAAAAGCAATTAAAAACTTCTCTAAGTAAAAATATTTTAAATTTTCGATTCAGAACAGATTTTTTTTTTTTGCAATATCAGATCCTGTCTTACCAAAAATCTGTTCTGAATCAAAAAATAAAAACGCAATAAAAGTAAAATATTAGAAAAGGTGGTGGCTTTTGAAAAATGCATGATTTTCAAAAATTTTGGAAGAAAATTAAGTTAATTATTTTTGAAAATACCTAGAATGACATTTTGATCGATACCTGAGGATAATAGGATGTGCTGAAAGATAAATAGATGAAAATATGTATTTTTGTTGCGGACACTGATAAAACAAAGCAGCAGTTAAAATTTCTGATAAAAGATATGATTCACATAATGTTGAAACAGAAACATTCACACTAATTACAGGTCTCACTGAATCTGTTATTCAATCTACCCCCAAAGAGTCGGGTTCAAATTTTCATTAAAGTTACCAGCAAGCAGTGCCTGAAGAAGGATGGAAGGCATTAACTGAAATGTTAATCATCTCAGAAATATAGACAGATAAAAAACAAAATCATTCTAGGACAGTTTCAAAACCTTTAAAGCTGGTTCTTTGTCTGATCTTGGTGTGTAATGTTTGCAAACAAGTATTTTTTCCAAACTAGAAATAAGCATAAAAATCTTACTTAATAATCTATAATACACCTTTTCCTTTGTTTTTTGTATGGAAAAGGATGAAACAAAAAAATAACCATTGGCAAATGTGGTCAGAAAGAACCTTTAGTTTTCCACAGTCAATTGAATTGGTAATTTTTTTCATACTTTTCATAATAAAAATGAGTTTCATATTCACTGGGTTGATTATCATTTCTTGTAATATATCCAGCTATGTACATGAGAGTTATTTTTATTTCAACAGAAAGAGATGGTTCTAAATTTTCCAGATTGCCATATATTTCTGAACCTTCATCACAAAGTTTATAATCACATGATGTACATTGGTGACCTGGCTTAACATCAAAAGCATCAATATTTACATTTTGATTTAAAAGTAAAAATGTGCTTAATAATCAGCTTTTCAATATGCTGTTAGACATTTATAAAATAGGTTGCCACCTGATACTTGACAAAGTTCACTACATTCTTTTTCTAATGGGTCAGGTGCAAATTGCCCAAGTAGCACATATTTATGGCTTGTAGCTAAAATGTGTCAACATAGAATAACAATTCCATTGCAAGTATGGTGGATGGTAGTAGCAATGTGTTTAGATAATTGTTTTATACGATTACTCTGCCAGCCATATTAAGAATCATTTGACCAAACGATAAAATCAAGTCGACTGTCATTCAAAGATCTGATTTCAGCTTGTAGAGGGTCATTGCGTAGTTTATCAATTTGAAGGGTCTTAACATTTAGAATTTTCCACCATGTCAAGACCTTGTTTATGAAGATGGCAGTATCATTCTTATCAGCACTTATTCCAGACTGAGTGAGAAGTGCATTATATGTTTTTTCTGGAAACACTCTGAAGCAAATAGAAACCTGTTGTCTTTGGAGCAATGGAAATTTCATTTAAATCTGAAAGTTTTAACTAATCTTTCAGATTCACAACGATATAACTGCTTAAAATGTGTCCATTTTGATACTCGTTTTACTCCATTATCATCAAAGATTAGTTTTCATGACTTTTCTGTGAGTCACAAGTTGCAAATATTTTTCAACAGATGAAAATAAGCAAAATTTAATTTTTTATTATCTTCAGTTAACAATGGTTTTTGCAGGGTGTGGTATATAATGTAAAAAAAACAAAAAAGCTTGATTTACATGGTTGCCATCACATATAATAGCCTTTACATCAGCTGGTACAGAGGTGATGACTTGAACTGTTAACTCAGTTTCTTTTAAATAAAAAAAAGTCGATGTTAATTTTGAAATTGAAATCAATCTTGTAAAAAATTTTGAACCCCCATTAAGACATATCAACATTATACCAAGTACTGTTTGAGCAAGTAGAGATGGATTGTCAACTGACTTACCAAATAGTTGTTTGCCATGATATAGTATCATTTTCTTGATATATACTTCATCATGGAGAATTATGCTCCCTTTTTGACTGGCATTAAGAGTATTAAATACAGATAGCAAAATAGATTTTTCATTAAGTTTTGAAACTTTTGATGCCATCCTTCTTAATGTTGCTAATGATGGCAATTGAAAATCCTATCTTAATCTGTTATACAATAACCGAGATGTTGTATAGTACTCAAAAGCACCTATCCCTATATATGAGATGTATTTCATTTCAACCATTTTAGGAGCCATTGATGAAAAGTGCTGACTCGAGATATCCTTCTTATTATCAAAAGCCATAGAATTTAAATATCGGATAATTTCTTTCACTGTGGACCAAGTATCAACTGTATTTATACGGTTTTTGGAAAGGCTGATAATATAATACTTAACTCCATAATGAAATGTTTCAAACTGCAAATTTTTATAAATTCTCAACATAAAAAGAGAGATGTCATCGATAACTTTTGACGACTGAACAGTTAAAACATTTTCAGCCAAAAATAGTTGAAAATATTTTAACTGTTCAGTCATCAACTGGACACACAAAGTCTTTTCGTTGTTGAATAGACTTTCTTTCAAATTTGTATATTTAATCTTTTTCTAATTCTAAAAAAGAATTATTTCATCATCAATTTGATTTTGAGCAGTACTAGGAGTTTTTTTTTATATCCCTTTGAACAGCAGAGGTTGTTGGTATTTGACTCTTTGGCACACCTGGCTATACAGATGGTGGATTTTTGGGGCACATTTTTCCATGAACTTCTATGGTATCAACATTCAAGGCTACTGAAGTTGACAAATTGTTTGTAACATTCAGATTGGCATTTGGAACTGATTTTTCTCCATCGCTCTCTCTAATCTTTGTCTTTTGAAAAACGATAAACTGATATTTTATTCATCTCACACAGTTTTGTTTTGCAAGAAACGACACAACACTTTCGGGGCATTGCTGGAAACTAGGTAATATCTGAAATGATAGATTAAGCTTCTTAAGTACAATAATTTCTTTTACTGCTTCAATTTAGGGGTAACTTTTCAAGCCAAATTAATTATACTATTAATCCCAACTTTTACCCCACCTCATGCCAATAAATTAAAAACAGAAATTTTAAGAAGGTTGTCAAAAAATAAACAAACATTTGAAGGTAATTCAATTGGAAGAAATCAAGGAGAAACAACGAAGTCATAGATTTCAACAAATAACATCCATTTATATACGTTTGATATAACAAAGTGAATTTAAGATTGTGAAATGTCACTTGTTTGGGTTCAAATAATAGTGCATATGTATGCGACAATAGTAAATATTGTTTAAAGTCATAAGGAGTTATGTGCCTTTGACTAATATGATGTAAGTTGATTAAATATACAATTACTACTTCGGTAGTGATAATGTCACTTTTTCTAGTAAATTGTAAGTTGGGTTCAATTTTTGCAAGACTTTTTGAGTTGTGCTGAGTTGCCGAGAGAGAGTGGCTGTTGTTGAGTCAGTGTGCTGGCACGCGAGAGTTTGTTGGCATCTCTCAAAGACTCAGTTCCTGACATAAATACAATTATGGCACAAAGGCCGATGAAGGGAGGGGTTGAGGCTGGTCTTCACTAACTATCTTATACCTAGCTAATCTGATTCACGACCCATTCACTCATTACAATTTGCCCATTCACCACAAAAACTCGTCTATCACCAATCAATCCTCCATACACCATAATGCTGCATCCTCACAAGGGGGACCTACAAAACGCGCCCCATGCCATAAAAATTTAATGATAATAAATACTTAAAAATCTGTGATGAAAAATGAGAGGGGAGGGAATGAACCCCAAAACTAAATAAATAAATATAAACACAAAATAAACTAAACATAATCTCTCACTAAGGGTGATCATAACAAAAGATGTAGCTGGGAACAGGCTAGGAACAACATTTACTCACATTAACTAGGTACACAAAAGCTTGTCTAACCTAACCAGGGGGAGGGCTCCACAGGAAACCACCCCGATATGACATAGGTTGACCTAAAAGAGAAAATCAAGGCAAGCCCCGTTCAAACGAACCAAGCTCGCCTCAGTCACCCACCTTTCGCTGAAGACTGTCGAATGCAAGCATTTTCCATCAGTTCTAATCTTCATCTTGAGCTGATGCTCAAAGAATTGGATCAGATCCTGATGAGAAAGACGGGCGCCTTGCAAGACTTCCTCCTGTCGCACCATCCAAATCACCAGCAGCGTCCGTTTCACCCCGGAACACGAGGGCGACACACTGTCACACATCCATGCGCAATCAATGGGCACGAGCCCCCTCGGGAGCGGGACGAGCTGGCAACTCGCAGACATGGACCCACAGGGGGCGGACCCGAGTACAATGGTAGAAGGCGCATAAAAAGAAAATGTGGTAATAAAAGAATAACTCGTTTTTGAAGACTAAGAGTTAAATGTTGAGTCTGTTACTCACTAAAGCTAACTTTTTTTTTATCAAAGTTTTAAAAACTTTAGTTAGAAGAAGACTCGGAAAATGACTGCAGCTTAATTTTTCGGAAAAAATTTCATACTTACCTGCATGCTTAATTTGAAAATAACAAAGAAATTTTGCTAAAATCTACCATTTTGGAGTTATCAACAATAAAACCTCGGACTCATTCACGTCCGCCATTACTGCAATTTTTTTTTTTTTTTACATACTTAACGGCCTTTTTACTAATATGTAGGTAAAAATGTAATGGTTACCTTGCTGTAGCCGCAACGCGAATGAGTCCGAAGTTTTAGTGTTGATTAACTCTAAAACGGTAGAGTTTAGCAAAATTTTTTTTTATTTTCGAATTAAACATGTACATTTACATCTTCATGTAACTATTCGGGATTTTTTATTATGGGGCTTAAATTGCAAATTACCCCCAAAAAATTTAAAATAGTTTAAAAAATGTAAAATTTAAAATAAAAACACAAAATATTCATAAAAATTAAATTTTTATTAATAATGAATAATTCTTATTAATAAGAATATAAAAAAGAACATTAAAATAATTATTTTAATTTTACATAAATAAATTTCGCAATAAAAACAGAAGTGTGCAAAAAACAAAAAACAAAACAAATCTTCGGAAAATGTAAAAAAAATCTCATGGAAGAAGCGAAGCGTATTTTTTTTATTTTTTATTTATTTATTTTTTTTTTTAGAAGAAAATTAATAAACTTTAAATGAAAGATGTCAACCAAACTTAAAGAGGAAAATATTTAATAAACTTTAACAATTTTATAATTCAAAATAACAAGAGAAAACCAAACATTATTTTTTGCGTAGGGAATTACAGACCCTCAAAAATTTGTTTTTACAGTCTACATAAAAATAACACAGTTAACTCAAAATAAAATAAATAAATCTTATACTTACTTCAATTAAATAAGGTAAATGATATTCCAAATGTAAGGACAATTGTCTTTGAATTTAAAGTTTAAATTCAAAAGTCAAAACCAATAACACTTCTCGGCGCAGCTAGAACTTCGGAAATTTTATTTAAACGAAAAATTATTAAAATAAATATAAGTTTGAACTAAGGCATTTTTCGAGAGCTTTCCTTTTTTTAGTAATAAAATGTAAGTGTAAAAAAATCTTAATGTGCTGATATATTTGAATTTCAAATATATCAGCACATTAAGATTCAAATTTTGAAATGATGCGTTTGATTCAAGTCAGAAACAGACGCCAGTTTTTTGATTTGGCGCTCTTTTTTTCTTCTTTTTTTCATTTTTTTTTTTGTTGTTGTTGTTGTTGTTTTTTTATGAATTTGAAAAGCTGAGGAAGGCGTTCTTTTGAACTCGCGGAAATTATCCTCAGTCAGAAAGTCTTTTTTTGAAAGGGGGACGGGTTAAACGGCTTTGTTTCTTTTATATTTTCGTTTGTTTTTTTGGGGGGATCATCTCCTCCACCCAATCTCATTTATTCGTTAATTTTGGGGAAAAAAAATCATGGAATTTTCATGTCATGGGATGCGTTTTTGTAGCCCCCCTGAGTGTATGTGGTTTAGGTGAATGGAGAATTGATTGTTGATCACGGACAGGTTCTTATGGTGAACGTGTTAAATTGTAACGAGTGAATGGGTTGCGAATCGGATTAGCTAGGATAGCAGTGATGACCAGCCTCAGCTACTCAACACACACTTTTTTCGACCTTGTGCCACAATTTTGTATTTTTACAAAAAAATAAATCTCGTCACAAAATTCTTCTTCTTAGAGAGAAAGAGAAAGAAAGAAAGGAGGTTACATTTTCTGCCTCCGTCGTGAGGCCAGAGGTTTGTCCAGCGTTAGTTCTTTGGCATACGGGCTTGAATTCACAAGTGTTTTACTTTTTATTTAATTTTTCTTTCTTTCTTTTTTTTTATTTTTTTTTTTACTTTTGAAGCTTTTCTATCTTCAATTTTTCACATTAATTCCTGTTTTAGTTTTTTCTGTTTCATTTTCTATTTGTAGGCGTTTATTTTCCAATTATTGTTTCTTTAGTTTTTTTAGTCAAGTTTTCCCATATTTAGATTGTAAATTTTTAAGCTGTAAATATTTGGTTTCTACTTGGTTTTATTAACAAAGCGTTAATTTTTATCGTCCTCTCATTTTGTTTTTTACCTCGTCTCACTTAAATCTTTTTATACATGTGATGACTTGGTTGCTTTATTTTCAGTAAACCCCGTTTTTTCCACCGACCGATTCTTGTTTTCTTTTATTTTTGTGTTCTATACGTGTGACTGGTTTTGTTTTTTTGGTTTTACAACTGGAAAAATTAGTAACCTTTAAATCACAAAATGAAACTATTTATTTTGAAATATTAAATTTTATTTCCAAAATAAATAGTTTCAGATTTTTTGATTTTAATAATTAAAATCAAAATCTGTTTTCCACATTAATTTTCTATGAAGGATTATATGAAGGATTATACTACAATGATAAAATTGAGCCACTCAGTTCAAAAATTGATTGATAATTGCTCCTAATAACGATTAATTTGTAAATATTTCAGACAAACCTAATTTTAGTCTTGTGAATATTTTTATTTCAGACAAAAAAAAAAGTCTTGTGAATATTTTATTTAAAAAAAAAACCTGTGAAAATTTGCATAAAAATTAACAACACAATCACTGACTTATTGTCATATTGATACATCAAATATTTCCCCGTAATATCTCTAGTCAAAAATGTAAATTAATCTTAAAATATAAATTATTAATTTTTAAAATTTGTTCAACTCATTATTCTAATGTCTAATTATTGTTTATTGCATTTAAGTAGGTTCTTAAACTTTTCTTTAAAAAAAATTAAATTTTATTTTGACTAAATTTTACCTGTATCTATATTTTGGTTAATTTCATAATCTGGAGTTTTTTTAAGGTTACTTATCATTTACAATTAATATTTGCTATTAAGGTCGACCAAGCTAAGTTTTAATGAATAATCTTGGATTCTGGGATAAAAATGTTTTCATAATTGAATTGGAAATGACGATTATAAAAAGCCATCACTTTCCCAATGTGGCTCTAACATTCACTGTAAGTTGAATCATTTTTCTTGTATTTTTTTTTTTTTTTACTAACTTACATATTTCTCTGTGATGTTTACTTATGGTAGTTTGGTTGTTTTCATGTCTTTAGTCAATGTTCCTAATATTCTTCATTTCTCTCTATTTTCATTCATAACACCAGCTTCTTCAAATATTTTCTTACTGGTCAGTCTATTTTTTTTCTGACAATCATTGAAAATTAATCAGAAATCATTATTCTTTCACAATTTCCGAGCAGAGAACTAAAGATTTTTCATTTTATTTTAACTTCTGGCATTTCATTTTTTTGTGAGGATGTTTAAGACTAAAATAATTACTTGAATACAAAGGTTCTTAAATACTGACTTTTAAAAGAATATAAGTCATCTTACACTACACTAGTCATTTAATTGTAAAATCTATGGTTGTAAGTACCTTAATCTCTAATGCTAAAACATGCTAATGCTAAAATTGTATCCTGTTTCTGACCATAGCCATAAAATTGTAACTCAATAACTGACTTCACTTATAGCAGTGACAAAAAAAAAAAAAAAACAAGAACTCTAAGCAAGGCACTGCTCTAAATACAATTCTGGTATTTCTAAAACCTAAACTTATGTAATGTGCAAACTATATAGACGAGAGTTTCCCAAACTTTTTCAGACGTGGAATCCTCTGGGTTTAGAAATTTTGTGGGAACCCCAGATACTAATACTTTTACGAACAATGTTAACATAAAATTTATTTCATATACAATCAGAATTTTTTGGAACATTCATTGAGAACAATGCTTCTGTTTCATATTGTCACATAATTTTTTTTAATATTTGGCTTTATACTTGAGAATTCAATTCTCAAGTCAGCAGCAGGATTAACTCTTCTTTGGTATTTAGATTTTATGGCAGTGTAATAGGAAAATCCACTTTCACGTAAGTAGGTTGGTGTTAGGTTTTTAACTGGAATGTATACACATGAAAGTTACACCAACGAGAGTCAATTAACAGCAAGAGCTTTTTCCAATATGGTGAGAAAATTAACTTTCAGATTTATGTGGTATCATAGTACACAGATGATATCACAATCAATAACTACTTTTCAATTCAGCAGTAACATGATACAATTTTCAATCATTCACTGTACATCACACTCTGAACTTTTGTCACGGAACCCAAGATACTCCTTTGCAGAACTGAGTTCCTTGGAACCTACTCTGGGAACCTCTGGTACTATAAACTAATAATTCATTAATAGTGACTTCAGTGTTCATTGTTTTCATTACTTATAGTCAATAAAATTTTAGCTATATATTATTGACAGTTAATAGTTTTGGAGAAAAATTTATAGTCATTCTAAACATCAAGCCATACAATATTAGTATAAAAGTTTCTATTTTAAAAGTTTGGAGAATTTATGTACATATGTTCAAAGCATTTCATGAAAAATTAAATAATTAAATTACTTATAAATAGACATTTTATTTTAGGTAAACAGATGAAAATTGAGTATATACCCAAATTAACTTACGTGAAAAAATAAATTAAAAGAAATAAATAAAATAAAAACCTAAATAAATAGGAAGAAACAATATTTTATTTATAAAATATTTTTTATTTATTAATTTTAATTATTTGTAATTAACATTTATTTCTTTTTTAATCGCGTTCCATCTTTCCCTCTTCGTTCGTTATATTGAGTGTGTCTTTGATTGTTTTCCAATTTACCAACGTATACCTTTGAAAAAGTGTTGGTCGAACGGTACCAAAGGTATAACATGACGTCCGTTTTGTTTAAATCCATATTTTAATGCATAAACAAATCCTGATTATCTCCCTTACACCTGTTGGTTTTATGTGCATTTTTGGCTTATATTCTTAAATTATTGCTTGAAAAAATATATGATATTTCAGTTTCCATGTATGTAGGCATGGATTCCATTTGTATATTTCCTCTTTCTTAGATGTCATAGTCGTGAACGTATCCACAAAATAATTATACTTGAATATGCAATAAAATATATGTACATCATAGAACAGGGGCAAACAACCCAGGGAAATTTATTTTTTTAGTATTTTTATTAATATCCTCTTCTAATTGAAGCTGTTATTCTTGTCATAAAATCTGTTGATAGAAACTCAGGGAAATATTTTAATTTTTCCTATCATGATGTATTTGATAAAATTTTAATGATACTATACAGTGCAAATATCTTAAAATTGTAAACCTCTCATAACTTCCAGCTTATGAAAGAATATTTTGCATTACAGATGAAGCATTGACCAAGTATGGAGGCATTCTTCTTCTCTTTTTCTATGTACCAGGATATTGATCATGTCTATCCACAATTTCCTGGCCATTGTAGCTCTGAATAAATTTTGTTATTGCACCTAAACCCTGTTCTAAATAACCATTTACTAAAAGCTTGCTAGGTAGGTTATGCAGTTTTCCTTTGTCCTCTTGCCTTCAATCTGTCCTGTGAATATCAAATTTTCCATTCTCTCTCCTCATTATGTTCCCTAGAAATTTCTACTGTGCCTAACCTTATTATCATTTTGTAGCAAAGGTTCTTTATGAGAGTGAACAAAGAGGAACGATTTGACGCCACCTCATATGACTTCAAAATTTAGTATCACTAACTGCGGTGATCAAGGGCGTGAATCTTGCCCTGCAGTGGCAGGCACCAGTTATGCATGTGGTCACCGATTCAGCATGTGTGCATCGGTGGGTGTCTGACACCCTGACAGGAAGGACACGCGTGAACACGAAGGCAGCGGGTGAAATGCTGATGAGGCGGCGCTTAGAGACACTGCGAGCTTTGGTGGAGGATTACGCACTGACTATGACTGTGACGTTGGTGAAATCTTGTCAGAACCGCGCTGACAGCCTCACCAGAGTGCCGCAAGGCTGGTTGGAGATGCACAAGAAAGGAGGAGAACCGGTGCAAGTGAGTTGTGTCACTGCAACGAGCCAGTTGAGCAAACGTCAGAGGACCCACATCCACCAGCAGAGTGGGCACCCAGGTGTTAAAAGAACAATGTACTTTGCTAGGCCTGTAGATCCAACGGTGTCTAAGGAACTGGTAAAATCTGTCGTTAGAACCTGTGAAGCCTGCCAATCGATCGATCCAGCACCAGTGCATTGAAGAAAGGAAATTTGAGTGTGAGAAAAAAACTGGAGCAGGTTAGCAATGGACGTAACCCATTTCAATGGTAGCCATTTTTTTACGCTCATTGACTGTGGTCCCTCATGTTTTTTGCAGTATGGCGGCCACTGAGACGGCAAGACTCTGCTGGTGTCATTCGTCAGCTAGAGACAGTCTTCTACGAACGAGGCCCGCCGACTGAAATACTGACTGGCAATGACACCACGTTCACTTGCAGACAATTTAGGGAATTTGTAAACAGCTGGGGCGTGCATTTGAGGTTCCGGTGCGCTTACGTGCCGTCTGGAAATGACATTGTGGAACTCCGATAGCGGTAGTTTGCCAATAGATTGGGACGTGTCTAATGAGAGCTCCTCTGATGAAGAAGTTCAACCAATCCCCCTTCAGAGGAGCACCCGGAACAAAAGACCGTATCCTCACTGTCATCTGTGTGATCAGGAGAGAAATCTGAATAGATGTGGCGGACATGAGACAGAACTTGGGACAAAAACAACTGGTCGCGACTTGCCTTGTCCCCGACAAAAAAAGAGCCCGTGTTGCTTAGCATGTAAAGCTACTGCAGTTGAAATGAGGGAGAGAAAAAAGCACTTACCGCTCTGCCGTAATCCATCCTCGGCCAGATAACGTAAAATTATTTATTGCACAATGTACAAATGTGGCACAAGGCCAAGAGGGGAAAGGGGGAAAGGATGGTCATATTCTGTCTTAACTTTAAACTTAGCTAGCCACAATCACTGACCCAAACATACAAACCATATTTCTTTCACCAAAACAACACATCCATTACATTCCATTCTTATTACATCCACCAAAATGCCTCAGAGTCTCTATGAAGTTCTAACTAGTCCCCATATATACAATACATGTGTCTGTGGGGGGAGGGGAATAAAATAACAATCTAAAAAACCCCAATGAATATTTACAATGAATACAAAACTATATACAAGAAACTAAACAAAAATTTTGTTAGTAGTAAAACCCCCCACAGCCCTAACTGTGGCAGAGACATCAGTTAACTAGACGAAAACAATGCGGGACTTAAAAAAGATAATATAAAACATTCATACCATCCATGCATTCACTACAAACACACACTCAATCGGACACAACAACAAATACGAAAGACATACTCGAAACGAAAGGCGACCCGCACCCACCAGAGAACTGATACCCCTAACCACCTAACGATGGGAGGGATGGGGAATTAAACAAAAAGAAAAAATGGGGCCAATGAGCATACACACCCTAGCTAAGTTAACATGAAAAAAAGAAGAAAAAACTAACTAAACAAAACGGACCTAAACTAACCTATACAAGGGAGGGGTAGCCAATGTTCACCCCAGCGATCCCAAAATTTAATGCCTAACCGGCATCAAAATGCCACTCCAAGTCAGCACCTTTCACTCTGCAGAGACGCGCGCAAGACTCACCCACCTTTCGCCAAATTCTAATGGATGGAGTCGCTTTTTTCGTCCTGATCTTGACTTTAAGCTGATGCTTAAAGAACAAGATCAGTTGGGAAGAGGAAAACTTCTCACGCCCATGAAATTCCTTCTGTCGCGTCGTCCATATCACGACTCGCATAACAACCAGTAAGCAAAGGAACACATAGTGCTCAGCCTTAGTCAACGGCGGTACTATATTGCTACAGACGGAACTGGCCTCGAGGACAAAAAACTTTCCACGCAGCATGCGAACCATGATATCTTCAACAAACTTGCACAATGGAGCTACGACACTACAATGAAAGAAGGCGTGACCTATGGTCTCCACCTCCCCACTGCAGCGAACGCAGTTTGGCGACTTAGCCAAACCCGCTTTGCGAAGTCTTTTGGCGACCCAGAGGGCTCCTCGAATCACCAGCCAGGTGAGTGATGCCTCGGGGTTAGTGAGACATTTCAACCCGGACGCCCAAGGGCCATATGCAGCGAGCCTCTGCTTCGGTCAGACCGAGCTTGCCTATCAGATCATCTCGAACATTCCCCCTAACTAACACCTGATATAATGCCTTACGGGACAACGGCTGGACGTCGGAGAGGCCATCCTTCGCCCGTAAGAGTCGCTTGAGGGCAATCCAACATTCCCGATAGAAAGAGCCCTCAAAATCGAGGAGTACGACCGCCTCCTCCTCACATGAGCGCACATTTCTCAAGGATGGAAAATGTTTACGGGCGTCTTCCTTCCAGAATTCGCCGTCCTCATCCAGTTGCATACACATCCGGTCTAGATAAGTAATGCGAAGCTTATGTTGACGAGTCTCAACGCAGGCACCCTGAGACCGCCATCAGAGGGATGGAGGTAACAGATCTCCGACTGACCATGGCAGCCTTGCCTCCCCACAAGAAGGAGAACAAGAGCCTTAGAAACGCCAATAAAATGTCAGACGGGAGTGGAAGCACAGAAAGTCGGTAAAAGGAGAATCGGGTAGATGTGAGAGGCACATACTTCCGCCCTCCCTTCAAGGAAAGATTCTCCAAGTCCACAGAATTAGTTTAGCTCGGCCTTTCTCGCACCTCCGACTTGTTGAAGATCAGTCAAATAAGTAACAACTACAATCGTTTCTCTTGAATTTCACTTCGTCCTTGAAACTGACAAAATTCATGTTCCTAACGGCAACCTGCAAATTCGGCAGCCTGTCGACTACGTCCCTTTGTTATTTGCGGTCTAGTTTTTCTTCACATTTCATCAACTGTTACATCCTGGTGTGAATGCCCCCATAAATTTCGTCTCGAACAGATTGGTTTGGTTGCACATGGAATCAGTATTTCGGCTTTGAACAAAGACCCGTGTTCAATGTGTGAAATAATTAAAGTTGGAAGATACACTCATCCACCGTAGAGCTTTATTTTCCGTCACTTAATGACCGGTTTTACATGTGCACTTCGAAATTACGGGACTCTTACTCACTCTGTAAAGGACACATATATTTGCTAAGATGTTTTCTTCTTGGCGGATATATCCGCAAATACTATGCGAAAAATGAGTATCCCGTTTTTTTCGTACACCAGTTGTTGCTACCATAGACATAGCTCGACAATATAAGAAATTTAAGCTGACGAAGCATATAGCGTCTGCTTTTGAAAAAAAAAAAACAGAAACTGTTTTAGGCTTTAGCTTAAAACTATTGACTTTAAAAATCTTTTGCGTCCTTCTGATTTGTGGAAAAATAGCGGCGTATGATTTATTTTGACACCTATCAGAGGGCTTCGCTCTAAACCCCGAGAAACAATCAAGAGCCGGTATTAGTGTACAAAAGAAAAGAATTCAATTGAATGGATAAGGACAAGAGACGATATCTTCAGCTGCAAAATGAGGCAGGTCACTCCCATCCAGGGGTTGACACAAGCTGCTGGTTGAAACCAAGTTACGCTGTCAAGAACAAAGACAGAAAAAATTTGATACCGCCAGCCGAAGATTGAAAGAAAACCAAGACCGCTCCCTCATCTAAGTAAATTTCATCGACTGTGTGAAAACCGTTTCTTCACTCTTACAAAGAAAGGTTGTTACAGAAATTGTACCTACTTCTTGAAAAGCGTTCAGTGATGTATTACCTTTCCCTTTTTCTAAAATTTTGTTACAATGTCGTTTGATTTTCTGGGGACTTCATGCAGCATATTTTATATTTTTATTGTAAAACAACAGACTTTGTTTTCAGTATATCCTTTATTGTAAAAAGTATAACTTAATATGCTTTATTGTAAAATAGGCATATTTTTGGCACTATTTACTTAATACTATTTGTATTATATGTTTTCTATTTGTAGATACATGTTATTAGCCATTATTGTCACACAAAGCACTTAATTTGTGTAATTCTTTTCATTTTGTGTATTCAATAAACTTAACGTATTTCTCTTTTTTACTTTATGAAAAAATCCTATAAAAATTCAAATTTGATTTAATCGATCAATAGCATCAGAAAAGACAGTAATTACAAATCCAATGCTGGGCGAATGTCCAGCTCAATACTTTATATCATACGATTATAAATACAACATTTCCTTTAAGGCTTTTCTTAATGTCTAATTTGAATAAAGCATGCCTATTAGACGGTGTAAAACCAATGGTAGTCTTCCCAATAAAACTTTTCTAAATTCAATATGAATTGCAGGCTTTTAAACATTGCATGTTATAAATTAGCAAATAGAGTAGTTAAAGATTCTACTAAGATTTATCGAAATTTGATGTATTGTCTTTGTCACTTTTGTAAAAAGCACGCGGCGGAACAAGCAAAGATTAATGTTAGATGTAATGTTTCTACCGAGAATTTTTCTATGTTCATTAACTACCACCTGACAACACTAGAAACTACCTAACAGCCTCTTAATTGAAGTTTTTCTTTTTACTTTAAGTTTCCCCGACAGATTTGAAAAGTATTCCATAACTCAGTGTTTCCTTACTTAATACAGAATCCTGGTAGTTTGGTGGTAGGATATTGGATTACAAGTGAATTTACTGCTAGCTTAATTCTTAAAATAAACAGTAGGTTTGTAAAATATTTTCCGAAAACAATTGAGGTGTTTAAATAGTAAATATTTGGACTACCAATATTTCAGTGTGAATTTGAATTCACTAAATTACTAAATTGCAATCATCACTAAATATGGCAATTTTTGTAGACCGTGCACGTAGCAGTTACTCGGTAATGAATTGCGGTGCAAGTTCAAAGCATTCTGGGTAAGACGATAAATTACATCCGGTGCCCCGGATAAGACGATAAACTACATCCGCTGTCCTGGATAAGCCGATAAGCAACATCCGCGTCTCGGATAAGACGATAAATTACGTCCAACAGCAAGGCCTCTGGTCAGGAGGTTTTGAGAAGCATGGAACCACCTCTTAATTGCTGGTGTTCCATGTGCATCTTGACCCGGGGTGGTAGCACCTGTTAGGGTTCCAACTATGCGCAACACTATGAAAATGTAAAAATAGCTTTTAATACTAGCAATAAATTTTATGAAGGAAAAATTATGACCAGCAGTACATGTTTGAAGAAAAAATATTACAAGCAATGCATTTTTGAAGGAAAAGTGTATTACCACCAATACATTTTTGGAATAATATTACCAGCAATAAAAGTCTTGTCTGCATTAATTAACCCAATGAGGTTGATATATCGTCAAACGAACGAACCGCAAGTTGAAATCCACAGTTAAGTTTTCATTTAGGTTTTTGCAATGATCATTAGGTTTCTAGTGCATAAAATGACACCTCCTGCTTAGACGCCATTAGTGGGTCATTGTTAGGGTGCCGGGATATCGTTCTTTCTATACGGGTTCAAACACGATGATGGTTTTGAAGTAGTTTAAATAAATTGTTTCAATTGATCCGGTTTATCATGTAATATAAGTGTATTGATTATTTAATAGAATCTATGCGTAGAATTTCAGACTTCTAGCTGCTAAATAGAAAAGACGTGAGAAGAACTTGGATTCATTCGTCCAGAACTGATTGTCGCCACTTGCTTTGTGTCGTTCAACAACTGACTGACTATAAAATAATTAAAATTGTTACGGCAAAGAATACTAAGAATGTTAGTGGCCGCCTCGTGGCGCACACGGTACAGAGGTTTACCTTACTTTGACGGTAAGGTCAGTAAAGTCACATGAAAAGAACAAAATGTTTCGGGATCGAATAGCACAAGAATTCACGGACATGGACTACAAGTTCGAACATAAATCAGGGACTGATTTTATGCTTACATTTAAACTAAAAACATTCCGAATTTATTATCCGCAAATAAAAATGAAATTTGATAATTTCCAACATAAACTCATTTCTTGCACGGAGACAAATATACGTTATTGGATTCCTGCGGAACTTGAACACACGAATCCTACAATCACTGTTGATAAACTAATCACAACTTACACCAAACCGACTAATTACTAATCAATTTTATGAGGTTATAAATATTACGTTTCTTGATATAATATAATCCTAGAAAAAGTTCACGTAAAATTCAGAATAAAATTGCAAACAGGACCTAAAACACGATTGATCCGAAAAACAATTTTTCTTACACTCATTTTCCTCGCCGCGTTATCTGAATTAGGTGTGAAATTTAGCTTACAACTACGTCCGCACACTTCGTCATCGACAGCCGTCTTAAACATATAAATAGTGCATAAATTTTCAGTTCAGGAGGAGAAATCCACCAGCTTCTGAACTTCATGTCGGCAGATGGAAGGAAAGAAGTCACTCAAACCTTTCTTCTGCCGCTTCTTCATTGAGCGCGGCTAAAGAACGAACTCACTGATTCCCGACATCGTCATGGTAAACATGTCAAGAACTTGAAACACCCCATATTAGTGACACCAATTAAGTACTGTTCGCTGAAATTGTTCTTCCTACATTTGATGTCGCTAATATTACTAAGGAAGAGATATTTCGAACTCTTCACATTGAGCCCAACTGTGAAAACCACTTTTACGTATATACTCGAACACTAATATCGTACACAACCAAATCACACTCACGCCCAATACATACTGTCGTTTGAGAATAAATTTTATTTTGGATTTGGTTAATCTGATTTTTGGCTTTCTTTCGAATTGTTGTTTTTAAATGATAAATTTTCTATGTTTGGGACTTCGGTACTGACCAGATGTTTCATGCCCTCAACAACATACGTATATATTGGTTATTCAAATATTTGACGAAAAATAAATACTTATATTTTATTCAATTTCTCATTGAAACAAAAGCATAGCACCAACCGCTATCATCTTGCGCGCAAGGAAATAGTATTTTAATAAAATGCGTCTTTGGCTGGGATCGAACCAACACACATACTTTTCGTAATGGAAAAAGGTCAAGTTTTTTCGACCTAAGCGTTAGTCCATCAACGATACAATAATAAAGCATTACTTTCATAAAGACAAAATTCATAAACGTATACTTGAACACATGAATCCGAAAAGTACAGCCGGCAATCTTACTACTGACCTACACCGAACTTCAAATTAGAAGTTTATAAATCTTACATTTCTTGGTATAATATATTCCAAGAAAAAACAACTCTGCAAATGTATTAGACCTTTTATTTCTGAAAACATTCCTCCTAAGCCATCACTAACATATAGTTGAAAAAAAAAAATAGTTTACTTCAATGCTCGAACCCGCACCGCAACCTCTCTAGATAAACAACTTACCACTTCATTACACACTTATTCGTCCTGAATCGATTGTCAACACTTATATCGTGTCGTTCAGCAACTGATTGACTCTGGTTTTCATTTAAGTCTTTGCAATGATTTTATAGTAATAGGTTCGAATCCGAGTTAAGTTTTTAAATATATTATTGCAATTGATTGGTTTTATCATGGAATAAGTGTACTATTTATTAATAGAATTTTTGCAGAAAATTTCAGACTGCTAGTTGCTTAAAGTTAGGATGCTTGTCTCTGTTGGTAGCTGCATAATTAAAAGAAAAAATTTATAATTTATTTTATGGAAATATTTCGACTGGAATTGGCCAGTCATGGTTATGTTGCGGACCTGGTAGAGTTCAGTGCTGGTTTATTAAAAGGTGGCCTTGTGCCAGACACTACAAAAAACTACTGAATCCACAAACAAAAAGGGGTCATTCAACAAGTGCATAAATATAATACAAGTAGATAGCCGGAATTAAATGACAAAAGGCGTCTGGTTGATAAACATATATGAAATTTTATTATATTTAAACAAGTAATTGTCTTGACAGTTGAGACCATTAGTAAAAGTGTTCCGCGCCAAAACAGAAAACCAAGATGGCCAAGGCGGAAACAGTTCCATCAGAAAGAAAGTTCTGGAAAAATGACTTGTTAAACGAAAGGTGTATATGTACACAAATAGGAAAAGTACTCACTGTGAAGTTTGATAGCGTGAGTGTATGTAATATTTTTTAGGTACTGGTTCAAAGTAGTTAGAAGGTTCAAAGGTGTATGAACAGATTATCAACTTTCATTGAGGAGAATTCAGAGTTGTTTGCATCAAGACGAGGTTGAGTCTTGGAAAGGAGTGAGAGCGACCGTGTTGTAGAACTCTGGTAGTGAATAGAGAAATTTCGAAAGTTGTTCGCATCAAGACGAGAAGTTGTCCTGGAAAAATATATATTGACGACGGTGTCGTAGGAACTCGACATTTTCTATTTGAAAACGGAGAAAAGGTTCAACATGCTGGTTGCATCAAGACGAGAATGAGTCTTGGAAAAGTGTGAGGTCGACATGTGGAAGTTTTTTGGTTAGTTAAGAATAAGTATGGGTTAGGGGCACGGAATAAATGAGTTGTCCTTCTAGCTTGAAAATCAGGCAGCAACTGAGTTGGATACGCTGATCGTCTGTGACGTCAGGAAAACGCGCGGGAAAAATTCAAATTCTGATTTTAGACGTTATCAGGAGTAGCTAGTAAGCAACCTTCCTCACGCCTGCGATTACTGCTATGTCTAGCTTAATGTGAGAGGAAGGGGTGCAATCCGCGCGCACACACACACACGCACAAGTGTGATAGGAAGGAAGGAAAACTCGCACGCGCGTAAAATGTAGGTGGAAATACTGTGTTATTCCACAGTGACTCCTTAATTTGAGTAAAATAGTGTAAAGAAACTAGAAACGCTTAAGAATTCAAATCAAGGAAGAAAACCGTGTTGACGTTTACAGCGTAAGAACAAGCTGAGGCGTAAAAAAAGAAAATGGAATTTTGTTTTTACTTTACATATTGCCATATTTTTTTCATATCATATTGTAGTGGTGCTGTAAGTATTGTTGGCTAGGGTCACCGTGAATATAATAAAGAAGGAAAGCTGTGTTCTTGTAAAACAACACCCCACATGAATAATGCACAACAAACACGAGAGAAAATAATCAAGCTCAGTGAACATCAATAATATATTGTATTAACAATGATATACAAATATCAACAATAGTATAAAGAAAGTTGCTTCCCTTTTTCCGTAATAAAAAGGGTAAGTTTAGCTAATTAATGTTGAGTACACTATTGAATGTTATTTAACTACAAAGTTCAACTGAAGTCTTAGATAAAGAATAGTTCCACAGTGTTTTATCAGTGTAGAATGATGTAATGTTCATGAGTGATATCAATAGGAATTAGTATGATTACTCGATTGAGTTATAATTAAGAATTAAAATGTCAATATAGCGCCGTGTCTTATTTTCCAAGAATTGAACTGCTACTGGCTGTTGGCTAACAGCGAGAGGGCTTATATAACGACGCATAGGCTCAAGCGAGCTTGGTACCAAAAATATAGAAAGATACTAAAATACGCGATTGGTCAGGAAATGGACCAATCCGTGATTTTAGAGAAAAATTCAAATGACGTGTGATGGCAAAATTGTCATATAATAAGTATCATATATTTATGAACCAATGACATTAAAGAAAGCGGAGGTGTGGTACATGTAAGTGATCACCACAATATTTTTCTTTGAAGCAGAGAGATCCAGACAGGATGGAGTTGTGCTGCATCTATCCTAATGCAGACATTTTTTGTATTTATTATTACCATTTGTTCAGCTTCTCTTCTTTGATTGAAACGCTTTTGGTTGGTCAATTTTATTTTCGGATAGTCGAAGTCAATTCTGTGACCACCTTCTGTAATGGCATGTCATGCAATCGCTGAAGTTTTTTCCAATTATTATTTTTTGTTTTCATTTGAAATTACCTTATCACAAATTCTTCGATGTCTATCCAGTCGTTCTTTCAATGATCTTGAAGTCACGCCCACATAACTTGTTAAGTAGTTCATGCAATTAATTTTGTAGATCAGATTGCCATTACTTGTAACTGCTCCTTCATCTTTTAATCTGATCAGCGTCCTTCCTATTGTGTTGAAAGAAAATAAACGAATTTTAAAACAGATAAATATAAGAGTTGTATTCTCCTCTTTAATTCCTAGTCGAAATATTTCCATAAAATAAATCATTCGTTGGAAATACAAGTTTTTTTCTTTTAATTATGCTAGTTGCTTAGTTGTAAAGCCGTGAGGAGAAATTCATTATTTGTCCAGAATTGATTGTCGCTCCTTGTATTGTGCCGTTCAACAATTTGTTTCTTTTTACTTAATTCCAGAATTATTAAAATTGTTACGGCAATAACTGCCAAGAACGTCATTAGCGGCTTCGCGGTGCAGAAGTTTGTTTCCCGTTGACGGTAAAGTCAGTAGAGTTACCTATGAACGACAAAGTAGTTCGCGATCGAGTCGCGCAAGAATTCCCGTGCACTGTACAGTCTACAGGCTCGAATTTAGTCAGGTCCTTTTTTCCTAGTGGATGACTGAACGCTTACTTTTAATCTGAAAACATTTTAAATTTATTATTAGTAATCATTAAATATCGTGCGGATTTAATAATTTCCAACCGAAAATAATAACCTATTACAAATATTCATTAACGGATTCTTGCTGAACTTTAACACAGGAATCGAGAATCACTGTCGGCAATCCTACCATTGACCTACACCAAACCTACCAATTGTTAACAGATTCTATGAGCTTATAAATCTTACGTTTCTTGGTATAATATTGTTGGGGATGTGCAGAATTTATTAATTATAATTTGAGTGAATCAGAAGGAATTTGTGTAGGTTGCGTGACTTTCTGCATCCACAAACAAATAAATAAATGAATTTTAAATACAATCAAAAACAAGACATATCCAATTTAGAAACCAATAAAACATTTATATACAATTCAAAATAATATACAAACAGGATATTTGCTATATGTTACTATGGCAAAGTGTGTGTGATATTTTAGGTTTCGGTATGTCTCTCTTAGTATTCGTTCGTTCATTTACAGTCTTTCTAGATTTGTGTTGATATTAAAAATGTCGATATTAAGTGGGTTTTTTTTTTGGTAGGAGTTCTTATGGAGTGATCTACCTTTGACTGTAATATTTCTAAATCGTTCGCACGTTGATTTTTACTTAACTGGTAGTGAATATAATTCACTTTGGATAAGCAAGGTTTGTGATTCGATGTCCACAGAGTTGGTTGAGTTTAAATTGCAAGTGAGTCAGCGTTGATGTTGTTGAGGACCCGGTAGCATGCAGTGCTGGTTTACGAAAAGGTGGCCTTGTGCCAGACACTACTTACGACTACCGAATCCACTAACAAAGTAAAAAAAAAAAATAAATGTGATCTTTAGTGAGGAACAAGGGTCATTCGACACATGCATAAAAATAGTAAAATATAGATAGCCAAGAGGAAACGACAAAAACGAGTCTAGTGGAAAACAAACATGAAACTTTATTTTTAATAACAAATATTTGGTCTCACCCAGTGGGGACCATCAGAAAAGCAAAGGCTGTTCTTAGCCAGTAGGTATATTGTATATTGTAGTGACAAGTAGGATGTTAAAGTTCCGCGCCAAAACAGAAAACCAAGATGGCTAAGACGAGAAAAGTTTCTTCAGAATGAAAGTTCTGGAATGTAGTCTTCTTGTACAAAAGGTGTATGCAGAGACAATAAGGAAAAATACTCACTGCGAGGTTTAATGTGTGTGTAATGTTATCTTTTTTTAAACTGGTTCGTAAAGGTTAGAATTCAAAAGAGGTGTATGAAAAGTTCATCAATCTTCAGTGAAGGAAAATTCTGAGTTGTTCGCATCAAGACGAGGAAATTAGTCTTGGAAAAGTGTGATGACGACCGTGCCGTAGACTCTGGTAGTGAACAGAGGAAAGTTCGAAAGCTGTTCGCATCAAGACGAGGAATTTGGTCTTGGGAACGTATATTGACGACAGTGTCGTAGACTCTGGTAGAAAATGAAGAAGGTTCAAACATGTTGTTCACTTCAAGACGAGGAATTAGTCTTGGAAAAGTGTGATGTCGACACTGTCGATATTCAACGTTTTCTAGTAGAAAAACGGAAGAAGGTTCAAACAAGTTGTTTGAAGAGAAGTTGTAATCACACGACATGTTGAAATTTTGGTTAGTTAAGATATTCCGGCCCGCATATGGGTTAGGGACACGGAATAAATGAGTCAACCTTCTAGTTTGAAAATCAGGCGGCGACTGACTTGAAAAAGTTTTGTCAGTGACGTCAGAGAAATGCACGGGAAAATTTTCAAATCCTGATTATAGACGGTATCAGGAGCAGCCAGCAACCGTCCTCACGTCAGCGGTTTACTGCTATATCTAGCCAAACGTAAAAGGAAAGGGGTGCAATACGCGCGCACGCGCGCAAAAGGCTAGAATCCACGATTCCACAATGTACCTTTGCGCGGTAAAATCGTGATTTCGAGTGACGTGGAGTATGTTGGCAATATCTCTGTGGATGTTCGTCTCTGACTGCTTTGGTCAGTCGGCGTTTTCTTTTATAAGTTTTGAAAGTCCGAAATCGGCTCACAGGAGTTTTGGCGCAATTTCGTTTTGCACGTGAAACTTTCAGATTATTGTGTCGTTCACCAATGAGATTTGTTGATTCGCCTAGTACGGTTTTTATTGGTTGAAGTTTTTCGTACGTAGGCGTAAGATATAGACTGTTCTGTTACTAGGAGTGATATTTAGGAAAAGGACGAGTCTACAATATGTTCGAAGAAAAAGTTCACATGAAATTCAGAAGATCTCAATTTGACATTGAAAGAAAAGTATTACATCAACCGTTATCATTTTGCGCACACGGATATATATATATATATATATATATATATATATATATATATATATATATATATATACTCAACTCTCCCTTCGAATTCGACGTATGAGGGTCAAGCAGATCCGTTCCTATAAACTGACAGCCCGAAACCAGCACATGAAATTTGATTACTGTGGTGAAGATTTTGTGCAGAACCATCCACACATTTTGAAGGGTTGAATACAGAGACCTGGTGCACTACGTGCCACAAGGCCTCCCAAACGACCCTCCGCAGGTTTTGAGTCAGAGTTGTCCTTCTCCTAGACCAATTGCCATCCAATGCTTTAGAGCCCAGTCTGTCCTGCTATTTACCCATAGCTAGAGAGAGAACAAGAGGATTAATACCTTCCACACGTGTATAGCACGTAAGTGAATGTAATGGATTCGCCTGGAATTCGAACTTGGCTCCCCGATTCCTTAATCCAAGCTTCTATTCTTTACTCCACTCTCTCTTTATATATAATTTTAATGAAATGTATTTTGGCTGGATTCGAATCAACAAACGTACTTTTCATTCTTTAAATTCGCATTTTTCTTATATACCCTACCGATACTCTATCAAGGATGCGGCCACGATGAGTAGACGTTTTTAGTCCATACAAAACTAACGATTAGCGATCTCAAGGAGTTAAAACACAAATATGTCATATGACTCGCGATAATATAATTGTGGCTTCCTTAATTTACCACCAAAGAAAGTAAAGCTATTCGCTTTGTAATTTAATACTGTTGATTATTGTGATATTGGGTATGATACTTGGATTTGAAATTGTGCAGAGAAATTTCGAGAGGAGAGACTTACCACTTCATCATCGTGGACCCAGTTGGTAAGGAGAGTGGTTTTATGCAGTCAAAATCTTATATTTATTGCAATAATTTATTTGAAGTAAAATTTGACCATGAATCACAGGCAGATAATGGCGGTGATGTTTGTAGATTTGAAAGTAAAAATAAATATCAATAAGGATACTATTTTAGTGGAGTGTGTAAATTACTATAAAGAGGGTATAAATTCCTCTCGAGTGGGGTTACATACTCTGACGCTTGCCAGGCGCAGGGATCTGTCCCTGCGCTGAGGGTGTCACGGCTATGACTCGCTTGGACCGGCTCTGACGAGATTGGACCAGTTATGACTAGCTTGGACAAGCTATGACCAGCTAAGACTAGCTTAGACCAGTTGCCCGAGTGAAAACACATGGGTCCCCACGTTAAAAACTGACCTTTTGTCACAACCTGAATCAGTGGTGGGGAGTCAAGTAAATTCCGAATACTATTGTAGTGGCATAATACAATTTCACAATATCATCTATTTTAAATAAAATATTTTCTGATGAAAATAGATAAGCTGAAAAATCACATGGTATATGTTTGCAATAAATGTATCCTGAACATTTTTACCAAAGGTTAATACGAAATTTTATTGCAAAGGCAATATAAAATACATATTGGAAAAATAGTTTTGGTTTACAAACATTTTGGATTATGAACGGGCTTCAGGAACAAATTATATTCATGAAGTGAGGTTCCAGTGTATTTGTTTTATATCACTCCGTCATGGAAATGATGATCTGCTCAAATTTGCCAATTTTGTTGTTTTTAACCAGGAACATCTGAAAAATAAAAAATATTAAACTTAAAAAATATTAACTTTCAAAAACTTAATTATGATATATTATAATTATTTAATCATTATTATTATTATTAATTATAATATTATAATTGAAAATTTTGCAGTTTACTTAATCTTATATTCTGATGAACACTCACAACCACACTTCGGTCAACAGAATTTACCTGCCAACAAAACTGTACAAGGAGAGTCAGAAGGGTTTTCCTGAGCCAACTGCTGAAAGAGGAACTTTTAATACGAGAGACAAGTACTATTTAGTCATGAACCACAATTACAACAGAAGGAAGTGATGACTACAGCAGTGCAAAATGCACTAACTCAATGAATGATGATGATGATGATGAATCTTCATTTTTAATGATTAAGCTCATGGCAAGTTCTATAGCAATAAAATATCCCTAGAAATTCCCTTATTGTATCATTAAATATTTGAGCTTAACAAGAAAATGTTTGCAATAACAATAATTTAGTCATGTGCCATGCATGATACACACGTAGGCAATCATTTATCTTTCAATACATGACTGATGAGGCAAATTTCTTCCCGTAGTAGGTTGCCAGTTGCCATCCAAGGCTACAGAACCCAGTCTGACCTGCTATTTATCCATAGCTGGGGGTAGAAGAAGATAGATTCATACCTTACCCAAGGGTATTAGCACATAAGTGAATGTAATGGATTCAACTGGAATTCGAACTCAATGATTAATATGTTCATTAATTTAAGAAGTGGGTACAAATGAAAAGATGTGAAATTTATAACTGTTTCCATTTCACTGAATCAGACATTAAACACTTCTATGTACCTTTTTTCATTCATACGTCTTGTTTTTCTATACTATCAAAATGAAATAGTCCATTATTTATGACATATTGGCAGCATATGTCAAACACTTCTATATTCTCTTCTTTGGAAAAATAGTTTTGGTTTACAAACATTTCCAGAAGTAAAATTTTTGAAAAAAAGTAATTGTCTATTTGACAGTTAAATCTATTTTGGCAGTCTTCTCTTAAAATAACCTTTTTTTTTAACAGATTCAATTTTTTGAACTTCTGATAGACTTTTTTTATTCTGATGGAAAATTCTGTAAATAGGGAACCAATGAAAATATCTACATTTTTTTCTTTCATATTCTTCTTGGTCCTGAAGTCATAACTTTCATCATAAAAACCTTCCCTTGAATAAAATAAATAAAGAGACTAAATTTTGTGTTAATTACATTTAAAAATAAAAACAAGTATGCCTACATTTACTAATGTACATATGAGTTGGATGTAGTTGAATTTCTTGTTATTTTAATTCCAGGTTAAATATTCAAAGTTTAGATCATTTTATATGTAAAAATAACTATCACAAATTATTTTTTTAAATTTTCTACAAAATGAAACTACTTAAAACTGAGTTCTAATCAGAAAATAAATTGTAATAAATTTTTAAAGTTATTAAATTAATTTTGTCAAAAATGGGAGAAAAAATAACTGATAAGTTTGGATTTCTTTTAATAAAGAAACAAAGCAAAGTAAAATGCCCTAAGGATTTAAAAAACAAATACCCTGCTTTTTCAAGGATTCAATCTCCACAAGATTTATTAATATTACATTTTAAGTACATTGTGCAAAATTATATGAATAAAAAAAGATTAACAGATGTGAACTGTTCTTCCTATTTAGAATGAAACAATCTACTTGAGTAAATATAATTTTTTTTTCAACTGATTACTTGTTTTTTCTCCAAAATTCCAATTATCTTTTTTCCTGAAAGACAAAATTCTAAATTAATTCATGTGTCAAAAATTAATTCAACATTATTCTCAATGAAAAATTCTAGTCTCCATCAGAAATTGTCCAAAGTTCATTTTGGAAGAAATATGGTCCAAGCTTTTGACTTTAAGTTACCATTTGTCTCTACCTACCCTGACAATAAGTAGGCAAAGTATGACATGTGCATATGTCACAAAACTCACTAGTTCTAGGAAACCTACATTTTATGTAAATGGATTTTTATGTCAGTTAAGATTTCTGGCACACACAATTGAATTGGATTCAGAATGTCTTGCAGTCAAAAGTCTAATTATACTGTGACTCAAGAGTTTTGTTTTCTCACTTTTTTATGTGTACTTTATTTAAATTGACAGGTACTAAAATGAAAATGTTTCAATGAGTATGAAATACACATGAAACCAATTTTATATACTTCAATTTAGATGGTAGTCATGATGTTTATCAAAATGAAATGTCTTTAATATAATATTGAAACAATTATCAAATAAAGTTATTTGTATGGAAAATTAAATGTAGTTTGATAAGCATTACAATTATTTCCCTTTCATGAGAATTTTCTTCAGTGTTGTAATTGATTGGCTGACAAGTTGCAGAAAGATGGATATCTGGAAGCATCTGCTTGTTCCATAAACTGATTAGAACAGTGGAACTATTCTTGAATAATCAGAAAATGCTAAAAAAATTGCTCCATTTTGTATTCAGCTATTGGATACCCTATTTCAACATGAAATAAAATTATCTTTAAAAAATATGAACAAGCATTTTCAAAAGTAAAATAACTGAATTTTGTAATTCAGAAATTATGGTAATTGAATTTTTATAACTTCTTATTGAATTTAGAAAGCTATACACTCTATTCTGGTTGAAGATTTTCATGATCAGGATAACTATATATACACTGATTTTAGGAGCCATAAAACATACACAGCAAAGACTCAGTCAGAAGTTGGACATGGGTCGTCCATCAATGAAAAATGTTTGGAATTGTAAAACCCGATCAGAATACTCTCCTTACTATGACAACATCTCAATAAGCAAGGACTACACACCATTCAATGGAATATCCACACAACTCAAGAAAATATTCGTAGCCGTGGAAAAAAGTAAGTCTGATCATCTATTTGCATGTCCATTTCCTTTTGGAACTACCATAATCAGATTTCACGTATTAGCACTCACACGCACACATACGTTTTTGCTAATGTTCTTCACACACACACACACACACACACACACACACACACACACACACACACACACACACACAGTCAGCAGCCACGCATACATGTTATGGGCGTGTTCATTGGCGCATATATCTTTTGTATTATTAATGATTCAAGAAAACAACGACACTCCAAATGTGAATCAACAAGTATATATTGAAATAACATACAAGAACAAAATATACAATAATTTGTATTCAATGTATAGATTGAGGGAAAAGAAGTTGCTCCCCTTTTACCGTATTTTGATTTGTAATTGATTGTTCGAAAGAAAGTTCTCTTTAGAGAGAAATGTTCAGGAATCAATGTTAGAACAAGTCTGCTGTTAGAATAGATAACACAAGAATACAATTCATCAGAAAGTGTGTTGTGTTAGAGAAATCAACAGAGTCCTGGTTGATTGAACTTGGCTGAGTCACAGAGATTACAAAATTCTGTGTCTGTGTGTGCGTTTGAAATGTGAGTAAAGTCATAGGTTTGTGTCGACAGGAGAAATTTAGTGGACTCTACTGGCGGCTTGTGAAAAGTTGCCTCTTTAAAGCTACAGATAGGCTACGAGCGAAAACGTGAACGAAATTGATTTTGCACTAATATATGTGATTGGTTAAAATTTGACCAATTGCTAAATTTGTACTAATGAAACAAGTAAGCAAGTTCAAAACTGAAAAATTTAAAGCAACGACTGTGATGGCTAAATTGTCCTATAGAAAGGCAGTATTGATTTATTAGCCAATTGTAGATTAATAAAATGTGGGCGTGGAAAAACATAGCAGTTGCTACATACACTCCATTAAAATGTGCTTCAGACACACGCACATATATACACACTTTATATTGACCAAGGCATATGACTTTACAAACTACCCTTTAACAAATGGAAAATTTTGTCGAACATTTGAACAAAGGCAATGATTATCATATAAAAACAAATGTTAATGTGTACATAAATATATGATTATTTCAAACTGGTTTTCCTTTTTGCCAATGTAAATAAATAATTTCTTCGCATTATGTTGTATTTGTGGGCATGACACTCGGATTTTAATTTTTCACTTTTAATCCATGTAGACTAACTCTACATATCCATATTGGCTGATCATAGTTGCACAAGATAAGATTTATAGCCCATGTAATTCAGTTTGGACTTATTGTTAACTGACTTAGAGCTTTTCCCAAGATAACAGCTGTTTGTTTATATATATGCCAGAACAAATGAAATTAGTCACTTATACTAGAATGCACTGATTGGAATCAAATTAACAAAATCCTGATCTCAGATACAAAAAATAAAAATATTATAACCAGACACCTGGCTTTGTCTAGACAAAAGCAACATTTTATGCTTATTTCTGTTCATCATAATACTCTGTAGTTTAATCATTAAACATCTTTAGTGCACAATTATAGTCATGTTATTTAAAATATGGATTTATCTTGTTTTTATGTGTGGTGCGGCTCCATGTGTTGTGAAGCAGACATCAACAGACAACACCACGCAATCCTGGTAGATTCAGGGAAGAGATTTGCTGCTCTTATAAGCAATCACTGTTAAAGATAAAAACATTACAATGAAATGGTAATGAAGCTCTCAGTCAAAGGATGAGCGAAATATTAAAAAATAAATAGTAATTCACTGAATGTATGTTTATAACAGCTAAAGAATATTTCGTATTTTACCATCTGTTACCAAATTTACATATTTAGTCATTATTATTCTGATTCACAGCTTTTAAACATTTCAGCCACAAATATTTTACCCAATAGATATTGAATATCAATAACAGATTTCAACTATTATTGTTTGACAAGCGTCACCCATTTCTGTTCTTCCTTAAATAAAATAAATTTAAAAAATCATAATCCAAGGTAAACAACTCTTCCATTTGTAGGAAGAGTTGTTTCCCTTGGCGTAATAAACTCTGGATTAATATTTGGGGCATGCAAATTATATAGAGATTGTTATCTCTCTCTCTCTCTCTCTCTCTCTCTCTCACACACACACACACACACACACACACACACACGCACATACACAAACAAAATAAAACAAAACTCATTTTAAATAATTTAAATGGTTTTCTTTTAAGTTAAATTTTGGTTTTATTTCCGTAAGAAATAATTTAAATTAGGTTTTAGACATTTTTAACATTCTTATGGTCACTCATCAAACCTTCATTAGAGACAAAAAAAAAAAAAAGAAAAAAAATGAAATTTAAAATCTCTTAAAAATCCAATATTTGTCCTGGAGAACGGTTTCGAAATAATTAATCCTTAAATTTACTATTTATGTGAAATTTGTAAAAATAATACATTTTCTTTTAAACATAGTGAAAATAATGGTTATTTACACATGGTAGGCTGTGAGTAGAAGTTAAAGTTATAAACCAACAACACTAGACATCTACAGTCAACCCCATGCAAAAGTATAGTTGTTTTTGTCCTCTGTACTTTAATCTAGAAACTAGTATTAATTTATTTTTTAAACATAAATATCTTTAACTGTATATAACCAATTGTTGTAAATTGTTCTCACCAAGAAACTCAATGTGGAGAGGAAAACCAATGGAATTCAAACGGCAGTGTGGCAGTCGGTCAAGGTAAGAAACAGGGAATCTGTTTCTCTTTGTCGACCAGTTTTTATATTTAATATTGTAGTAGATCCTGTCTGATTGGATGGATGAGAATACAAAACATTTAATTGACACCTTTTGGAAAGCTATAAGGATATCCTTTTCACCCTCCAGTTTTGTTAGTTCTGTTAACATGTTTCTGCATTAAACAGTTACAATATTAGATAATATTACTATAACAAGGACAGATGTTTCATGTAAGCAACGATGCAATTCGTTGGAATCTCAAACTTTTATTACCTGGGGACGCTGTGAAATGCTGCTACAATAGGCAACAGTTTTATCATTTTTCTTCTTTCACATTGAGTTTAGGGTACAACACTTTGAGTTGCCAAGCTGTTCGAGTTTTTCTCCCCAATCCATCAGCATAAAAATTCCAACACAATAGTTTATAAAACCTAGAATTTTTTTTTATTCCTATTGCAGTATAAAAATATAGTTAAAATGAAAATAAAATTTAAATCCAGTTCATATTTGAAAATAGCATTAAACTATACCTATTTTTGATTCTTCATCTTGTTATGAACTGGATTAATTTCAAATTTGTACTAAAAATTACAAGTAATTTTTAAAAATAAATGTTGATTATAGAATTTTTGTGTCATAAAATAATGTTTTATTAAATTATCCAAGTACCAGCTCTCAACAAAAATCTTTTTTTGAAGTGTATGATATTGATTTTCAGTATGTCCATGATAAATTCTCACTGGTTAGCGCGGCGCTCCTCCTGCTGACTGCCCAGACTGACCGTGACAGATCTCTTCCCTGGCCTCCTGTTGACGCTATTTAGTAACTGCCCCACGCAGTCACATGTGGCACAAGGCCGAATTTAAAGTGGCGTTCCCTAGCCTGGAGGCTCGGCCAAAAAATCCCCGTAGATCCCGCATAAACGGGATCGGGTCTGTCTTCCTCCCTGGACGAAACTCTGCCCTTCGGCATAGCCTCGTCCGGGTTCCTCCCTGTCCGAAGGTAGAGAGTTCGACTAGCACAGCCTACTGGGCCTCCTGTTGACTGGTAGTACTTCCCCGTGGGACCCCTTTTATGTCGTTTTTTATGGCTTAACAGGCTCGAAAAACGACGCGAGTATAATTAGGAGGGAAGCATTTTTATTGGTCGAAAAATAGAAACACTTTAAAATATTATTTTATTTTTCGACCGGAACTTGTACGTCGAGTCTATGCGCAAACGACGATAATGGTCATTTTGTGATGGGGCCTTGTCCCGTTCACATCCGGCTCTAGCTCTTGAGTATGTTAGTTTATTTGCCTGCAAATCAGCCGAGATATGTCTTATTTTATTTTATAACAAGATCTAAATCTAGATAGAAGGAAAATCGATAAAGAGCATCACAGAAATATATATAATCAAATTAACAGAATGGTGAACGAACCAAGAAAATAGTTTTCTTCCCCCAAATATAGACTGGAATTTAAATAAAAAAAATCCTATTAATCAATAAGTCCCAAAGATTTGATTTTAATCGAATATGTGGATATGTGTCAGACTTTAAAAGTATCAAGAATACATTTCAACTTGAACTTAACTTCTGTTTTTCTTAGATTATGAAGAGTATATAAATAAAAAATATTAATGGCATACTATTGAAATATGCAGTTGTTCTGATACATTAACAAAATTAAAAATAAATGTTGAAACTTTCAGAACAATAGCAAACTTGTTGATTTTGATAAACTGTAAGATTGAACCCACATTAAACGCTTTTTGGAATTTGTAAAATGGAATTTTAAAATTGGAAATCTATGGCATGATCAGTTTCAGGTAGAGAAAGAATGAACTAAAACTTAGAAGGGGCTAACTTTCTCACACCTGCAGATAATTTGGTGAATTTTAGGCATCTGGCTTCAATACAAAAATTATCTTTATCAGAACAAGAGTTTAATGAACTATATATGCCTACTTCCTATATGAAGTGAAATATTTGGGCCCAGGAAGAAAGACGCAATAAATAGGCGAGAGATTTTTAATGGGGGAAGAACTTTGAGTATTACATCTTTTTTTTTTTTTTTTGACTTCATAAATTAACTGTATGACCCTAGTAACAGCTCTGGTTGTACGCAATGATTAAATTTTAATTTAAAAAAAAGTATTAACTCTTGAAGTAAGTTGCAATCTTTGCAGTTTTATGGGTTAACATGTTTCAGATAAAAGGTGTGCGAATGAAAATTACAATCGAAAATTTTTGGTTGTATATTGTAGGTTCGTTTTCGAATTTTACCAGAATGACAATTTTGATGCGTATTATCAGTAATAAGAAAATTCACTTCAATTCGGTTTTAAACTATTTATCAATAAAAAAAACTTGTTTTTTCATATATACCCATAACCACAAGTAAATTGTTTAAACACAAAAGAATGTACTGCAAATCAGAAAACGGATAAATTAACGCTATTTGAAAACTTAATTCGTGCACTATATATTATTTCAAACGTGATAAAATACCGAATGATTTAAATATTCATAATCATTTTTTGTAATACATTATATAATATTGTTAAGTGTGTAGCGGACGTTAAATCTGACAAGGTGAAACAACATAGACGACAGAACGAGAATATATAAGATATAAGCTAATTTATTCTAGAAAAGTAATAAAGAAATAAAGGTGGTCGGAACGGTAGAGATGCAGATGTTCCGGTGCAGGCATCAATGGTCGAGGTTGGTTGTTACAGGTGTCGTTTCAGGTGATCGCTGCTGGTCATGCAGGTGGTCGCTGCTGGTCGTTGAAGATGATCGCTGTAGTTGAAGTTGATGTCGGTCGTTGCAGATGATCGCTGCTGGTCATTGTAGTTTGAGGTTGATGTTGGTCGTTGCCGGGATGCCAACTTGACGTTTTGGGAAGGAAAGAGAAGCTGGCGCTGCGATGTTGTTCGGGCATGTCAAAGGTCCAGTGCAGGCGTTGCGTGTCTGCCGGTCGAGTCCGATATTAGTAACCTCCCGTAATAATTACTAACGTAGTGTACGCGAAAGGTTATGGACGACGTGCAGGCAGCCAGTAGGGACGGAATGCAGAGAGCAGAACGTTGGCAAGGAGCCAGAAGTAAGAGGCGAAGGGAAGAGAGAAGGAAAGTTTCCAACTATCGTCAAGTTGGCAGACAAAATGAAATGGGAGCGTAACTTAATACACAGCCTGGGTGGTCGACGTCCTGGCCACGGAGGCCAGGAGTCTGCGTACCGACCGTTTCAGTCGCCGACTGTAAATTTAGCGAGAAGTCACTGTCTTGTGGTAAGGGAGAAAACAAGAGAATTGGTAAGCTAACACAGTAAAGTCTATCTAAAAATGATTAGAGCTTAGCTAAAAGAAACCAAAGCTTAAAAATGTTTAGAAGTATATTACGACTAGGTTCGTAATATAACTAAACTGAAAAGGTAACTTGCTAGTCTCTACCTTGGGTTAATACATTAGGGGAGCACAACCGAAAGGTCAAGGTCGAAATATTTAATTGTTTATACACAGATGTGGTTTCAACAGGTCTGAAAACAATAAAGAAAAAGAAGAAAAAGAGAAAAAAACTGCCCCACGCAGTGAAATGTGGCACAAGGCCGAATTTAAAGTGGTATCCTAGCCTGGAGGCTCGGTCAAGGTTGATTTGTAGATCCTGCATAAACGGGATCGGGTCTTCATTCTCCCTGGACGAAACTCTGCCCTTCGGCATAGCGCTCGTTTGGGTTCCTCCCGTCCGAAGGTCTCTCCTGAGCACAGCCTACTGGGCCTCCTGTTGACTGGTAGTACTTCCCCGTGGGACCCTTTTTATGTCGTTTTTTATGGCTTAATTTTTCGAAAAACGACGCGAGTATAATTAGGACTTTTTATTTTATTGGTCGAAAAATAGAAACACTTTAAAATATTATTTTATTTTTCGACCGGAACTTGTACGTCGAGTCTATGCGCAAACGACGATAATGGTCATTTTGTGATGGGGCCTTGTCCCGTTCACATCCGGCTCTAGCTCTTGAGTATGTTAGTTTATTTGCCTGCAAATCAGCCGAGATATGTCTTATTTTATTTTATAACAAGATCTAAATCTAGATAGAAGGAAAATCGATAAAGAGCATCACAGAAATATATATAATCAAATTAACAGAATGGTGAACGAACCAAGAAAAATAGTTTTCTTCCCCCCTGAATTTAAAAAAAAAATCCTATTAATCAATAAGTCCCAAAGATTTGATTTTAATCGAATATGGATATGTGTCAGACTTTAAAAGTATCAAGAATACATTTCAACTTGAACTTAACTTCTGTTTTTCTTAGATTATGAAGAGTATATAAATAAAAATATTAATGGCATACTATTGAAATATGCAGTTGTTCTGATACATTAACAAAATTAAAAATAAAATGTTGAAACTTTCAGAACAATAGCAAACTTGTTGATTTTGATAAACTGTAAGATTGAACCCACATTAAACGCTTTTTTGGAATTTGTAAAATGGAATTTTAAAATTGGAAATCTATGGCATGATCAGTTTCAGGTAGAGAAAGAATGAACTAAAACTTAGAAGGGGCTGTTAACTTTCTCATAACCTGCAGATAATTTGGTGAATTTTAGGCATCTGGCTTCAATAGAAAAAATTATCTTTATCAGAACAAGAGTTTAATGAACTATATATGCCTACTTCCTATATGAAGTGAAATATTTGGGCCCAGGAAGAAAGACGCAATAAATAGGCGAGAGATTTTAATGGGGGAAGAACTTTGAGTATTACATCTTTTTTTTTTTTTTTTTTTCATAAATTAACTGTATTTTTTTAGTTTTTTTAGAGTTGGTTGTACGCAATGATTTGTTTTTATTTAAAAAAAGTATTAACTCTTGAAGTAAGTTGCAATCTTTGCAGTTTTATGGGTTAACATGTTTCAGATAAAAGGAAAAGGAATGAAAATTACAATCGAAAATTTTGGTTGTATATTGTAGGTTTGTTTTCGAATTTTACCAGAATGACAATTTTGATGCGTATTATCAGTAATAAGAAAATTCACTTCAATTCGGTTTTAAACTATTTATCAATAAAAAAACTTGTTTTTTCATATATACCCATAACCACAAGTAAATTGTAAAAAAAACAAAAGAATGTACTGCAAATCAGAAAACGGATAAATTAACGCTATTTGAAAACTTAATTCGTGCACTATATATTATTTCAAACGTGATAAAATACCGAATGATTTAAATATTCATAATCATTTTTTGTAATACATTATATAATATTGTTAAGTGTGTAGCGGACGTTAAATCTGACAAGGTGAAACAACATAGACGACAGAACGAGAATATATAAGATATAAGCTAATTTATTCTAGAAAAGTAATAAAGAAATAAAGGTGGTCGGAACGGTAGAGATGCAGATGTTCCGGTGCAGGCATCAATGGTCGAGGTTGGTTGTTACAGGTGTCGTTTCAGGTGATCGCTGCTGGTCATGCAGGTGGTCGCTGCTGGTCGTTGAAGATGATCGCTGTAGTTGAAGTTGATGTCGGTCGTTGCAGATGATCGCTGCTGGTCATTGTAGTTTGAGGTTGATGTTGGTCGTTGCCGGGATGCCAACTTGACGTTTTGGGAAGGAAAGAGAAGCTGGCGTTGCGATGTTGTTCGGGCATGTCAAAGGTCCAGTGCAGGCGTTGCGTGTCTGCCGGTCGAGTCCGATATTAGTAACCTCCCGTAATAATTACTAACGTAGTGTACGCGAAAGGTTATGGACGACGTGCAGGCAGCCAGTAGGGACGGAATGCAGAGAGCAGAACGTTGGCAAGGAGCCAGAAGAAAAGAGGCGAAGGAAGAGAGAAGGAAAGTTTCCAACTATCGTCAAGTTGGCAGACAAAAAAAATGGGAGCGTAACTTAATATTACAGCCCGGTGGTCGACGTCCTGGCCACGGAGGCCAGGAGTCTGCGTACCGACCGTTTCAGTCGCCGACTGTAAATTTAGCGAGAAGTCACTGTCTTGTGGTAAGGGAGACTAACAAGAGAAATTGGTAAGCTAACACAGTAAAGTCTATCTAAAAAATGATTAGAGCTTTAGCTAAAAAGAAAACCAAAGCTTAAAATGCCTAGAAGTATATTACGACTAGGTTCGTAATATAACTAAACTGAAAAGGTAACTTGCTAGTCTCTACCTTGGGTTAACAGCGTGTAGGGAGCACAACCGAAAGGTCAAGGTCGAAATGACCTGTTCTCTTCCGGTTTAAAGAGCCAAGGAGGAGCTAACTCCGACAAGTGTTGAAACTAAAATAAGAATGTATGAAACACCCTGCAGAGATCTAAATAAGACAAAAACACTGTATCTTACCTTGAGTTGTATGCTTTTTCAGTATAAAAAAGAACCTGTTTCCAAAAATATATCCGCCGCTTCTGGGGTTTGCGGTTAATTTTGTTTATACGGTTAACTGTTTAAATTTGCTTTTCTCGGCTTGTGTAATTGTGAAGTTTTCACTCCTCATTTAGCAAATTCCAACAAAAAGATCTCATCAGTCGACTCTAATATTCACCTGAAGCTGATACTTCAAACAGCTAATCAATGTGGCAAAGAAGTTAACATGAACCGTCCACATTCAGAAGATGGATTCAAGTGTGAAGTTGGTCAACAAGATTGAAAGCCCTGAACTGGTTTAAATTTAATAACATGTCTCGTGTTGAATTTACTGAACTTTGAGTTGAGCTGAAAGAAAGCCGACCCCTGTTTTTCTTGATAGTTTCAGCACATCGATTAGAGGCGGAGCGTTGTCAGCGTTGGATTTGCCAATAATGGTAAATCCAACACGATCTCCACCTCCAACTGACGTACAGGAATAATTCATTACCCGTACTACAATTAAACCTTGAAATGGGATTCTTGTCGGAATTGAACATCTAACTGCAAGTCCATTTCTTCTCAAACATATTGCTACCCTACAAAGAACGGTCCAATGGCGAACAGATTTTTATTGACTGAATGTTTATTGACATGATCTGTTGCAAGAAAAATAAAACATAGACGCGAATCTAGCATGAACCTACAATCTTAGACTTCGTGGGTGGAGATCTTAGCACAGAACCATTTTCACCGTCTTACAAGTTCCTGCCTAATAATTGAATTTGAAGTGTTGACTCTTTGGAATTGAACCCACAAACTATGAACCTGATTAACTACGCCGAGGAATATATCAATCCTCATTTCAGGAAATGGCGTAAGCATTTTCAAATTTAACATTCACTAAAAAAATTATTTCAGTAAGCTTTTTCTAAATAGACACACATAGATAATTTCTGATGAAAAATCTCATTTAATAATTGAATATAAATATTTTAATATGTCTTTTTGTGCAGGTTAAACTCTTATAGTTAGAATCTGAAAGATAGACAAATGTAGTTGAATATTTAAATAGTGTAAACGTATATTTTGCCTGTACTGTGCAACACTATGTTTATTAAATATATGATTTTAGAATGACGAAAATTCATATTTGTTTCAAGGGTTTATTTATTCTTAAGAATTTTTAAACCAGCAAATGAAAATCTCAAAGTTTTATTATTGTTATATAATTATTTTGAATTTAACTTCGACGTGTCAAAATATATCCGCCGCTTCTGGGGTTTGGGGTTAATTTTGTTAAAGATATGGTTTATACGGTTAACTGTTTATTGCACTCCTTTATTTTGAACAATGCCTGTTTAGAGTTTGTTAGTGATTAGTCAGACCGTTACAAAGTGAGAGTATGGTTCCAGTTATGATTTCTAATCGAATAGTAAGGATTAGATGGGTCATTTATTAATTTATTGGCAGGGTTGAAAAGGCGGTTACAAAGAAAACAATAAATTTAAAGATAGATTAATGATTAAATTACCTAAAATTTGATATCAATTTTATAAATATTCTATAGAAAACAAAAATTTGAAATCAAGGGAAATATAGATTGATTTTTGGACGCCCTAAATTTTTAAAGGAAACCCCAAAGACATGGTACGACTATTCTTGTGGGGGGACGCAAGCATCATTTCGACAGAGAAATCTGTGTCCAATGTCTGTGTCATGAGGGGCTGGTAATGCCGCACTCCGAGAGTCACAAACTCGCCTCGAGGCTGGCTTTCCTACGCTGCGTATTGACAGGGGACTCGATTTTGGCGGGGTGTATGTAAGCGGATTTCTCTTTCCTTACTATCACGACACCCATCATGCGGGCTGGGCTCCATCGTAAGCCTCGGAATCAATCGAGTTTCCTCCTTGAGTGTCGATCGGCGTGAGGATCGTTCTTCGGTCCAGTGGACATTTCTCAGCCTAGGAAGGTCTTCTAACGTGAAATACTGGAGGGGGGTCGAAGGAGCCGGCTCGGCTTGTCGGCGGATGAGTGGCGCTCGTTTTCGTCTTGGGCGCCAGCAGCAGATTACCACAAAAACTCTGATTGGTTCGGTATAGGCTCTCATAATTGGTATGATGGACTTACCAGACTGTAAACGATATGACACTAGCTTAGAGGAAATGACTTCGTACGCCTTCTACCATTGTCATTGGATCCATCTCCTCTGGAACCATGTCGGTGATTTGACGGCTGGTATCGCCCCCGAAAAGCTCGTGTTCATTGATCGCGCATACGCGTGTGACAATATGTCGCCCTCATATTTTGGGGTGGAAACGGATGGTGTTTTGTATCGTTGCTGGCCACAGTTCAAATGGTGATTTGCACGACGCGATTGGAGGTAGTCTTGCGATTTGACCTTTATTCTCATCAGGATCTACTCTGATCTTTTTGTGCATCTGCTCAAGATGAAGGTTAGAACTGATAGAAAGCGATTGGTTTTAACAGATTTCAACGAAAGATAGGTGACTGAGGCGAGCCTGCTTCGTTTGAACAGGGTTAGCCTTGATTTTCATTTTAGATCCCCCAATTCACATCGGTGTTGTTTCTTGTGGAGCCATTCCCTGTTTAGGATAGACCCTTTCTGTGTACCTAGTTAAATGTGAGTAAGTGTCGTTCCCGGCCTGCTCCCAGCTTCTTTTTTGATTATGATCCAAGTCGAAATTTCCAACCCCCTCAGTTTGTTTTTGACCGCCCCTTTGACGGGGTCAGGTTTTTCTTTCCCCATGGCCGTATTTATTTTATCTCTTCCCTCTCCCTTAGCAAGAGAGCCACTTGATTTTGTCTAAAGGCAGAATGCCTCTTTTAATTCTTTTGAAACTTTGACGGGTCCAACTAATATCATTTACTTTTACATTTTGATTACATTTGTTTTGTTTGTTTTTATATTTTGTTTTTGGGTTCATCACCTCCCCGATAACTGTATACCATGTACAGATTTTTATATATAGAATTTTATGTCCATTAAATTTTTATATCATGGAGTGTTTTTGTAGGTTCCCTGTGAGAATGTGGTATTGGGGTATATGGAGGAATGATTGATGATGGATGTGTTCTTGTGATAATTGTGCAAATTGTAACGAGTGACTGGGTTGTGAATCGGATTAGCTAGGTATAAGATAGTAAGCGATGACCAGCCTCAGCCCATTCTACCCCCACTATTTTTGGCCTTGTGCCAAAATTGTATTTTATACAGTAAATCTTGCGAACTCGTACAGTACTCTCGACCAGTTGTTAGCACTTGTTTTTGGCGCGCTTTGGAACTTTTTTGAGTAAATCGTTTTGCTTTACGTTAAGTCCAAATTTCTTATTTTTTTTACGTTCATAACTAACTGTTTTGAATTTTCTTTTTCAGTTTTCGCTCTCCACCCGGTTTTTTATTTTATATTTCTACATGTAATTTTATTTGGCTCTAGTTTTATAAGTTGATATAATTTATTCCTTTTTGTTTGATTTATTTTCTGATTTTCCTTTCAGTCTTTATTCTCGTTTTTTGCCGTCGGCTTTGGACGCAAGCCTTTATTTTTGACTAAAGTCAAATCAAACTTCTGTATATTTGTTTTGCTTTTGTATTTAATTTATAGTTTAATTTAATTTCTAAGAAATTTTTATAAAGATTTTCAAAACTTCCAAAAAATATAAAAAAATATCCATTTTTGAATTTTGAACAGTTTATTTTTTATTCTTCTCGAACCTTTTTTTCAGTTTTCTCGGTTGATTTTACTTTCTTTTTACTAAAGTCTTACGAGACTACTTATTTTATTTCTTTCTTTTCTTCCTTTTATTAGCTACTTATTTGAGCTGGTTTATTATGAATATTCAATCTAAATCCTATTTTGTTGATACTTGATCAGTTTATTTTATTTTATAATTTTTCTAGTCAATTGTTGATTTTTTAGTTTACCCTCATCGGTTTCGGCCAACTTTTATTTTATTTTTGGGGGTTAACGTTTAGTTTTCGCAGACTTCTGTTTTAACTAGGTATTATTTCTTAAATCTTTGTTGCTTTTAGTTTAATCTCTCTTTTTTTTAAATTAAACTTTTTTGGATTAATTCTTTTTTTTTCTCAAATTTAATTATAAATTAGTTCATTTAGGTAGTAAAACCAATTTTTGTTTATACTGGTTTAGCTAGTTTTTATTTATACTGGTTTAGCTAGTTTTTTCCTTCCGAGGCCATTTGGTTGGACGGAAGTTCCTGTACGCATTCTTAGAGTGTGGTTTGGACCCGACTTCAGCTGGAGAAAAATTGGTCAGAAGTACGGCTAAAGTCGACGCGCCGTTCAAGGCCTCGAAGGAGGTTGTCCTTGAACAGCAGGACTGAAGCTTGTGCAACTTACGTCTTTCCTATTGTCCTTTACCGCTTGTCCTTACTTCCTCTCTGTTAGCAACAAAAGATGGCGATCGATCGCTTGCTATCCTCCGTCTTGTGTGCACGTAAGCATAAAGTCGATAGGGAAGTCTGTGCACAACGACCGTGTTATGGGGAGAATGGGAATGCTGCACTTGGTGAGTCTCAAGCTCACCTTGAGGTTGACTTTCCTACGCCGCGCTTTGACAGGGGATTCGATTCTGCATTACTATCTGTATTCCCATCTCGCGGATAGAGCGCCATCGTAAACCTCAGTATCATTCTGATTTCCTTCTCGAGTGTCGATCGGTCTTGAGGGTCATTCCTCGGACCAGTGACCTTTCTGGGACTGAGAATCTTCTGTCGTGAACTAGTGGAGGGGGCACGAAGGATCCGCTACGTGAGCAGATCGACTTGTCGGCGTCGGCGGACGAGTTTCGCTCCTTTTGGTCTTGGGCGCCAGCGGCAGACTACTTCAGCAGCTCTGAGTTCGCGCTTACATAGCGACTTGTTCGGAAAAGACTAGCTCTAATGTTGAATGTGTTAAAATTATTCGACATTTTAACCAGAAAAAATCTCAAGTTGATGTTAAAACATTGTTGATTTATTTATGATGGAATGATCTATTATAACATGTCTCTAATTTGTATTTAGATACATTGTATTTGTTTTCAATTTTTCTAGTTGAATTGCTCACCTATATTGCATGTGATCCATTATTGTACATAATTAGGTTACAATAAAATTTGTATTTTATGTGAATATTACCTTATGAAAATTGAGATATAGAGTGGGCGAAGTGTATCATAGACTCAGAGGGGGCTTATCATAGATTGGGGATACAAGACTCTTGCATTAGCTCTGCTGGAGAGTTAGACGGCTGAAATATTCAGCACGTATGCTAGATTATGAGGATCTCCTTAGTTGGCCTAGCATAAAAATAAATACGATATGGGAGCGCTAACAAAGTGTGACACTATTTAGCTATGGTAATTGATTATCTAATTACGAATAAAAATTAAACAAGAAAATACTGAAAACAGAAAAGAAGATACCCCGAGATTTTATTTTTACCTTTAAAAAGTTATGTTTCTCAAAAACACGAGAATTGGCGTAAACAGTGGACTCACAAAAAAGGCCATATGCGAGCTTTTGACAATTGATTAATGATGTTTGTAAAAGTACTGGTTAAAGAAAACCCGAGAAGATATCATTCGAAATCGCAAGATTTTAGAAGTCGACGAAGAACCAGAGGATTTGCGTCAACGATAAATTCGCAGAACGGCAGATGACAAGCTTTTGACAATTGATTTATGATAATTGTAAAGAAAACATGAAATAGCCAAAGAGCTTCTGAGACAGCATTCGAAATCGCAAAGTCCTAGAAGTCGACCAAGCTACGACTGGCCATGTGTTGTTTGTAAAGTCGAAAAAGGGAATTTTAAAAACAAGTTAATAAATTCTAAACTCAGAAATAAACAGAGATGTCAAAAGAATTAATTAATGAAGCAAGCTTAGCCACGTCCGTACGACCGAGACCCCATTGGTCAGGTGGAAACAATAGTGATAGGCGAAGGTACCTTAGTAGGAAAGACGTGGAAATTACTAACGCCCACCGAAAGGCTTTGGTATGAGGTACTAATTTGAGAAGGGGGGGGGTTAGGAGGATAGCTATCCTACAACCTCTTCTCACGGACGAAGTGATCTCCAAAATGGGAAGTAAATAATTTTCCTAACCGGAAACAAAGAGGTCTCTTGTCAGAAATCGGGAATTACCAAGAACCCCAGGATGCGTCTAACCCCGCACCGGTTTTTGGTCGATGTCCATATAAACGAGCGCCCTCAGTTCGAGTCAGTTACAGTTGCAGTTGGAGTCAGTTCGCTAGCAGGGACCAGAGAGTTGCCTAGCAAAAGCTGACCGAGAGATTCCACGACTGCCTAAGCCAGCTCTTGAAAACCAAACCAGTTGACTTTGAAACCAGAACTTGCCAGAGGTATAAAGTGTCACTCTTCATGAAACGGGTTGGGAAAAACACTCACTCCTGTATGTTCTATACAGGAGTGAGTGTTTTTCCCAACCCGTTTCATGGAGACTGATAAAAGTTGATTTACTTTCTTTCAACATAACCGAATCTTTTTGGTTTTTATTTATTTCTATTTTTTCTTACACTTGTGCGACATCACCTCCAATTTAGACTCATCTTGCATTACGGCCCCGATGCCTAATTGATTTCGTCTACCTAAGATCAAATCACAACGTGGGTAGGTTAGACTTGAGATCGAAGTACTTCGGTAACCAGCCATTGGGAGTGAGCTGACGACGACGGAGCTGGTGTCTGACTGGTTGCATCTGGTGTAAAGCCGTTAGAATCGACTGACTATCCCATTTGGTACCTTGACCAAAGGATCCCACCGGGTAGAGACGGGTCACATATTGGTGGCAGAGACTAAGAGTCAACCCTGAAACGCTGGTAGTAGTATCACAGCTTTACGCCGCGACTAGGAGTTGACCCCGGGCCGACAGTATTGTGTCACAAAAGTGAGACAAATGACAGCAAGTCTTCAGCAGAGGCAGCTGTAACAAAAAAAGAGAGAAACGCTTCAGTGAGTGCAGTCAACCATGACAATCATCAGTAGGTAGGTTAGGTTCCTAGTTCTTTGACAGAGAACTGACAAATGAGACAATAGGACTAAAGTGTTGGTTTGTCAATTTGGTGACACATTAATTGTGAATTCAATATCTCGACCAGACAATATGTACTTGTACTTGGTGGAAACATTTTAGTACTGAGCAATACTAAAAATAAGAGCTAGATAAAACATCCCTAAACATGGGTAGTAGAATGAGAACAGTCTACACTTATAGATTAAATAAAGTGTTCAGTTCGGAATTCCTTATAGGTTACCTAGATCAATATAAACCTGATGAAGGCCAGAGAGCACAATGGTTGAAACGTTGTGATAACAGCAACAAATATGAAGACAGTAGTCCACATGTAAATAATGTAAATAATCGAATTAACACGTATGAACAATCTTAGTTTGAGGAGACACTATTTATGATACGTAGCCATATTGACACCCTATGACACCATGACTGGCATTTTATATTTTATTTCTATGGAGCGAAAAATTATTTTTCCTTTTAAAATAATGTGATACCATGAATTTTCAGGCTTGTGTCAGTTTTGGAGTATAGAGTAAGAAGTGAAATTATGAGCTTGGATGGGATTTGTCGTTAGTACAGTCTTAGGTCTGTTGAATTTGAATGTTGTTTTCATTTGATAAAGAGATTATTAATTGAAATGAGTGACACAAAGTAAATCTTTATAAGTCAGTTTGTTTTGATCAGAGATATGACATAATGTCAAATGGAGGTGACCATGACACTTGCAATAATCAGGTCAAATGAGGGTAAGATTCTGGAACATGGAAAATGTTCCACTGAAGGTAGATATGAGCAATACAAGGCCACAATTCTGGTTGGCCCGCCAATAAGAGAAAGGCTGGGATGGAGCTTCTTGTCTCTCTCCCCCGCCCCAATACTTACGACATGGGGGCAATTATACTGATTGGTTCCTTGGGGGCTTTCCTTCCTCCCCTTAGATGCATATGACACAAGAACATGATCAAGCATTATTATTGGATAGGTAATCGGAGCAGTGCAATTGCGGTTTGCACCCCCATAAAAGCAGTTGCCGAAAGAGCAAAATTAAGACAGAATTGGTCTCGCCACTAGAAGACCTATACTCTCTCTGCTGGATGACTGCGGTGCCTCAATCAGTTGAAGTCATGTTCTCTACACCGCTTTTTGAACTCCTTCGATCATCTGCCTTCATTTAAATAGGTGAAAAATTCTGGGCTGTTTAGGCATAAATGCAACCACCAGTCAACCTCTTCATCTAAGCTCAAGAATTCCTTATGCAAGAAAACTTCAGTAAATTTGAGGATAATGCCCTCGTGACAATTTTTTAAAAAAAGTATCATTTCTGGTGTAAAATCGCCTGATTATTCCAAAAATCGCATTAAAAATTGGCGGAAATTTACGGCTTAGGAGATATTGACAATTTTAGTTGGGTCCCGTTTACCTTGATTACTGCACGAAAGTTTACTAGTCTCGATTACAGATAATGCCCCAGTGACAAAATTTAAAAAAAAGTATTCCTGTTGTAAAAAAACCCTGATTATTCCCAAAATAGTTGCAGTAAAATAGACAAACATGCTTTTAAGCTTATTTTACCGGTCTCAGTAAACTAGACAACCCCCACAAGCTATTTTGCCAGTAAAATATTTTTATTATTGTGAATAGAGTTGGTCAGTTTGACAATTTATGTTTCGGTATCGGTTTCCGGTTTTGTTTTCCTTGATACGGCAGTTTTCGGATCGGTTTTTTATTTAGTATTTTTGCTTTCTAAGGAAGCCATTCATTTTCTTATGATAATAGCATTTCCAGTCAATATCTTATTTCGTTTGAGATTGATAATACTATTATCAATCTCAAACGAAATAAGATATCATAAGTAGTATATTAATACTTAATCTGTTCAACTCGCAATATGTCGTGTATTTCTGGTCCAATCTTAAACATATCCATATGACTGGAATGAAAATAATAGAATCTTTCTAAATATGTAATTTGTATGTGCTTTTATTCATTGAATTAATTTTTACAGCGAGTTTAAACGGTATTGCTTCGACCAGCCGAAAATGCTGTGGCGAACATTAATTTAATTATGAAACCAAACTGACGTGAAGAAAAAAGGGTAAGCCAAAGACATCATTACACATAAAATTTGTATTTAACAAGATGTACAAACAAGGATGTGAAAGAAAGTCATGTATTTAGTAAAACAAGAGTTGTCTCTCTGTAACTATTGTGTTCCAAAGTTCACTGAAAGAAAGAAGGTTGTGATAGTTTCTGGTAATAAATGTTTTGCTGTGTAAAGAAAAAGAATATGAGTGTAGGGAATATTCAGCATGTGAGTGGTGGTGTGAGTGAGAAGATTGGCGCATGATTTCAACTGTCGTGGATTCGTTTGGCAGTGGAAATCTCACTAATTATCTAAGAATATTTCTTGCTTATATTGGTGATCATCGGCTCCGAAGCGCTGCGCGGGAAGAATCATTCTTCACGTGCAGACAATCTGATTGGTTGGCATTGACCAATCAGCGAGTGAGCTTTGGGGAGACTCACGAAAGCTTCTGGGATCCGATTCTCCCAAAAGTGCACGAAATCGACTGCATGAAAATATAGCGATTATGAAATTGTCGCATAGCTGCGATTTATAAATTGTCGATTACACAGTAGTGTTGATTTATTATCCAATGAATGTTTGTTATTGTATAATTTGAATTTGTGTAAGTATGTATGTATGTGTGTGATGATGATCATTACAACCCCCCACCCCCCGAGATTTAAGAAATTACAGCAAAATTCTTTAATATGTCACGTAGGAGCGATACTTAGAAGGCCAATGTACCCTCCTACCTGTTTTGGTAAACAGTGGTTCTTGATTGTGAAGTGGACTGCTGACTTTGGTTTGACGATGACGACGCTGCTTGCTGCGGAATGTTGGGTTGCTGTCGATCCGGATGGAGTTGTTTGGCGGCTTGCTCAAGATATGCCGGCTTCAAACGGCCGACAGAAATGGTCGACTGGCGGTTGTATATCTGAATGGTAAAATACTTTGGTTGTCGTGAAAGTACTTTAAAAGGTCCTGAGTAATTAGGCGTTAGCGTTTTTTTTTGTTTTTTTGTTTTTTACTGTGTCTTGTCTAACGAAGACGTAGTCGCAGCCTTGTAAAGATTTGGGATAATAAATCTTCTTAGTGTATACTCATGTAGTAGTGAATGATAGTTCAGCCATTCTGTTTTGAAGGTACTGTATAAAGGTAGAAGTTGGTTCTATGTACCAAAAAAAAAAGATCTGCGGGAGTGCACTGAAGATCTTCCTTCAGTAGAGTTCGTAATGAAAGCATAACTAATGGTAATTCCTTGAATAAAGTAAACTGGAACTGTGGACCACGGTTTGTCGTTATAACTGAAGGGCAGCCGAAAATGGAAATCTATTCCCGCAATATTGCCTTAGCAACAGATTCTGCTGTGGTAGACCGAAGACGTATAGCTACTGGCCAACGGGTGAATCTGTCAATTATCGTTAAGATGTATTGATAGCCATGAATTTCGGATAATGGACCCACCAGGTCCGCATGAAGATGCTGAAAGCGGCTATCATCGGCTGTAACTATTGTGTTCCAAAGTTCACTGAAAGAAAGAAGTTTGTGATAGTTTCTGGTAATAAATGTCAATCCAAAAATTATTAGACGCACTCGCTTCAACAGGATTCCTCTTTTGTTACTGGACATTTCAAAGGAATCGCCTACTCAGTTTCACCAACAATCTTAAGGTCACGACCACAGCTGAAAGTTCAAGTGATTCCCCCCTCTCTAACTCGGTATGTATGTAAATCCCTTCTTTCTTTTTTCCTGCACATAAAGACTCAATGGTAATGGTAATATTAGTCGTTTCCCTATAAGGAAACATTTGGCATTCATTGATCAAGCAGCCAGTACTATTTTCGGTTGAAATTTATAAAGTCTTTCTCTTAAAACCCTATTTTTTTTTATTAGGAAAACAGTTTTTTCAAGTCCAGTAGCTTTTCTCTTTCCAGCATTGATAGGGGTTTCCTTCCTAACCTTTTATTTGAAGTGGTACGAAATGTTAACATTTTGATTATGCCATTGAGTTAAACATACTATCTATTTTAGTTGTTGCTGCTGTTGGTAATCCTCAAGTAATGTGGTTTCTCTTATTTGGTACAGTACTTTGGGATTATGTAGCGCCCGTTAAATTTAAGCTCAAACCTCTGAAAAGAACATTCCTTTCACTGAAAACTTTTTTATGGATCGGTTTTAAATGACAGCAACTTAATTCCCTTTCTTGTTTTGTTTGAACCATAAAATTATTGTTATTACTGCTAATTCATGTATCTGTTGAATTAATCTATTTTGATATGGTAGAATCTTTCTACCAAATTTTGTCAGGAGACTTAATGTTAATTTAAGCGAACATCCGAATAAATATTTAACTTTGGTTTCCCTAAAGATCAATGGTTTTCAACTGGGATGTTGTGATACACTTTGTCTCAGAGTACTAATTATAGTAGTTATGCAATTTTAAATAAAAGTAAAAAAAGTGAGTTTTATATATATATATATATATATATATATATATATATATATATAGAGAGAGAGAGAGAGAGAGAGAGAGAAAAGGAAATCACACATACATACCAGGTGTACAAAAAAATTGTCCAATTGTTAGATTAAGCTTTGAACCATTGTATCTTAGAGATGATTCTTACTGGAATTCTCCGAGGATTTTATAACACTATTGGACTCTACTATGCCGTTTCCAGCTCGCCTCCAACGTCTGGTTACCGAAGTAACTGCTTTGATTTCTAGTCTAACCTACCCACATTGTGATTTGATCTTAGGTAGACGAAATCAATCAGGCGTCGGGCCGTAGTGCAAGCTGAATCCGGGGCAAAGGTGATACCGCACAAGTGTATGTAAAAGAAAAATAATGAAACAGACTCAAAAGATTCAAATGTGTTGAAAAAATAACAAGTATCTTTATATCTGTTTGCTGAATACAGGACTGAGTCTTTCTCCCAACCCGCTTCTTTTATGGATTCATGACACTTTGCATTTCTTAGGCGAGTCTTGATATCTTAAGTTGTTTTTTAATAAACTGCTTTTTGGTATCTTCAGGCGATATTCGTTGTTTTGGTGGTGTGAGTCTAAGTCGTTCTTCAAAAAAAAAAAATGCTTTTGGTTAGAAGTCTAAGTCGGAATGCATGGAAATCTTTCAGTCAGCTCCTGTAAGGCTGGTCTCCGAGCCCACAGCTCTCCGTCGATCTGCGTGCGTCTCCGATCTCCAACTGTGACTGCCTGAAATTCTGGGGACGTTCGTTTATATGGACGCCGACCAAAACCGGGTGGGGGCCTGTCGTGGTTTGTGTTCCTCGATAATTCCAAATCCGCAATAAGGATTTTCTTTGTCTTCAGACAGGAAAATTTATCACTTCCCATTTTTGGAAGTGAATTACTTTCTGTTTTAGAGGGGTTCTCCCCCTCTCTGAGGTTGGAGGTCGTAAGGGAATTGTCCTACTAAACTCTTCCTTTCTCATATTGGTATCTCACACCAATCCCCTCAGAGGGCGTCAACACGTTTCCCTTCTTTCTCATATGTTCACCTTCGGCCAACACTCACGCCACCACTCAGCCAATGAACGCTCGGCAGCGTGGATGTGGCTAGACTGGCCTCAGTTTACAATTATGGCCCCCCTCCAATTATCTTCCCTTTTCTTTTCTATCAGCCAGAATTCTTATGGACCGCACCTCGCGACTATTAAATTGTTATCTTATCCTGGGGTCACCTGGAATTCATTAACTATCACTGGTCAACTATTTAACTGGGTGGCTGACTAAATCTCTCTGTCCCCCTCGTCTCAAAACCATCACACTCTGTCGCCAACAGGCTTGCACAGGTAGCAACAACGATTTCCCCTTACCGACCCCATCTCCTCATGCCAAGATCCAGACATACAACAGATGGGTCCCCCGCAGAACACACGAACCAAAACCAAATCCGAAAGATAATTACTGGCTATTCTTTTTTTTCGGGGTGGTCTCAGCTAATTCTTTCTCAGTCGCATGCTTGACCCAGTTTCGATTATCTCCTATCATTCTGCTTTGTAAGCTGCTGACCAAATTCAAATTTTTATTATCCTTTATCCATATTCTGTTTCCCTTGTCGTGCCATGACATTAATTAATTCTGACAGGATCCGATACCTGTTTTTCTTACGAATTTTCTATCTTCTGCAAAAAAAAATACCTTTCTTTGTAAATGAAAATTTAATCTTTATCCATTTTTCTTTTGTTAAAAAAAATAACATCGCTCAGTATGTCTTTCGTTATAGCTCCATCTCGCCTTAAGTATTTCTCATTTTTTTAATTTCCATACTTAGTTAGCCAATTACCATAGCTAAATAGTGTCACATCTCCATGCTTAACAGAAGAATCGTGATGAAATCAATCATAAACATAATCATTAATTAATCATAGCGAAGGCTTGGAAGCTCATTAAGGAGTGAAATAAAGTTCAAATATATATATATATATATATATATATATTATTCCAGGATCATTTTCCAACTTATTCAAGATGATCTTTGCTGTCTAACCTTCTGTCCTGGAGTATCAAGGTGCCTCATATGTTTCATGTATGATTTCATATTCAAGTCTTTTTTTTCACTGCTCTTTGGACTGTCATAGCTGAAACTTCACACTCATGCACTAAACATCTTATGGATTGAGTTGGATCTTTTCTAATTGATCTAGCTCTAAGTTGAAATGATGATCCTTCTTACTGTTGTGACCTCTTGATCCAGATTTCCTCTCTATTGTTCCCTCTTTTTTAAACTTATTCACCATTCTCTTGATGGTTCTTGAAAGAACTTTGAAGATGGAAGCCAGAGTATGAATGTTGGTACCATTACTGAAGGCCTGGAGGGGGCATTGTTTACAGTACCAAGTGTTCCCAAGCAGTCTCTCATCTAAGTTCTGATCTGATTCAACACTGCCTAACTTCAGTGATTGAATCATTTTAATTTTTTTTTCTGACAAGAATGGATTTATTTCCATAGCTAAACAAATATTTTAATCTGGTAAAATCTTTTTTTTTTAAATAAATCATTTCATTTCAAGAAAGGGGATAATGCCACTAAGATGCAAGTGGCAACTGGGAGTGGAACAGAGAGAGGAGACTTTAGTAGGGAGAAAGGACAATAAATGTACAGGTTCAGGAAGATAGATGATGACTGTCATTGCATTTAAATTTTTGAGTATTATAGATGGCACAGAAGCAAGAAACTGGAAGTAGAGTTCCACACGTGAGAAGTGCAAAAAAAAGAAACTATTAGAACTTAGTTACATTGAGCTATTTCAACAGTAAAATGATGAGCCCATTGAACAGTATACTTAAAAATCATGCAGTTGAGGTATGAAGGATGAGAGCTCATCTGAACAACTATGATGAAAATATTTATAGAAAAGACAGAGGGGAGAGCAAATGTCATGGAGGTGGGAAAGTGACTGCAGTTGAGATGCCATGACTTTGGGAATTAAATCCTATATATCTATATAATATTTTCAACCAATAAAATCCCATCGGAAGGTTTGTTGGGTAAAATACTGCCAAAATACTTGCAGACGAAGTTGCACACCTACCATGTTTTATTTTTGGACCATTTAGAAAAAAACAATAATAATTCCCATCTCTACTCACACAAATTCAAGAAAAAGATTTTCACAAGCCAGTATCAAATTTTCTAACCAATTAAAAAAACTTTGTAATAAAAAAGTACACACCTCTATGTGAAATTAGACTCCCTTTACAGATATAAAAATAGAAGCCTACTGCTAATTGGAGCTCAAAACATTTTTGGAGACCAGTTTGATCTACATGTGCATACACACACAAGGGAATAAACCAACCAACCAAAGCCTCGTTTATGTAGATGATAGAAAGTATTAACCAGCAATGCCTACTAAGCCTTTGTCTACAAACTCACAAACACATTAGGCTGACCATCATAAAACAAGTCTTCACACATCTCACACATTATTATGAATGCTTAATTATTTATAAAACAAACTTCACTTCAAGGAAAATTGAACATTTTATTGCTATTGTATATTTCTGAATAGAATAAATGTTATTTAAACTGACGTTCTGCTTCTACTTTTTCTTCAGAAAAGGTAACCTTTTTTGTTTCATTTAAAAAATGTATTGTTGTTGTTGTTAAATGGTTGGAATCCCATCACTCAGCAACTAAAACTTGGGCAGACGGAGCTCAACAGGACTTCTAACATTACAGACCCTTCTTTGGATTTTGTTGAGAATCTTGAAATATATAGCCAGAGTGCCACACCAGATATGGCAGAATTACAGGCATTTTAGACAAAGTTCTAACCTCTCCAAACATGAACACATCAACACCACATAAACTGTCTTGTCCACTAAAGGTAGAACACTAGTGGGTTAGAAACTTAATATTATTGTGATTAATGACACTTTATTTTGAAAGTTGTTCATGCAAGAATCAAAATGCCTGTAAGGATTTCAGTTAAATTAAATCTTATTTTACTCTATCATCCCAAGTTTTGAATTATAAACAAAGGATGAGTCTATTCAATTTTTGTTATGCAGGAGTAAATATCAGCTCTCAAGGTTACCAAAACATAATATATCAATGACATCATCATAAATAATGCAGAAAGTCACACAAACAGTGAGATTTTGACAGCTGATATATACTGGGGCAGGTTTGAACATGTCAAATGCTAAAGGGTTAAATATAAACATAAGGGAAGATTGAAAGTAACATGTCAGCAAAATTGAGTGACAGGTTGACGACATGTATAATTTCTATTTATTAATCTGACAGACCTTACTACTAAACGTTATTTTTAGTGAATACCCATATTTGAGTAGATGCTCCATTTATTTATTAAACACTACATTCACTTATTTTTGTCTACTGCTCTGAATATTTGAGAAACTTAGAAAAATATTCGCTCTATGGCAGGATTTGAACCTGTGTTCTCCTAGGGAACACCTCACCAAATCTGATGTGCTCTGAACTCAGTTACAGAGTGCATTGATGAGCACTCAAAATTGAATAGTGCCTTTAAACAGATTTTCCTTTCTCAAAATAGACATATCTGCATATATTGTATCCTAACAAACAAATCAATTTGCAAGGAAAAGTTTTTTTTATTTTTTATTTAAATAAACAAATTTTTATTACTTAAACATTATTTTTAGCAGATACTCATATTTGAGTAGATGCTCTGTTTATTTATTAACAGTATATTTATATATTTTCATCTAGTAACCTGAATATAAGTGAAATATTCCATTGGATCTATCAACAGTTCTGCCAACGGGCACACATATTTGAATCCTTCTAGAGGGCTCATATTTTTCTTTAATAAGATTTCTTGAATATTCAGGCCAATAAACAAAAATAAATAAATATACTGTTTAATAAATAACTGGAGCATCTTCTCAGATATGGGTATCCTAAAAATAACATTTAAGTAATAAAATCTGTCAGATTAATAAATAAAAATCCATCGTTTCTTTAGAAATTGCTTTGTTTATGTTAGAATATGAAACTGAGAAAATATGAATGTCTGAGAGTCTGGGAAAGATGTGCATTTATAAGGCACTATTCAACTTTGCTTGGTCATCAATGCACTTCATGGCCAAGATGGTCTAAAAGCATGTCAGATTTAATATGGTTACTCCTGCCAAGGGGGATGAAGGTTTGAATCCTGCCAGAGGGCACAAACTTTTCTTTAATAAGATGTTTATGGATATTCAGGTCGGTATACAAAAATAAATATATTGTTTAATAAGTAAACAAAGCATCTACTCAAATTTGGTTATCCACTAAAAATAACGTTTAAGTAATAAAACATGTGCAATTACCATATATACTTGCATATCATACAACCTTTGAAGACCTGATTTTGAAGCTAATTTGACTAGTGTAAATGGATATATAATTTGGTCAACAACATAACTGGGGCCAGTAATACATACGCTAATTTTAAATCTCATGTATGATGCAACCCCCTTAAAATTAGCTTTAAAAGTACCATGATATACAAGTATATACGGTATATAACATGTACACAGAAATCAACATTGCATGGTAACTGGCAGTTTCACACCTTAAACAATCCTGAAACTTTTGCCATGGCGAAGGAACTGAAGACTAAAACTTTAATGGCTTTGAGGAATTCTTTTTTTAAATAATATATTTAAAAAAAAAAAAAAAATATTCTCATAGCCAAGAGCTTAAACCTCAGTTTCTTTTTCATTTTATTTTATTGACACCCTGAAACATATTTTGAAACTGAGATTTGGTTTAACAAAAATTTCCCGATGATGACACACTTGCTCTATTTTTATAGCAGCCATTTTCTACAGTTTTCACTGAAAATTTTTCAAGGGGTTATTTTGGTCTTGAGATATATTTGAAATGGCTTCTAATTCTTGAACTGTCAATTACCAATTTCCTTTTTTTATGACCTGCACTTGATCTACACTTTCATATGTACTGCTTATTGCAGGCTTTCCTGTATGGCGATTGCATTCAATGCATTCTGGACCAACGTAATGTTTAAAAAGTATCAGTATTGAAGTTTTTTTCATGATCACCAAAAGCTGGCTAAATTATTCAGATAGTTCACACAATTTCCTGGCGAATGTAATGGTAACACAATACACAACTTCACTCAAGTGTTTTATTGCTGACTGAGTAATCCCAACAAAGAGTGTTCACAGTTGCTTAAGGTCATGGTGTGAAACCTGTTCTTCAGATATTCAAAACGATCTATATTCCAGACAGATCTCATATATTCTATTATGAGGAGGTGCGGAAAAATTCTTACCCTAACAAAGGAAAAAAATGTTTCACCAGATTTTGGGAAATGGATTGAGCAGAGAAAATTTCAGCACCCCCTAATATAAGTTAACCATAATAAGTTTAATTTGTATGAAATAGATAGCACTGTACATCAAAAGCTTGCTTGGTGGACAAGATTTGTATTTTTATCACTGGTGACAGAAATAAAGAAAAAAGTTTAAAAAAAAGCTGATTTTCAAAGCATGGAAAACTGGGACAACAGAAACATCCTACCTACTATGTGACCTCATGCTGAACAAAGGTATGATTAGCAAATATTTATATCACATCCATGCTATTCATAATATAATGATAGGAGAAAAAATGTTTTGTCATTTGTACTATTTTGGAATTTTCACAGAAAAAGAAAATAAGAAAAATATCTGGAAAACTTTATTTTAGTAAATTATTTTCTATTCTTATATATATTCTTTCATATAATTCCAGAGTAAATTCTTGCCTTTGTTTTTTTTTTTTTAAACATTGCAGAAGATAAATTTGAAATAAAAATGACAGAAATGTAATACCAAAATTTATGTTTCCCTTGAGGATACATCTATTATGTTTCAAATTACAAAAATTTGAATTCTTTTTTACTAAATTCAATTTATCTTTACTAAAAAAAAAATATAAATAAAATAAAAAGAAATTATATTTCTTAATATTCAGTCAAAGAATGTTCTTGCTACCTTATAATAATTTCTGATAACCATTGGAAAAAACAAACAAAAATACTGACATTTCTGTCAATTCAAGTGTCATTGATAAAAAGGAAAAAAAAACAAAGCATATTTTAAAATTCATAAAGAAAATAAAGTTGCGAAATATCAAGAGAGAAAAGAAATATATTTCACTGGGCTTTAAACATTTTGAAATTTCAGTTAAATGGTAAAAGCATTATTGAAATACATCACATGTATTTGAATCTTATATATATATATTTTATTTATTCTCTGACCCTGATGAGTGGCTTATGAGTAGCCCTTGAACATTTCTTCATTTGTTAACTATCTACATTGTACAGTCAAATTTGTTCACAATATACAGAAATTTAAAAACTTTACAAACAAGTTAGATTTTTTTAAATATAATTTTTGATAAGACTTCATGAGAATTTGGATATTTTTAAATAAATTATCATTTTTAATATCAATTGATACAGTTAAACCTAGCTTAATTTCTTTGATGTGAAATTTTATTATTATTATTTTTGAAACTAGTAATTACTTTGGATGCATTCTCTGCTAGAATTGGCGATAATTAACACTAATATTCCATGAAATCAATTAAATGTTTTAATAATTTAAAAAAAAAAAATATTTGTGTTGCAAGCAATAAATATTTGAAGTCTTGAAACAAGAACTAAATTACCAAAAATCTTAGTAAATGGTTTTGAAATACAATATCTGATGGCATACAGAACTCCATTCCCATTCCCATTTAATATTATGGTATTGTAGTTAGACGAGGTATTAGTAGTGTACTGTGTATAAACATTAGCCTACCAGATACCTCAACTTTGAAAATCATTTTTGAGCTGAGGAGAAAACAAAATAAATGAAAAATGGTTAGAAGGAATTTAGAGGCCATCAAATACAGTAGACAGGGTTGCCACATTAGGTTACTTTTGAAAGCATTGTACTACTAAGTTCAAGATTTTTTTTCTGGATGGACATTTTTTTTTTAAACTGGGCTAACAGTGAGAAAAAAAGATAACTCAAAATTTAGTAGCACTGGACTTTCAATGGTAAACCCAAAAACCAGTTATTGAAATTGTACTTTTGTCATTGTTTCAAAGTTTATATTATATCTTCTACTGTTAGCTGCATAAACTCAAATCTGCAGTGTGATCACAAAAAGAATTTCAAAAGTTCATTAAACCAAAATTAAGATGTTAACACTCACAACATCATGTTTTTTAAAGGAATCCTGAAAGTTTAAAACAACAGCATAATATGAAACATCATAATTATAAGACAACAGCATAATATGAAATATCATATACTTGGCAGTGAGCCAGTAACACTTTCAGCAGCAGCAAGTATTTTTCTTAAATTTAGTGTCGGTGAGTATTTGGCAAGCAGTGAGGCAAGATATCTGCTGATGCAGTTGTTGACAGGGATTTTTGTCTGAATTAAGCAAAACAAATTCTGTTATTGTCATGCAATGACATTTTAGAACACATTTTAGAGAAAAAAATATTGTCAACCAGACAATCCATTGACGATTGGTGCAAGAAATTTAAAATAACAGGGTATTTGCGTAAAAGTTTTGGGTGCAAAACTTATTAGTACCTGAAGATTTGCACCTATAAACAAATGTGAACACATCTGTTGGATGCTGTAATAAACTTACAGTTTATTATGAGTGCCAGTATCTTAAATGGTTTTAGTTTTAATAAATTAGAGTAAAATAAAAATTTTTGGTAATCATCCAGCATATATATGTTATATAATCAAACTAGTTTATTAAATTCAACCAACGGGGTCAGATCATTTCATTTTCTGTATCTTTTCTATTTACAAAGAAGTTGTTGCATATCTGGATCCAGTTAGAAATAATGTTATAGACCAGGGGTTGGCCACACATGACACGTCAAGCAATTTCCAATGGCACACAACCACAAATGAAATCATGAAGTCCAAACCAATAGCTAATACAACGCAAAGAAGATATTTTGCTGTTGCAATTTTAATATATACTAAAGTATATTTGCTATATATTATTATATGAAATATATTGTAGAATATATATATTGATCTTGACTTGTATAAAAATATATATGCTGTTGGGATACTGAATGGTTTTAAAACCCTAAGTCAGCACATAGTAAAAAGGTAGCCAACCCCTATTATAGACAACCCTAGACTACACACTGACACTAACTTTAATGCATTTTGGTTTCTATATTTATTAACATTGGAAAAAAAAACTTTAATGATGTGAATTATCCTAAGACAGTCTTTATAAAATATTTAACTTAAAAAGACATAAGTTTTGTTCATAAAAGTCATTATAATGTAAGTTTATCTTTCAGCTTGATTATTAACTGTTATATTTTATTACTACAAAATGAGTCAGGCTGTTAATCTGTAACACTGAGTAGACAGTTCCAGATCAGAAATAAAAGATAATCCTAACCCTGCTCTTACTGAGCAAGCTGCACAAGCTTGGCTCTATAGAAGATCAAATCTACCCCAGAAATTTGTCACTCATTTTTTGAAACCCCCTACTTCAATCTTAGCATCATTTTTTTTTAAATAGAGGTAGCAGCTATATACATTTTGTATTCTTTTTTCTTTTTTAGTAAAAAGAGATGAAATATTGTCAACCATTATTATCTATTAAAAATAAAATATTGGGCACTACTATAGTATGATATCTGCAACCCATTTTCTATTATAGTATGATATCTACTATTCTTTTCCTACTATGGTATGATATTTACCAACTGTTGGAAGTACAAAATATGTTAAAAACCCTAAGCATAAATCTTGAATTGAGATTATTTTGTCTGATGTTAACTTATTTATTTTGCAATGGAATTACATAAATAGCTCCTTTATGAATACAAATTAGATAAATAGCTTAAAATAACACTGTATGTAGTTTGAGGAATTAATTGCTGTAGGCTATAAGCGGGTTGTTTGGTAGAGTGCATCATCATTTACGGTAGGTTGCAAATGCTTTGGTAGATGTCATACTATAATAGCACCAAATATAAAAGATGAAAGGAAAATACTTGTATAAACAATAGGAAGAAATAATAATAGCAGACAAGAAAGAAATTGCAGCTATCAATATGCTTAGTGTTAAAAAAAATTGCTGTTCAAAAAATCTTCAGAACAAAACATCAGCAAATAGAATGTTTTTATAAGTTTATCCTGAAAATTTAAATAGGAAGATAAAAAACAAATTGTTTGAGAAAAGGAAATCATGATTAAATTTTGTCAATCAAAGCAAGATGTAAATTTTGTCATAAAAATATTTTAATAGTGTGTACAAAATAGAGTAAAAAAAGCAATAAAAAAATGATACTGATAAACATTTTCAAGAGAAACCAAGTTTTGACTTACTGTATAATCTATATTTATTACTTATGTACATAAAACAATTATTATCATATTTATCAAACTTATCTCAAAGAGAATAACCTATTGTTGAGGTCATGATTAGCATCTAGATATTTTAATGTGCATGTCACGTTGCAAAAATATTTAGTTATAAAATCTTCAATTAACATAATGACTTAATGAATATTCTACAAAATTTAAAGAGTAAGAGGCCTTATAATTACAGCATTTTCCAAATTTGTGAAAGGAATTGTCTTAGGGAATTCTTACATCAAAATTAATATTTTGTAGTTAATATACTTAGATTCTGAGATCAGATGAGTCAATAAAAAAAAATACCAAGTTTGTTTTCTATTGAAAAGAGCAAGAGAGAGTGAAAAGTGAGAGAGAGAGAAAGTAGAAAAAAACATCAAATTTGAAAATTTCAAAGTAAAAACATTTAATATAAAAGATTCTTTTAGTGAAAAATCAGGAAAAATAACCTTCAGATAGTGTTAAAATATTTTTGAGATCATATTTCTTCATGAGAGTAGGTTACAGGTTTAAAGGAAAATATTGCAAAAATTAAATGTGGATAAAAAGAATAAAATAGAAAAATCAATGAATATTTATTTTTTATTTATTGATTTATTTATTTTTTTTTTTAGAGAGCAGCAAAAATGCTTTCTTTTTTAACAAATGGAATGGTTATTATTAAGCATAGTCAACTCTCCTTTCTACAGATAAAATAGAATTTTATCCAATGCAGTTAATTGCTCTGATCTTTTCTTACATTTATCTCATTATATTACATTCTTATTTCTGCATTTTTGTTTGATTTCTATCAAGTTGGAGAAAAAGAAAAAAAAAAATAAATCAATCTTTATAAAATTATAAATAATAATTTTGCTGGTATAAAATCCAAGCAGTCAAAATTTATTGAATTTTTTCTGCATGATTAAATCATTTAATATCAAATTAAAGGAATTGCAGCACCATGACACTCTCCAGTTAATTAAGAACATCAAAAAGGCAGAATCCAGATTAAAATGACTACCCTGAGCAGTTTGGTACTCAATTATTGTATTTGATTTTTTTGATTTATCATAACATTTTTATTAAGTTGTGTGTCTTGATGAGTGTTATTAAAAAAGAAAGAAAAAAAAAAGAACTGAGGTAAGAGTTTAGGAAGCGAGAGTTAACATAATTCCAAAAGAACATGATGTGGTTGATTTAATAAATAAGAAAGGAATTTGTTGATCTTTCGAGGTTTATTTTACAGCATCACCAAAAATGCTTTTTATGACAATGTGAAGTGAGATTTTGGAAATTATTCCAAAATTGCTCCAACCATTTTTTTTTTTTTTTTTTAAATTTTAAACAAATAATTTATTTACCACAAATTTGCTTTTAGATTTAACATTCTTATTTTCCCGTAGCTATTCACATACTTTTTTTTTGCACTGCTTTGTTGGTCCAGTGAATCTATTTACATTTGTAAAGTTTTGTCTTTCAACAAAATATTTTGGTTTGGTGGGGTAAAGTGTAAGGGAGCTATTGGGTAAATATTATTCATTATTGTTTTTCTATCATTGGTGGAAATGTGGGGGAGGGCAGCAAACCAAAAAAGGCCTCATTTTCATATAAAAAATATTTGAAATTCACTTGTATGTGCAAACATGTTACAATGATTTTGAATAACATTTTCTATAAATTTAACATTAGAATCAGACAATCAAAAACAAAATACTGGATTTAACAAAATTGCTGCTTTTAGTGACAGAAATGGGTAGAAAAGATTTGAATGTATTTTTACAATCAAATTTTTGTTAAATGCATTTGTTTTAGGATACAAATATAATGTAAAACAGATGATTTGATGATATAAAAGACACTCCTCCCCAAATTACATTTAATATGGCAATATTATGGAGCTAAGCTTTGTACTGGCATTCTATGGTATCTGGATAAACAGGTTACTGGATACTTCAACTTTGCATATGAAATCTGGGAAATATCTTTTTTTAGACATATTTTAAGGGAAATCTCAGGTTCTATCAAATATGATTCCTTCTTTGCTGTTATCAGCACTGTTTCTAAAATTACAGGCTTTTTTAATTAAATAATGATTAATAAAAAAATCTTATAAAGAGAAGTTGATGGCATTTCTAATTTTCATTTTCTAAGTTGATAAACTGTCAATGTTGATATCTTGAAAACTTTACCATGCTGTAGACAGAACTGAAGAAAATCTAACATGTCAGTTCTTAAATTTGATCTCTAGAGAAAAGATCTTCAAGAATGATTTGGAAAACTTGGACCTTCAACCCTGCAAACAAAACTGTGTGTCAAAAGGACAATTTTTCCCTTGACACCACTATTACTTTAACTACCTTCATTCCTCAGCAATGTTTATACCTTTTAAAAAGCAATGATTAGAATTGGAATAAAACTTGAACATATGAAAGTGAATTTATACATTTTCTTTGTTCTTGAGAACTGACAACAAAAATAAACACTATTTATTTATTAGATTGTTTATTTACACAATAATAACAGTATCAATGGAAAACTGTACTTTTTGATACTGTTTTTTTTTCAGATCCAAGTTTGCCAATGGCTTTATAGATAACCTTCCCAAATGTCTAAGATAATTAATGTCCAATTAGAACTAAATTTACACATACATTATTTTTCTATTCAAATGGAATACTGAGAAGAAGTGACGCAGATCTACATTTAATCCATGAACTGTAACATAACTTTTAAAAGTGACACTAAAAGCAATAATAGCATATAGATCAGTCTGCTGGAAAGTACAAGTTCTCATTAGAGGAATTAATGTTGTTGGCTTAGAGAAAAACCTTTTATATTCAATAGAAGAAATAATTGCGGCTATTTGTGATATTTTTATTCTCACACCCATTTCCATCACAAAGCTTTTTTCTTTTAAACAAATCTATGTAAAATATTTCAGATGTTAAAGTTTCAAAATCTTTACACTGAAATGTACAATCAAAATTTTTATCAAAACACCCATTGGCTGATTAAGGTGACCAATTAGATATCTGGGTTAGTGAGCATCCTTGATCCGGGAGGATTTTACCTTTCTTTTGTAAAGTCCATTTTTGATGAGGTACTCTTTGCTCTGATGTTTTTGGGCACCATGGTCAAGCTGAAATTGGCACAATGCTTCCAGAGGCTTAGTCAGAATCTGGGAGAAAAGAAAATTCATATATAGTTTTAAGGTATGCTATATTTATGGGTTAAAGTGCTGAATATCTGGAATAGAGTGACAGAATACAGAAATGCACTCAAGAAAAAAAAAAAAATATGGCTTTAAAAAAAAAAAAAAAAAGAAAGTCCTCCACAATACAAGGAATTAGACAACTTTGAAAGAGACTTGACTAACTTAGTAAGAAAAATAAAATTTCATAAACAATTAGATACTTTCCAGAAAAAAAAAATGAAAAGTAGATATAACTTAAATAAACAATTCATCTAATGTATTTATCACTACAGGAACTAAGCAAATTAAAATTAAAATGATATAGGTCTATATAGGGACAATGGTTTCATAATTTTAAGAAACTGTAACCAACAAAATCAGAAAAATAGTCATAATTTTCAAAAATATGTGATTCGACAGACAGAAAAACTAAACTAAAAGCAGTATATTTCTTATGTGTCACATTCAACCTAAGAATACATACATATTAACCATATAGAAAAGCCAACGACAAACCACTATACATACACACATCTTCCAACAACCTGCTAGCAATGAACAAGCAGATCCCACAATCAATTAACCATGGGTTATCTGACAATTCTTCCATTGAAACAATGCCTAGAAAGATTATGAAACTGCCCTAAAAGATATATTTTCAGCAACATTCACATACACACCAAAAAAAAAAACAAAAAAACAAAAAACAAACACAAAAGAAAAAAATATGCTTCAACCCACCATACAACAAAAACATAAAAACAAATGTAGGATAAATATTGATAGGAGTAACAGAAGGAACATAGAAAGAGAAACTATGCACACAAAACAATGCTTTCTAAACATACCTGGGAATTTAAAAACAAAAATCAAATCACACCAAAAATATCATAGAAAATAAGGAAAACAGCATCAGCCTGCAACAATAAATCCAAAAACTGTAAACTCTGTCTGGAGGAGTAAATAGATATAATTACCTTCCTGGACCAACACAAATTACTAAAACAATAAGAACTCATTTCAAAATGCAAACACAAAAACAAATTTTATGATGTTACTAAAAAACTAATATGAAAATGGGAGATTTAAATGAAAATTGAGTGGTAGGAAAATAAATTTCCACTGAATTTGTTCCCACTGACATGGAAACCGAACAATGCTTTGCTCAGGACTTTGTTTCCCTGCGCACCGCATACAACAGTATTATTGCTCTTTCTCTGGAACACAGGTATAACCTTCACCAGTCTCAAAGAACAAACTCCCCTGAAACAAAAAGTCAGCTCTTTTTATCCTTCCTTGGTCTCAGGTCAGAAACCGAGATCTCACTGATAATGTATGCGCTGTGTCACTTCATCATTGATTTTCTGAAGTTCGCCTCACAGGACTATGATGTCTACAAGCACATGTACAAACAATTCCTTTTTCTTGCTTTTGGCAGGTATGTTGCCACCACAGAAAAAAAAAAAAAGTAAAATAAAATAAACAGTTTAAATGAATAAATAAGTAAACAAATTAGTAAATGATAAAAAAATTAATAAATTATGATTGCACACATAAATATAACAATAATCAACAACAACAAATAATAAAGTAATCAATAAAAAATTAGTAAAATAGTTAACAAGCAACACTAAAAAAAAAATAATTTGACACATAGCCATTATCATCCACCCAATAACTGTTAGGATAATACAATAGACCTAGCCATAATGCATCATTGACCAACTCATATCAACAGTCAAGGCGAAACAATGTTCATAAATACATGTTTCAAAATAAAATTTTTTACATTTACCTTAGAAGATGAAACATTTTGGTAAAGAAAAGTGTTTCTTTTGTACTTATTCAGACTTTTACAGATATATTTTATTTATACCTAAATCTTTTTATACATATGTCTTTTTCTGACTTGCACTCAGAGCTAGAGTAAAGAGAGGTGTTTGAGGAAAGGAGATAGAGAAGGATGGTGATCAGAATCAAGGTATCAGAAGAGGTCAATTAACTTTATGTTTGACTATTTGAAGATTATAGCTATCAGGGAAGCAAATAGGAGGCAGGGAGTTCCATTGTCGGGAAGTGTGAGAGAAGAGGCTAGTAGCACACTTAAAATCATGCAGTTGAAGTACCAGTGAAAAGTAGTTCGTCAGAGTAGATGCTATGAAAATAGTTGTAGAAAAGACAGAGAGAGGCCATAGCACGTCTGTGAGAAAGTGACTGTAGACGAGATGCCAGATCAGAACCTATTACATTGCATATCAGTCTCTGGATTTTGTCGAGGACCTTGAGATGAACAGCGGAGACACCAGACCATATATGGCAACTGCATTCAATTCCAATACCTGAGCAGTGACTAACTTCAAACAAAATTAATGGTCTCATTTCAGCCAAGAAGAAGTTCATAATATCAATTTAAAATAATATTAAATAGAATTCTAAGTAATGTCTATTGCTAGAAACAAAAAATATGACATGAACCTGGTACATTTGGAAACTGAAATCATTATCTATGGGCAATAGAAATTTGATGTAAATATTTTCTACAATTATTTCTTGGGTAAATGTTTTCTGCTGACATGAAGTGGAAAGATTATATTAATTAATTCAATTGCTAGGTCTGCAGCTAGGAAAGTTGGTTCACTGTTTTGTGCTAGACAATTTTTCTCACCAGAATCTATCTTACATATTGATAGATCCATCAATTGCCCATGCATTGTATATTGCAACCACATCTGGTCTGGTGTTTCTGCTATGTATTTAGAGATTCTTGATAAAATCCAAAGAAGAAACTGCAATGTTATTGGTCCTGACATCTGTTTCAGTCACTTTCCCACCACTATAATATAGTTTCCCTGTGCCTTTTCTATAAATATTTTCATGGTAATTGTTCTGAGGAGCTTTCCTCAATGGAACCTTGACTTTATGAATTTAAGCATACTACTAGATTGGCAATGTTTCATCATTTTACTGTTGCTAGATGTTAACTGTAAGTTCTATGTTAATAGTTACTTCTATTGCACTTCTTGCATGTGGAACTTTCTCCCAGCTTCAATCTTTAAAAATGTAAAAGTAATATCAATCATTATCTTTTGTTTTCTTAATTCCTATTTTTTATTGTTCCCTCTCCTTAATGATTTCTATCTGTCATATTTTCTCACACTCAGTAACCCTTTGCATCAGGTGAAATGATTAAAAAAAAATCTAATATATTATATAAAGTTTTGGCAATGCCTATACTAAAATCCATTTTGGCATCACCAAGAAAAGACCAAATGTAAATCCACAATATTTAATGAAGTATTATATTTTGCAAATTTTTAAGAGTTAAAAACATTGAGTAAAATGTCACCAAAACAAATCTTTCTTGATGCTTTAATTTTAGTTTTAATTCCAAGCCAATAGATTAAATTTAAAATTTCCAGTAAGCAAAATACTTTGGTATATTTCAAATTGAATTTAAATTGATTGGAATTATTTTAAATTTTTTATTTATTTATCAGTAAAATCAATAAATTTGTCCATATTGAGAGATCTATCAACACAATTCTCTTTATTAAAAATCTTTCAATAATAAAATATACTTTGCTGAAACCTTATTTGAGAAATTTGAGAAGAGCTGATTTAAAGTTTAATTAATCTTAAGTTTCATTAAGGAAAATGATATGCATAAGCAGCTGCCTTAAAAATGGAGAAAAGTCGATTTTTTTTTTTTTTGAGAAAAGATTTTTCTATAATTAAAAAAATGAAATCTTAGTATATTATTAATGATAAGAGCAATTAATACACATCACTGTGTGGGATTTGTTTCTAATATATTTATTTGACACTACAAAAATTAAATTAAAAAAAAAAATTTCTTAATCTGTGAAAACAATTATGAATGATTCTGTCTTCTAAAGCAAAATGTTTACATGTTTTTTTAGTGAAAAATCATCAACAGTGCCTAAAAATGCCTAAAAAACGTTACATTTAACAAAGTTAGAAAATTTATGAAATATTGTAGTTAATCATTGTTTATGTATGTAGTTATGTATGAGAGAGTGTGTGAGTGAATAAGTGAGAACAAAACTTTTATATAAAACTAGATGTGGTATTCAGAAAGCTAAATAGGCTGCAATTTGCCTATGACCAGTTTAGATAATTTAAGCAAAACCAATCATACATTCTATTCACTTGAGGCAGATTTGCTTACAGACCTTAATTTTATATTTTCAATGAACACGTAGCATAACAGAAAAACATCTGACAGAGTAAAGGTTTTGATTTTAATTTGTTGTTTGATAAGTACAACTATTCTATATTTTGAGTAAGGGGATGTCCTTTGTAGAACTATGATTGGGGAACAATAAATAGGTCACCCCACAGATTCTCTAACAGTGCACATCTGAGAAATTGATTGGGATTCGGGAAGTAAAGTGAAGATAAAAAACTTACATCAATGATTTGAGGTTTTTTCTCAAGGAAGGACAGAGCCACTGCTGCTGACTCCACAGTAGAGAGGCAAACATCAGTTGGCTGTGTACGGATCACATATTTACTTATCATCCCACTGTTGATCTGAACCTGAATAAAAGAGGAGATTATTAATCTATAGTGTTAGGCTATACAGAAATTATTTTTTGACATAGAATATTCAAATGTAAATTTGTCAAGAACATAGTCATTATAGCAATGACAATCTAATTCTTTTTTTCTAGTTAAAAAAAAAAGTTTGAGATTTTGCATGTATGTTCTCAATTAAGTTGTTGACAAAAATTTGACATGGTTGTCTTTATTTTAAAAGTTTGTAACAGATAAAAACCTGCCATCTTTTAATGACACCTTATCAATTGCTTATATTACTAAGAGATTTGGTTTAGATGTTCATTAAGGTTTTTCTCTAGAATCCCAAAAATCTTTGCTTCTTATCCACTTGGTTGGGTATTCCACTCAGCTTTTTTAGTTTGGCATACTTGGTTTAACTTACTTTGATATATGATTGGGTTGACCAAAATGACTGTTTGCTTTATTAAGTAGAAATTTTACTTAAAAACTGAAGGAACTTTTTGGTCAACCCAATAGTACCAATGGAATTGAAAGAGTCTAACATTTCAACTCTTACATAAAAAAAGCTAGTAAATATTATCAGTTATTGATAGGCTGGTGCTAACAATCTCTCAGTGAAGAAAGATTCAGTATCTAAGCAAACCTATGACGTTTATAAGGAGTTAAAAAAAAAAGAAAAAAAAGAAAGAACCTCTTATTTTAAATTTTTTATTTTTTTTCATTTTCAATTAAAAACCAAATTTGCAGAGACACATGTACATTCATATCTACTGAAAGTCACCAAAAATGCCACACTGGTATCTTTGTTGATTGTTTTCTTTTTTTCCACCAAGTTAGAGATAAAATGATGTCCAAGAAATGAAATATCTTCAATAGATGCTATTTTTTTCTCTTTAAAACTCACATACAAGACCTTGTCTATCTCGGCAACAGATCATAAACAATTTATAAATACTGACAACATCTTTGAAAAACAAAAAAAAGAAAGAAAGAGAGAGAGAAAAAAAGACGAAAAACTTGGATATGCTTGAGAAAACAAAGAGAAATAAGACTTGAAAAGTGTACCTTCTACTCCAAAAAGATGACAGTGAAGATATTGTCTTGACCAGTTGGGCCTTGTTGAAAGATGACGGACTTAGAAAATAGAAATTAAAGAGATCCTAACTAAAAGTCAATACACGGCACTGATTAACTCCTGCTTACAATATGTTCTGATATTGAAATCAAGTTAATTTCTATCCACATAGAGTAAGTGTTGATCTTGGATATTTTCCTATCCTAACTGATACAGCAGGAATGACACATATTGAAGCCATACTGGTGCTACAAGCAAGATAGATGTATTTTAACCTACTGGACATTTCACACATTTGTAATTGATATATTTAGCTGGTAACATTAGAGTTCCAATATTAAGCTTTTCATATATCTGTACTTCCTTCATAATGATGCTATCCAGCCTGGGATATTGTTAGGAGTATAACGGCAACTGATTTCTTTGTATAAGGCTTTCAGCATTTACACTACTTACATTCGGACTATTGTCCTCATATTTGTTGTTGTTATCATGATGTTTCAGCCATTATGCCCTCTGGCCTTCATCAGGCATATGTTGACCCAGGTAACCTACAGGGTATTCTGAACTGAAGTTTTTATTTAATCTATGGGGGTAGATTGTTTTCGTTTCAATGCCCATGTCTAGGGATATCTTGTCTAGTTCATACTTTTAGTACTGCTCAGTTATTGTTCGCCCAGCTTCTACTAAGTCCAAGTACACACTGCTTAGTAGACTAAAGTGTTGCCTCATAAATTTAGGGATATATTAATTTTGAATTCAATCACTGGGCTGTAGATTAAGGGTTCAGTTCAGAATTCCTTGTAGGTTACTTGGATCAATATACACCTGATGAAAGCTGGATGGCAAAACAGCTGAAATGATCTGATAACAACAACAAAGATGAGGACAATAGTCAGTATCTAAATAATGCAGAAATTCAGTTAGAAAGACTTGCAAGTAATTTTATTATAGTAACAGGGATGACATGATTTGATCTCTTAACTTCACTGCTTTCATTGAAACAGAGACTTTAATTCTAATGTATTGTTTAAAGTATGATGAAAGAAAATGAGAAAAATATTTTGAACTACCTTCTGTGGCCATTTCACCATGGCATTTTGATGATAGAGCCCTCTGGCTTGGGCCCAGGTGCCATCTAAAAGCACCAGATTGTAGCCAATATCCTGGCCATCAGGAAGGTGTGATAAGTCACAAATATCTATTGCATCCACTCCAGGATATAACAAGATTGTATTGGGAGCTTTCATCACACTGGCTAATTCAGGATACCTGGAGAAAAAAAAAACATGTAAAAGCATATAAAAAAATAATCACAGAATTTTGGCATCAAAAAGCTTAAGCTGTTGCTATGGTCATTACTGGAATAACCCTGTGTAAGAAAAGTGTTCTTGGTCATTACTGGAAGTCTGTCAACTTCAAAGTACATCAATTGTAAAGTTATGCACTTAATGAGATGGTGCCATTGCTGGAAACATTCTTGGAAGATGTTTTCTGTAATAACTTTTAGAAATGTAGACCTGTGTTGCTAGATGTTAGCAAATCTTCATTTCAGGGTAATTTTTTGTGAAAGAGAATCAGTTCAATCCAATAAAAACTCCAACTTGGTTGTATGTGGTGCTGTAAACACCAGGAGTTGTGTCCCCTTCCACAATGGGCTGTTGAGAAGACCTTCTACTTAGAGTAGGTGGTGCTGACTATTTATTTGAATGATACTGGGTAGGTATTAGCCAATAGTCAGTGTGAGTCTGGGACTGGGAGAGCTATATAACACCAATGTTTTTCTCAGTAAGAGAGGCCCTTTCAACATACAGACATGTGAAAACCAGACAAGACAAATATATTTCTATTGTTGAAATAGCCAAGAGTCACAGGTTGATAAATCTGATGAATAAAGGCGAAGAGCTCATATTTGTAATGAATTTCTTAGTTAAGAACTTGCGAACTCCTAATGCATCCTTTGTAGAAGCACTCATTTTTTTTTTTATATACTGTTTATGTAATACAAAGCCAAAAGCCCACTGTAGATGGTTACTGACTGAGATTGTTGTAAGGGAGTTGGAAGGAAGAAGTAAGAAATTCATATTATGAGAACTTGTAAGATAGATATTGGTTGACTCTGGTCTTAAGGAGACCAAGATTGTCAGGGAAACATCCTCTCAGGTAGTTTGTCCCACAATGTAACAACTCTGGTGAAGAACGTGTTTGAGGGGAATTTGCTTTTTATCAAAGAAACACAAAAGGATTGGGGATGGTTTACCACCATGGACATGGCATGGGGAGTCCTTGCTGTGAAGGTTTGAGCTGGTGGAACTAATGGATGTAACTTGTTTGAACATTTATCATCATAACAGAGATAGAGGCGAGCAACATTTTATCTGTAGGATAGGGGGTGGTAGGGTAAAGAATCCACTTGCCAAGCCAGAATCCTGGTCTTTTCCTCTGAACAGATTGTCATAATGGTTTTAGTATTTCCAGATAAACATTTTATTTTTGACTTCTTATGCCTGACATCATTGTGCACAACTTCTTACCCTTCCTTAACTGTTGCTCAAAAACATTTGATTTCTTCATAGCATTACTTGCATTATCCAGACTGTCATCCTCATTTTCATTGCCATATTCACAACATGTCAGCCATTATACGCGCCAGTCTTCTTTAGATGATTGGAATTTCAAACCAAACCCTTTATTTCATCCACTGAATAAAGGGTCATTCAAAATTCCAATCACCTGAAGAAAGCTGGACCATACAATGGCTGAAACGTGAATATGGCATGGAGATGAGGATAACAGCCTGAATAATGTAAATAATGCAAGTAATCATAATACCTCAGAGATATAGACAGATATTCTTCATAGCATATTCACCGTAAGATAATTTTAATAAGGCTAACATTTTGCTCACACTTTTACTAATTTTCAAACCAAATTTGATGTCAATATGCCTTCCTAGATTTCTTTCACTCATTTTCTATCAACAGTATAACATGAAGACATACAACTTCCTCTACTGCTCAACAATAAATGACTCATTTGGTCTGCATGTTAAAGTGGAAGTTGTAACATATCTGGATATATTTGAGCACAAATGTCTGCCAGACTCATTACCCCAGTGATACTCTATGGATATTCTGGGAATTAAATTCTCACACCATGTATACTAAAAGTTTTTAACTACCATTTTTGAGTTGCATTTGACAGTTTGCTTATCCAGTCTTTTAATGTAGAGTTTTTATTCACATTAACTAAAAAAAGGTGTTGAAAATTTCATGGTTCAAACCACTACCCAAATGGACAAACATCAGAATTTATTTTTGATCCCTTTCTTTCTTGAGCAGAAAACTTATATTTATATTTCTATCCATTCAAGTTTTGTAATACAACTATTTGGTAAAAACACTATTCCCAACTACTATTTGTGCGTTACCATCAATTCATTATACAGTAATCCACACCTCATTTGCCGTAGACATGTTCCAAGAACTTCAGTGGTTGATATCAAACTATACGTATGGTTTTCCTATACATGTGTATCTGTGAAAGTTTCATTTACATAATATTAGACACAATAAGGGATTGATAGTAATAAGTAATAATAAAATTAACAATTAGAATAATGCATAATGTTACATAATAGATAAGTTTGTTCATGCCACAGAGCTAAGGGCATGCTACCAGAGCAAAAAGTGACTAATAACAATAACTACTCTATATACTTGTGTATAAGCAGACTTCATGTATAGTGTGATCCCTGAATTTTTTGCATGAATTTTAACCAGAAAAATTTTCACCTGTGTATAGTGCAACTGGTCACTGAAAATGCATGATTTTTAACCTTTTCTAAAAAAAAAATAAAAAGTATCTATGTATAGTACACACACCCCTTTTTTGTGAAAGAAACTGATCATAAGAAGTATACTCAAGTATATACAGTATTCAAAATAAAACAATTATAACATATTGCAATAAAAGCTTTATAACAGTTTTATAGCATCTTAGCAATTTCAGCATATAATTATTCTTATTGAGAACTTTCACCTTTTCACTTTAAAGAAAACACTTGATGGCTTCTCTTTGGTATTTTCTGAATATCTGGCACCATCCCTTATGCACATTGGACCATTATTAAATAAAACTTATGAACTGTTTATTGCTAGGGTCCACTGTGGGTAATTGAAACTGCAGCTAAATTAGGGACCACTATACTTAACATGCTATAAAATCTAATGACAATATTCAAATTGACTTTGGAAGCATCATGTCCAACTACAAATCTGGATTATAAAGTGAAATAAGCCTTTGAGAGTTCAATTCATTATTACCCCTGCCCTCAAAATGAAAATAAATAACATGGATGTGAGCAGATGAGTTGTGTAAAAGACCAAAAAAAACTTTCAAACCTTGTGAAAGGACTCCATGTAAAAGGTAATCGTTTCACTGCCAAGCAAAGCAATAAAACCACTAGGACACAAGGGATTATTGAGTGTGAAAGAGAAAAAAAAATCCAGGAAAGAGAACAATAAAAGAACAGGAATTAAGACAGAAGAGATTGCATTTAAACTTTTGAAAATCAAAGTTGACTGAAAAGTAAGAAACCAGAAGAGAGTTCCAAAGCAAGAAGTATGAGAGAAGAAACTGTTAGCATAAAACTTAGTTATATCTAACAATTTCAACAGGGAAATTATAACACCTAGCTGCCAATCAAGTAGTGCACTTAAATTTGTAAAGTCTAGATACCAAAGAGGAAAGCTCATCAGAACAATTACCATGAAAATATTTATACAAATGACAAAGGCAATTGTTTTCTTATTTGAGTAAGAGCATCACATTCTATGAGAATGTGTTTTACAGTGTAGGGGGTTTGGCAGTTTGTGCATTTTGGTTGTGGTTCTTATTTAAGTATAAATGAGTGTGTAAGTTTGGTGTGACCAATATATAGTTGTAATAGTTTTTCTAAAAGATGATTTCCACTCTACCAAGGAGGGTTTGACAGAAAAAGTTTATTGTGGATGTTTTTATTCCAGCACAACTGCCATTCTGTATGGAGGAATCTGTTGATTTGGAGTTTCAGATCGGTATAAGGGATCTCAAACTTGGGCTTTAAATCTAGAGCCAATTTGGTTGCTGAGTCTATTCTTTTTTTTACCCTTTATCCTGATATGGCTCTCCTGGAGGTTAGCATCAATTAGCAGTATTCAGTATTAAGAGTTGCTCAAATCCAAATATAGAATTGTATATTAAATATTAAAATACAGTTATATTTTGGAGATTTAATTTCTAGCCTTGCATCTTCCTTTGCTAACTAATTGTGTGGATTCCCAAACCTTTAACAATCATTTACTTGTATTAAGCGCCATGAAATAAACACATCTGGTAGAGATTAGTTCCTTCAGGAAATGCAAACAACATAAAATGCCAACATGGAATTTACTTTTCTGGGGAGAATCTTTTTCCACGGATGATATGACATTTTCCAGGAGGCAGACTGTGGTATAACATTGGTCCTGTGCGAAGACATTGGTTGTCCTGAAAAACAAAATAGAGTGTTACTGAACTAGATCAAATAAAATGATAAATTCAAAATATTTGATTTGTATCTTTAATAGTTTTAAAATCAGAGCATCTTGAAATTTTGCTGCATTTTTTGTGTTTTGGGAAATAAGGTTTTCAAGGAATTTCTGACATTCATAGCTTCAAGGATATTTGCATGTACAGAGTTGAAACTCGGTGACAATAGTTAATATTAACTGCAGATTACAAAATGATAAAAAGTTTATATACTTTTATTTTTTATAAGGACCTGACCTAAGGACCTATAATGGCCAAAATGCAAAATGAAAGTAATTTATAAATGTACACGATGGATTTACGACGCATGTCAGATAGAGCATCAAAATTAGTTTTCCTGTCATTTATGACCTAATAGATTATTTCTATGCTGTAACCATATTCATCCCTGTTATAGGAATGTCAGTACTACTGTTTGAAAATAGTTTGATTTTTTTTTTAACATCTTTAATATTACCTATTTTCATGACATCAGCAGACTAACTAGGCAATTTAAGAAAGATTTTATATTTTTACCATATATTCTTAATGTCTGAAGATCATTAGGAGTTTCACTTTGTGTACAAACTTCTGGTCTAGGCTAAAACATTTTTCTAGGAGAGCTTGTCAAGCCAAAATCATGGTTTTGTTCACTCTGCCACTTTAGATTTGATATTTAAGAAAATATGAAGTTGAAAGTTTTTACACATATAATTCCCTATGCAAATAAACTATTTTTGGCTTCAGTTTATCTTTGTGCCAAAGAGTTTAGATAATATGAAATATGTTCATGAAATTTTTTTTTTTTTCTAAATGGTTTACAAATTTTTTTAACTGTACAAAGAACTTAAACTAAGGACATTAAAATAAAGATTCCACTAGATTATTATAATTTTAAATACATCAAGTCAAAATAGTCAAAATGCATCAGAATTTGTTCATAGAAAGCAATTATATTTTGAGAATGACATGAAAATGAATGAAATGCCAAAATGCAAAGAGACTCATCTACAAAGTATGTCAGATACAGCATCCAAATTAGTTTTCCTGTTATTTATGACCTAAAATATTATTTCTGCACAGTAACCACATTCATTCCTGTTTGAAAATTTCAATTTTTTTTTTTAACATCCTTAAAATTGCCTATTTTCATGACATCAGCAAACCAATTAGGCAGTTTAAGAAAACGTTTTTTTTTTTTGCCACATATTCTTACATGTGACAGAAGGTTTGTTTTATGGACAAATTTCTGTCTTGGGTTAAATTATTTTTCTAGAAAAGTTATGAAATTGTGGTTTTGGCATCTTTGATATTTAAGAAAATATTAAGCTGACAGTTGGTATCTCTATAATTTTCTATGCAAATAAACTATTTTAGGCTTGATTCTATCTTTGTTCCAAATTGTTTAGAAACACTGGGCACTTAAAAATGTTTTTCAGATGGTCTACAGAATTTTTAATTGTACAAAGAACCTATAATAAGGACATTAAAATAATGATTCCACTAGATTATTTTAATTTTAAATACATCAAGTCAAAATAGAGAAAATGCTTTAGAATTTGTTCATGCTAAACAAATTTTATAGACACTCAAATTTAAACACAAATAAAGATTATTAGTAAGACAAAAATCACATTATTCATAGACACAAAAATGAAAATTTTTCTGTAAATATGCAATGACCCAAACTATTGCTAGACATGTAAAAGTGTTTAAAACTATAATTGATTTCATTACTATGAATTAAATTACATCCACCACCAGACAAAATCATGACAATTTCTGATATTTTCCAAAAATATTACAGAGGGTTTTCAAAATAATTAAACATTTTTTGTATGAATTTATAAAGAGAATTTCCCAAACATACAATGACTATGATCAATTATAAAAGATGAAAGCTAAAAAATTATTTTTGTTAATATGTGCATAAAATTGATCAGTCCTCTTCTCCACAAACTTTAGATTCAATGCCAGAAGATAGATAACGTTAAGATTATCATTAAAAGACAATCATCTTTACTGCAAGTTAGAAGTAATTAATATTTGGTTAAAAGTTTATTCCCAACACATTAAACACTTAATAAAACTAAGACTCATTTGTATTCTTTTTGCCTGAATTTCTGAGGTGAGAGGGTCATCATTATTTACACTATTTACATTTGGATTATTGTCTTCATCTTTGTTGTCATCACAATGTTTTGGCCATGGCACCCTCCAGCCTTCATCATCTGGGTAACCTACAGGCAATTCTGAACTGACTGTTCTTGTTCCATTGTCCATATCTAGGAATATCTCATCTAGTTCTTATTTTTAGTCCTGCTCAGTTTTTGCTGAATCCAAGTACACATTGCCCAGACCAGGGATTGAACTCACAATTACTATGTCACCAATTTCACAAACCAACACTTTAATCCACTAGGTTACTGTCCCATAGTGTCTCATTTGTAGTCAGTTATGTTCAATATTCTCTTATAAATATTTATTAATAAAAAGGGAAGTAATTCAATGCTACAGTAGTTGAAAATCTAGAATATTTGGAAATAGGTGTTAACACATCAATGGTTGATCTACAGAAACAGAAGTCATACTGTTTATATGAATGACAGCTGTGTGAAAGGAGACGCTTATATTACCCAAAAGAGGTAAAAAAAAACCAAAACTGATAGGACAAGACTTCAGTTCTTAAGAACAGCAACTACAAAAGATGATTTCCAACAAACTGGAAAGCAAGAAGCAATAAGACATTTGTTGTAGAGTTTGGAGAGAACAGGGACCAGTTCAGGGCACATTTCTTTAGGACAATTGGAAAGTTACTGTCAAGACTGCAAGCCTTGTGGGGATCTAGTATGGAGATGATAGTAGAAAACATGGACAGAGTTATATGCATATTACAACATCATACATGGACAGAGTTATGTGCATATCACATATCATACTTGTTTCTAGCTGGCAAAGATAATTCTGATGAGTTGTGAGTATTTGACTGAATCAGCATAAATTTGGCTAGATGCAGAAACAGAAAGCATGACATATATGAATAGATAGTGGACATCATATACACTAAAGTCAAGTTAAAAACAAGAAATAATTGAAAACCCTATTTTGATCAAATGAGAAATGAACTGAAAAAAAAAAAAAAAAAAGAAAAAAAAAAAGTGCTCTCACCTCAAATGGATGCTGTAAGACGTACACAGAGGTTGACAATTGAATAGGTTCACGTGGTAAATAAGGGCACCAACACACACTTAAAGGGCGACTGTAAAAGAAAAAATAAATAAAAACTTTACAAAGTTATATGGTACCTATTAACAGTTTGAGGCTTTGATCTATAATTGTAACATTTATCAAAATTATGTTGACATCCTTTTTTGGCATTTTTAGTGATGCAAAAAGCATTAGACACTGCCACCTGTCCACAGTGTCAGATATGTATATCTGCTTGGTTGGGGCACCCAATATACACACACTCTTGTTAGCTGTGGTAGCAGTTTTCACCTTGTTAGCACCAAATGAAGAGCACATTTTACAGGCAGGAGATGTTTTGTATCCATTGAGGGTTTCACTTCCTATAAAGTTGTCTAGTGTTGATTGTGTACACACTGAAATGTACTTCTTGAAGCACTCTTTTGTACAATTTGATGAGCTGCAGATTTTTGTTTTCCTGGAAGCTTAATTAAATGGTGAAGAGATGTAAAAACAAACAGTATAACAATCACAAACAATTTAATAGTATAAGCTGTTCAAAAATGTTACAATCACACTTGGTTGAATTTTCCACTAAAAACCTGAGGTATTGTTAAAGGGATAATAGCTACATTAGACACATGTGCTTGTGAGTTGGTATTTCTCTTGGACTGAGAAGAGAAGAAAAAGATAGAGCATCAAAGCTCTTTTGCAGCAATTTTGATTGTGAATTTGCTAGGTAGGATGCAGTAGCATACAGAAGAGAGGGTGGCAGAGGATGCAACCACTTTGGGCATCCATATCAGAAGGGCATCCAATCAAAGAGTGAAATAAAATTTAGTTTTTGGAATAACATGTTTATTTCATGTTTCATCTATTTTTACATATTTAAAATGTCTTCCTTTCTCACATTTCTCAGTATTAGGCCCTATAGTACTTGAGTCTTAAGGGCATACAATCACGGAGTTGGCCCCAGGCATTACCAAACCTCTGTATGCCACTAGTAAAGTACTAAAATAACATTTCCAAATTTTGTTTGGATTTTGCAGAATAAATACATTAATCTTGTTACCACAACTTTCTTGAGTATGAGAGGCAGAGAAGGAAAAATTCATTTGTACTGAATTTACTAAATTTCACAAGGTATATTTTGGGTTCAAATCCAACAAATGACATTCTCCTAAGTATTTTATAGGTTCTGGTTAATATTTTTAAAACCAGACTTTTTTCCATCATTTTCCAATCTGATAAACTAGTCTAATTATTTCCACTTGGTATTTTTATTCTTTCACCTAGTATTCTTGGCTTTCTCAGTACTAAATGACATTTCATGTGCTATGATGACTCCATCAGGGTCACTGCCCTCTCACATATAATTTTAACACAATGATTTGGCTGACATTTTTGGAGACATTGGAGTTATAAAACTATACACACAGCAATACCAGAAAGTACCAATTTTTGACCAATACAATTTATTATCTCATATATAATTGGCATATTCTGCATGTATCTTTGAAAACAAAGAATTCATATTGTGGAGACACCAAACATTGTTAGTTGCCATTCATTACACAACCCACACATCCTGCTGAAGGAAAGAGAATGATCAGTTAAACCCTGAGTAACCTATTTAACAAGCTTGTGCGAATGGATGGTAGAATAGAGACAAAGAGGACTGGTAAGAGGTAAAAAATGATATTAACCAAACAGGAAGTTGTGAAGAGCCATGATTGCACACAACTTGAACAGATAAATTATTTATTCAGTTATCTGAACAATGATAGGTAACCATACAGGACATGAATAAACAAACTCAACATTTAATTATGCAAATGATTATTATGATTATAATATAAATGATTATTATGATTATAAACTTATTACAATTAATTTTAAGAGATATGAGTTTTTAATGTGCAGTGATTGATGTTTAGTGACACAAAGGTTACATCTGTCAGTTAATTTTTCCTCAAAACCAGAGATGAAATTATATTCTCAAGATCAGATATTCAAAATCAACCTTTTGCAATTTTGAAATTTCTTCAGTTAAAAAAAAAAAAAAAAATAAATAAATAAAAAATAATTGTATTGTTAAATTTAGCTTTTAAACAGCTTCAATACAACAAACATTATTTCCCTTACATTCCCTTTAAACTTTTGAAATAGCCTCATATTCAGAGCTCTCCTTTGGATATATATTTTTTAAATTATTTCACCCCAAGTGAGGTTATAATTCCACTAAGAGACAAGAGGTTACTGGAAGTGAAAAAGAATGAGAAGACTTTAGTGAGGAGAAAGGACAATAAAAGAACAGGGGTCAGGAAGACAGAAGATGTGATCGATGTATTTAATTTTTTAAGATTATAGGGGACAGGGACGCAAGAGACTGGATGAGAGTTCCACAGGCAAGAAAAAAAAAAGCTATTAGAATAGAACTTACAGTTGCATCTAACTATTTAAACAGTAAAATGAGGAGACCTAGTTGACAATCTAGCAATATGCTTACATTTATGTGGTCAATGTACCTAGGAGAAAATATGATTTTCATATTTTCTCCTATTTATAGAAAAGTCAGAGGGAAGTCATGTCATAGCTGTGGGAAAGGGAGTGGTATCAAGATGCCAGGTCAGGATTGATCATTTTACAGACCCTTCTTTGAATGTTGTCAAGAATCTCAAGATATGTAGCACCTGATCAGATATGGCAACAATATTCAATGCACGGATGGCAGATTTATAAATGTGCAAGATGGATTCTGTTGAGAAAAATTGTCTGGTATGACACAATGAACTAACTAGCAGCAAACCTAGCAACTGATTCAATATAATTACTTCATAATCATGTAAATAGAAAATGTGAAACCAAGAGTGCAATGAGTTGCTCTCCTGGAGGCGAGCATCAGCCATGCTGATGGAAGGCAAAAAGGGTTCTTTCATGAAGATTAAAAGATAGCAGTTTTGGAGGCATTCAAAATTATAAGTCATTTCTTGCTCCAGTTAACAACTGATTGTAGGTTTGTTTCAAGAGCAGATGCCAGTTTTACTTGGATGGACCTATCAAACTTATTAAGACAAGAGTAAATAGTTGTGTTATCAGATTAAATACCTCATTGGGAACTGATGACATTGGGTTGTTGAAGAGAAAAAAAAATGTAGGTTCCAGGACAGAGTTCTGAGAGACATCTACATTAATGTGAAAGGATCTAGAAGTGTGGCTGTTCAATACAATCTTCATTAAGCAATTTGTTAAGACCAATTGGATTAAGTCAAATATTTGGCCAGAGACACCATAGCCTTTGAGTTTGTGAAGACCTGCATGAAAAACCCTACCAAATGTTTTCAAGATATCTGAGACAAATCCAGTAATAAGACATTGACAGTTGATTAGAGAAACAAAAGCTATTTTGTTTTATTTCTGCAAAAGGCAGTGTGAAGCAAGATGCTTAACCAAGTCGAGTTGATTAGAGCCTCAAGTACTTTGCCAAAAAGTGGTAAAAGACTAATAGGATGATAATTTGAGGGATCAGAATGTTTGCCAAAGTTCTTAAAGAGAGAAATTATAAGAGGTGGTTTCAAGCAAGAAGTAGCAAGGCATTTGTTGTAGAGTTTGGAGAGAACAGGAGCCAGTTCAGGAGCACATTTCCTTAGGACAATTGCAGGGATACTATCAAGTCTGCAAGCCTCATGGTAATCTAGTTTGGAGATGATAGCATTCTCATTTATAAATTATTTCAACTAATTTTAACTTATTTTAGTGGAAAAAAAATTAATTTAATACCTGTAAAGACAGAAGTACACATATATCATACATATTTTGTTATATATGGGAAAATCTTTTGGGCTCAAAGTATCAGGAAAATGAACCTCCTCCCATCCCCGCATTTCTCTTTAGTCTTTAAAAAGCAAAACATTTCCCTTCCTATGGAAATAATTATTGTTTTCGTAGCTTCAACCTTATCTTTTATTTCGGGTTACTGATTCAAACGATTTCTGCATTACAGTAAACATGGGATTACTTCCAGAGGGCTTAGTTGAGGAAAAAAAAAAATGAATTTAAAATTAAATTACTAAAAATACCAATTTCTTCGTTTTTACGAAAAAATACTGTAGAATTTGTTTGAACCCTAACTTAACAATACGTACTGATGGCACAGAAATCATTTCCCCCATCGGTGATAATGCAAGGTTGAACATTGAAACATCTATGATGAGAAGTGGGTAGTTGAAAGGTTCTTGGCTAAATTCATTTTCCAAAAGCAAAAAAATGTAACCAAAAAACTAAAAAGAAAAAAAAGACATTTAAAGAAACTTTTTGAAATCCTTTTGGAACTTTTACATACAAAAACAAAATTTACTAAAAAAAATAAGTAAAACACTAATGACGAGTAGTAGTCGTGACCACGTGTGTATGAATAATTTTCTCATGGTTCAACATTTTTTTTGAGTTTTTTTTTATCCTTGCATCGAGTAAGAAGAAAATGTAAAAACGTGCCCTTGACCTAGTCATGGTTTTTCCCCCTTCCGATTTGAAGCGGAAAGTGATACACATTTTTTTGTTCACTGTAGTGTAGTGTGTATCACAATAACAATGCATATTTTGTTAAAGAAATAAACATTTAATTAATTTTGTTAAATTTAAATTTGGCGTCATAAAACTAAAAATAGCATAAAAACGTAATTCAAATCTAATCTCAAAGCTTAATTAGGGAGATATAGTCAGTATCAAATAAACATTTAAGCAGAATGATAAAACAAGCAATAAAGGAAGAAAGTACTTTATTTTTAAAAGGTCGCACTTAGTTTGTGACAACAATCCTAACCAAGCTATAGTCACGGGTTTACAATATTAACATTGAGAATAGGTCGTCTTACCAACAACGCTGACAGGTTTGTCGTTTGGTACTGATAACAGGTTCCTCGTTGGCGAAGTGATAAAGGTCGTCTAAAAAGGATTCTGTATCATTAACGTCACCCATTACATCCACTGTAAGAATCTAGTCATATAAATAGGAGCAAACTAGCAGGCAATCGAGTTGCATCGTCTAAGGGGGATAACTCCTCTAAACGTTGATCCTTATATGTAGCTGATGGCTTGATCTGAGTAGAGAAAATATTCTTGCTGTTTAGCTCAAGCATTATCAGCATTATTTGGGCGGGGAAAGACAGAAAAAGTCATCTTTCTGAAACCAGTCATAACGAGTAAAGTCGTTTAATTTTAAAAATTTTAAATTTTTCCCTTTCACCAACCTAATGAAATCAATGTTTTTTAAAGCATTTATTTTTTAGTGAGAATGATCTATAGTCCATCCATTCATAGCCGCATCGTTTCGGTAGGAAATTAAAAAAACAAAGATCAAAAACAAAAAAAGTAGTCAGAGGATCGAAAACCCCTGTTGCTCTCAAAAGTACGCATTGATATGTGCAGAGCCGACAACGCATGTGCCTGATGGACAATTGCCCGGGGGCCCCACGAGCATAGGGGCGCCATTCTAATCTGTAATTTGTGTTACAGAGGTCCCTTTTTAGGAAATACTAAAAGTAGAAATTGCTACGACAATCCAAGCGTATTGCGATTGGTGAAAATATGTCATAATATGATTATTGGTTATATTTATACATTGTATATGAACCCAGGTATAGGGCTATGTATAGATTATTAGTGATTGAACCTGAGATTCAACCACAACATTGAACACTTGTACGGTAAGCATATAGCGGTTATTTAAGATTATGAATTTACTAGCGGCATAGCCCGGCGTTGCCCGTACTTGATTCAAAAATCGTACGACTCATACAGCAATCGCTATCACTTGACTTAAAATATTTTTGTCCTTCCTTGCCTTTAAAGGAGTGCCCTTTGCCGTGCTGATGTTGCTACATGCCTTACTTCTTGCCTATCTCACACTGCGAATTTTTTCTAAGCTCTATACTAAACATTAAATCTGTTACGAAAAAAGAACTAAACAAAATGAACACAAAACGATCAGCTTTAAAAAAAGAACTCTTAACTGGAAGAACCGAATGAAAAAAGAATGTTAACAACAAATACTTTTTCACACCCAACCCAGTTCTGCGGAATCAGAATCAACGTTGAGTTTAAGCAAGCGAATGAGCCAATTGGAGTAAAGTGCCATGCAGATTTAAATTTTCCCACTTGTGACGAATGCAGCTATCGATTTTTTTTTGCATGCTAGCATGCTAGTTAACATTCGTGTCAGTCAGCTGTTGGCGCTCATGCTGGCCAATAGAATCTTCCTGCCTATTCGTGGCAGCCAGCTATAAGCTCTCACTCTGGCCAGTAGAAAATGGCCGCAAACTACATGAAAACTGCCGTAGAAGCATGAAAAAATCGATTTTTTCAACTATCGATGGGAGTTGGAAAATGCAAAGTCAGTCTTAGCCTTCCCGCTAACTTGGAGTATGTGCATGTAAATTTTGGTGCAAATCCGTCGAAAATTGCGGCCATACGTTCGTTACACAAACACACAAACATCCTACCTTATATATATATATATATATATATATATATATATATATATATATATATATATATATATAAATTGTATTGAGCATTTTTTAATTATTTTAGCTGTTGGTTCCTTCTTTTTACATTTGATTGTGGTAGATGCTATTTTCAGAACTACCCTAATTATTTTTTATTAGATGTTTTTTTGTCAGTACCCTAATTATTTTATATTCAATGTTTTTTTTTTAAGCATTTCACCCAAAGCAAGTCAGAAGTGCCATTATCACACAGGGGTTATGGAAGTGAAAATGAGAGAAAAGAGGTTTGGGGGGAATTGAAAAAAGGAAAAAACAACAGGTATCAACGCAACAAAAACATGGTGACTGAGGTTGCATTTAGGTTTTGATGATTGAAGTTATCAGGAAGCAAGTGAGAGGAATGGAGTTCCAATATGGAGAAGTGCGAGGAAAGAAACTGTTAGAAGGGCGGTTATTTAATTTAACTTTTATTTCAATTTTAGTAAGACAAATTGTTGAAACCTAGATGCCAATCTAGTAAAACAATTAAATTCATGTAGTCAATTTATTAGGAAAAATGCTCATCAATGCAGTTTGTATAAAAATATTTGTAGAAAAGACAGAGGGAAGCCACATCACGTCTGTGAGAAAGTAACGAATAATAGTAATAAAAGTAATAGATAGATACACACATTTACAATACATAAACAGACATATATACATACATATATATAAACTTACATAGTTACAAACCTAATGTATATTTTTTCAGTGTTTGATGCAAAATAAATGTCTTTTTTTAAGACTATATAAACTTATTTTATGATGACATTTGAGTATAATTTCATTTTTCTGGTTCAATAACTGGCTTGTATATTTGTACTTAATTATTTTAGATATTTTCTTTCAGGTATTTTATGTTTACATCCTTTATAAATCTGATATGCTTTGCTTTTATAACCACTTGAGATGTATTTTTTATTTTCCACGAGGTCATAAAGCATCAGGTGAAGGTGAGAAGGGGAGCAAAAACGTCGCTTTGGTATTTTTCGTTCAACCACTAGAACGAAATAATGACACCAAAGGTCGGTTTAATGTGGGGGACCGGAATAAATACACTCGGGCAGGGACAAATCATGAAAATGTCTCCACAGCCCCTGCATATGGCGGTTGTTAGCGGGCCTCGGTGCGAGCACTGATCCCGTTCTCAAAAAAATATGTTGCAATGGGAGGGCACCTCAGTATTATTTTCTCAGTTGCCCCTCCATCATTAGAGAGAGAAGCCCCTGAGCGCAGTCTGTCTAAGTACTGAGAGATGATAAATAAACCGAGTACAATCCTCCAAGGAGGGGGAATACGTCGATCTACCCCGGAGACAAGAAATCCCCACCACCAGCCACTGCTGCAATGTCAGCCACTAGTACTGTTCATTGAGATATAACATCCATATCAGCATTCACACCAGCAATGTCAGCCATTAGTACTGTTCCTTCAGATATAGCATCCATATCAGCATCCACTCCTGCAATGTCAGCACTAGTAAAGTTCATTCAAATTTAATATCCATATCAGCATCTACTCATGCAATGTCAGGCACTAGTACCGCTCCTTCAGATATAGCAGCCATATCAGCATCTACTGCTGCAATGTCAGCTACTAGTACCGTTCCTTCAGATATAGCATCTATATCGGCATCCGCTCCTGCAATGTCAACCACTAGTACTCTTCATTGAGATATAGCATCCATATGAGCATCCTCTTATTCATTGTCAGCCACTAGTAATGTTCCTTCAGATATAGAATCCATATCAGCATCCACTCCTGCAATGTCAGCCACTAGTACAATTCCTTCAGATATAGCATCCATATCAGCATCCACATCTGCAATGCCAGCCACTAGTAGTGTACCTTTAGATGAAGCATCCATATCAGCATCCACTGCTGCAATGTCAGCCACTAGTACTGGTTCCTTCAGATATAGCATCCACATCAGCATCCACTGCTGCAATGTTTACACTAGTACATAAAGTTCTTTCAGATATAGCATCCATATCTAGCATCCACTCCTGCAATAAAATATCAACCAGACACTAGTACAGTCCTTCAGATATAGCATCCATAAGAGCATCCACTCTTCATGCAATGTCCGCCACTAGTACTGTTCCTTCAGATATAGCATCCATACCAGCATCCACTTCTGCAATGTCAGCTACTAGTACTAGTTCTTTCAGATATAGCATCCTTATTAGCATTTTTCCTGGAATGTCAGCCACTAGTACCGTTCTTTCAGATATAGCATCCAGTGATCACCAGCCACCGCTGCAATGTCAACCACTAGTACCGTTCTTTCAGATATAGCATCCATATCAGCATCCACTCTTGTAATGTCCGACACTAGTACCGTTCATTCAGATATAGCATTCATTCAGAATCCACTCCTGCAATGTCAGCCACTAGGTACTGTTCCAGATAGATAGCATAAATTCAGCATCCACTTTTGCAATGTCAACCACTAGTACTGTTCCTTCAGATATAGCATCCATAGCATCCACCCTGCAATGTCAGCCACTAGTACGGTTCCTTCAGATATAGCATCCATATCAGCATCCACTTTTGCAATGTCAGCCACTAGTACAATTCCTTCAGATATAGCATCCATATCAGCATCCACATCTGCAATGCCAGCCACTAGTAGTGTACCTTTAGATGAAGCATCCATATCAGCATCTGCTTCTGCAATGTCAGCCACTAGTACTTTTCCTTCAGATATAGTATCCACATCCTCAGCCACTGCTGCAATGTAAGTTACTAGTACCGTTCCTTCAGATATAGCATCCATATCAGCATCCACTCCTGTAATGTCAGACACTAGTACCGTTCATTGAGATATAGCATCCATATCAGCATCCACTCCTGCAATGTCAACCACTAGTACTGTTCTTTCAGATATAGCATCCATATCAGCATCCACTGCTGCAATGTCAACCACTAGTACCGGTTCCTTCAGATATAGCATTAATATCAGCATCCACTCCTGCAATGTCAGCCACTAGTACGGTTCCTTCAGATATAGCATCCATATCAGCATCCACCCTGCAATGTCAACCACTAGTACGGTTCCTTCAGATATAGCATCCAATATCAGCATCCACTGTTCATTGCTGCAATGTCAACCACAAGTACGGTTCCTTCAGATATAGCATCAATATCAGCATCCACTGCTGCAATGTCAACCACTAGTAGGTTCCTTCAGATATAGCATCCATATCAGCATCCACTGCTGCAATGTCAACCACAGTACTGTTCCTTCAGATATAGCATCCATATCAGCATCCACTCCTGCAATGTCAACCACTAGTACGGTTCCTTCAGATATAGCATCCCATCACCATCCACTCCTGCAATGTCAGCCACTAGTACGGTTCCTTCAGATATAGCATCCATATCAGCATCCACTCCTGCAATGTCAACCACTAGTACGGTTCCTTCAGATATAGCATCCATATCAGCATCCACTGCTGCAATGTCAACCACTAGTACGGTTCCTTCAGATATAGCATTAATATCAGCATCCACTCCCTGCAATGTCAGCCACTAGTACGGTTCCTTCAGATATAGCATCCATATCAGCATCCACTGCTGCAATGTCAACCACTAGTACGGTTCCTTCAGATATAGCAATTAATATCAGCATCCACTGCTGCAATGTCAGCCACTAGTACGGTTCCTTCAGATATAGCATTAATATCAGCATCCACTGCTGCAATGTCAGCCACTAGTACGGTTCCTTCAGATATAGCATCCATATAGCATCCACTGCTGCAATGTCAGCCACTAGTACGGTTCCTTCAGATATAGCATTAATATCAGCATCCACTCCTGCAATGTCAACCACTAGTACGGTTCCTTCAGATATAGCATCCATATCAGCATCCACTGCTGCAATGTCAACCACTAGTACGGTTCCTTCAGATATAGCATTAATATCAGCATCCACTGCTGCAATGTCAACCACTAGTAGTACGGTTCCTTCAGATATAGCATTAATATCAGCATCCACTGCTGCAATGTCAGCCACTAGTACGGTTCCTTCAGATATAGCATCCATATCAGCATCCACTGCTGCAATGTCAGCCACTAGTACTGTTCCTTCAGATATAGCATCCATATCAGCATCCACTCCTGCAATGTCAACCACTAGTACGGTTCATAGCATTCAGATATAGCATGTAGCCATCAGCATCCATAGCATCCTGCAATGTCAAACCACTAGTACGGTTCCTTCAGATATAGCATTAATATCAGCATCCACTGCTGCAATGTCAACCACTAGTACGGTTCCTTCAGATATAGCATCCATATCAGCATCCACTCCTGCAATGTCAACCACTAGTACGGTTCCTTCAGATATAGCATCCATATCAGCATCCACTGCTGCAATGTCAGCCACTAGTACGGTTCCTATAGATATAGCATCCACCATCAGCATCCACTGCTGCAATGTCAGCCACTAGTACGGTTCCTTCATATAGCATCCATATCAGCATCCACTCCTGCAATGTCAGCCACTAGTACGGTTCCTTCAGATATAGCATTAATATCAGCATCCACTCCTGCAATGTCAACCACTAGTACTGTTCCTTCAGATATAGCATCCATATCAGCATCCACTCCTGCAATGTCAGCCACTAGTACGGTTCCTTCAGATATAGCATCCATATCAGCATCCACTCCTGCAATGTCAACCACTAGTAATGTTCCTTCAGATATAGCATTAATATCAGCATCCACTGCTGCAATGTCAGCCACTAGTACTGTTCCTTCAGATATAGCATCCATATCAGCATCCACTCCTGCAATGTCAGCCACTAGTACTGTTCCTTCAGATATAGCATCCATATCAGCATCCACTCCTGCAATGTCAACCACTAGTACGGTTCCTTCAGATATAGCATTAACATCAGCATCCACTCCTGCAATGTCAACCACTAGTACGGTTCCTTCAGATATAGCATCAATATCAGCATCCACTCCTGCAATGTCAGCCACTAGTACTGTTCCTTCAGATATAGCATAACATCAGCATCCACTGCTGCAATGTCAACCACTAGTACTGTTCCTTCAGATATAGCATCATCAGCATCCACTCCTGCAATGTCAGCCACTAGTACGGTTCCTTCAGATATAGCATCCATATCAGCATCCACTCCTGCAATGTCAACCACTAGTACGGTTCCTTCAGATATAGCATTAACATCAGCATCCACTCCTGCAATGTCAGCCATAGTAGTTCCTTCAGATATAGCATTAATATCAGCATCCACTGCTGCAATGTCAACCACTAGTACGGTTCCTTCAGATATAGCATCCATATCAGCATCCACTGCTGCAATGTCAACCACTAGTACGGTTCCTTCAGATATAGCATCCATATCAGCATCCACTCCTGCAATGTCAACCACTAGTACGGTTCCTTCAGATATAGCATCCACATCAGCATCCACTCCTGCAATGTCAGCCACTAGTACTGTTCCTTCAGATATAGCATTAATATCAGCATCCACTGCTGCAATGTCAACCACTAGTACTGTTCCTTCAGATATAGCATCCATATCAGCATCCACCGTTCCTTGCAAGCATCAACCACTAGTATGTTCTTCAGATATAGCATCATCGACATCAGCATCCACTCCTGCAATGTCAGCCACTAGTACGGTTCCTTCAGATATAGCATTACATCAGCATCCACTGCTGCAATGTCAGCCACTAGTACTGTTCCTTCAGATATAGCATCCATATCAGCATCCACTCCTGCAATGTCAGCCACTAGTACGGTTCCTTCAGATATAGCATCCACATCAGCATCCACTCCTGCAATGTCAACCACTAGTACGGTTCCTTCAGATATAGCATCAACATCAGCATCCACTCCCTGCAATGTCAGCCACTAGTACGGTTCCTTCAGATATAGCATCCACATCAGCATCCACTCCTGCAATGTCAACCACTAGTACGGTTCCTTCAGATATAGCATCCAACATCAGCATCCACTCCTGCAATGTCAGTTCCTTCCACTAGCAGTCAGCATCCCCGGTTCTTCAGCCATACTGTTCCTTCAGATATCAGCATCCACTCCTGCAATGTCATCCACTAGTACGGTTCCTTCAGATATAGCATATCATCAGCATCCACTGCTGCAATGTCAACCACTAGTACGGTTCCTTCAGATATAGCATCTACATCAGCATCCACTCCTGCAATGTCAACCACTAGTACGGTTCCTTCAGATATAGCATCTACATCAGCATCCACTCCTGCAATGTCAACCACTAGTACTGTTCCTTCAGATATAGCATTAATATCAGCATCCACTCCTGCAATGTCAGCCACTAGTAGCGTTCCTTCAGATATAGCATCCATATCAGCATCCACTCCTGCAATGTCAGCCACTAGTACGGTTCCTTCAGATATAGCATTAATATCAGCATCCACTCCTGCAATGTCAGCCACTAGTACCGTTCCTTCAGATATAGCATTAATATCAGCATCCACTCCTGCAATGTCAACCACTAGTACGGTTCCTTCAGATATAGCATCAACATCAGCATCCACTCCTGCAATGTCAGCCACTAGTACCGTTCAGATTCAGATATAGCATCCACTCCTTCAATGCATCCCACTCCTTGCAGAATGTCAGCATCCACTAGTACGGTTCCTTCAGATATAGCATTAACATCAGCATCCACTCCTGCAATGTCAACCACTAGTACGGTTCCTTCAGATATAGCATTAACATCAGCATCCACTGCTGCAATGTCAACCACTAGTACGGTTCCTTCAGATATAGCATTAACATCAGCATCCACTCCTGCAATGTCAACCACTAGTACGGTTCCTTCAGATATAGCATTAACATCAGCATCCACTCCTGCAATGTCAGCCACTAGTACGGTTCCTTCAGATATAGCATTATATCATCCATCCTGCAATGTCAACCACTAGTACGGTTCCTTCAGATATAGCATCTAGTACGGTTCCACTCCTTCAATGTCAGCCACTAGCGGTTCCTTCAGATATCACATCAGCATCCACTCCTGCAATGTCAACCACTAGTACGGTTCCTTCAGATATAGCATCTACATCAGCATCCACTCCTGCAATGTCAACCACTAGTACGGTTCCTTCAGATATAGCATCATCAGCATCCACTCCTGCAATGTCAGCCACTAGTACTGTTCCTTCAGATATAGCATTAACATCAGCATCCACTCCTGCAATGTCAACCACTAGTACGGTTCCTTCAGATATAGCATCAACATCAGCATCCACTCCTGCAATGTCAGCCACTAGTACTTGTTCCTTCAGATATAGTAGTTCATCATCAGCATCCATGCAATGTCAACCACTAGTACGGTTCCTTCAGATATAGCATTAAATCAGCATCCACTCCTGCAATGTCAGCCACTAGTACTGTTCCTTCAGATATAGCATCAACATCAGCATCCACTCCTGCAATGTCAGCCACTAGTACGGTTCCTTCAGATATAGCATTAACATCAGCATCCACTCCTGCAATGTCAACCACTAGTACGGTTCCTTCAGATATAGCATTAACATCAGCATCCACTCCTGCAATGTCAGCCACTAGTACGGTTCCTTCAGATATAGCATCTACATCAGCATCCACTCCTGCAATGTCAACCACTAGTACGGTTCCTTCAGATATAGCATTAACATCAGCATCCACTCCTGCAATGTCAACCACTAGTACGGTTCCTTCAGATATATAGCATCCACATCAGCATCCACTCCTGCAATGTCAGCCACTAGTACGGTTCCTTCAGATAGCAGCATCATCAGCATCCCTGCAATGTCAACCACTAGTACGGTTCCTTCAGATATAGCATTAACATCAGCATCCACTGCTGCAATGTCAACCACTAGTACGGTTCCTTCAGATATAGCATTAACATCAGCATCCACTCCTGCAATGTCAACCACTAGTACGGTTCCTTCAGATATAGCATCTACATCAGCATCCACTGCTGTCAATGTCAGCCACTAGTACGGTTCCTTCAGATATATAGCATTAACATCAGCATCCACTCCTGCAATGTCAACCACTAGTACGGTTCCTTCAGATATAGCATCTACATCAGCATCCACTGCTGCAATGTCAACCACTAGTACGGTTCCTTCAGATATAGCATCTACATCAGCATCCACTCCTGCAATGTCAACCACTAGTACGGTTCCTTCAGATATAGCATCTACATCATCAGCATCCACTGCTGCAATGTCAACCACTAGTACGGTTCCTTCAGATATAGCATCCACATCAGCATCCACTGCCTGCAATGTTCCTTCCATATAGTACGTTCCAATTCAGATATAGCATCCACATCAGCATCCACTCCTGCAATGTCAACCACTAGTACGGTTCCTTCAGATATAGCATCTACATCAGCATCCATCAGCAATCCACTACGGTTGCAATAGCATCTACATCAGCATCCACTCCTGCAATGTCAGCCACTAGTACGGTTCCTTCAGATATAGCATTAACATCAGCATCCACTCCTGCAATGTCAACCACTAGTACGGTTCCTTCAGATATAGCATCCACATCAGCATCCACTCCTGCAATGTCAACCAGTGGTTCCTTCAGATATAGCATCCACATCAGCATCCTCCCTTCCTTCAGATACCGTTCCTTCAGATATAGCATTACATATCAGCATCCACTCCTGCAATGTCAACCACTAGTACGGTTCCTTCAGATATAGCATCCACATCAGCATCCACTCCTGCAATGTCAACCACTAGTACGGTTCCTTCAGATATAGCATCCACATCAGCATCCACTCCTGCAATGTCAGCCACTAGTACGGTTCCTTCAGATATAGCATCTACATCAGCATCCACTCCAGATATGCAATGTCAACCACTAGTACGGTTCCTTCAGATATAGCATCTACATCAGCATCCACTCCCTGCAATGTCAACCACTAGTACGGTTCCTTCAGATATAGCATCTACATCAGCATCCACTCCTGCAATGTCAACCACTAGTACGGTTCCTTCAGATATAGCATCTACATCAGCATCCATCCAATGTCAACCACTACGGTTCCTTCAGATATAGCATCCACATCAGCATCCACTGCAATGTCAGCCACTAGTACGGTTCCTTCAGATATAGCATCTACATCAGCATCCACTCCTGCAATGTCAGCCACTAGTACGGTTCCTTCAGATATAGCATCTACATCAGCATCCACTCCTGCAATGTCAACCACTAGTACGGTTCCTTCAGATATAGCATCTACATCAGCATCCACTCCTGCAATGTCAACCACTAGTACGGTTCCTTCAGATATAGCATCTACATCAGCATCCACTCCTGCAATGTCAACCACTAGTACGGTTCCTTCAGATATAGCATCCACATCAGCATCCACTCCTGCAATGTCAACCACTAGTACGGTTCCTTCAGATATAGCATCTACATCAGCATCCATCAATGTCAGCCATAGTACGGTTCCTTCAGATATAGCATGCAATGTCAATGTCAACCACTAGTACGGTTCCTTCAGATATAGCATCCACATCAGCATCCACTCCTGCAATGTCAGCCACTAGTACTGTTCCTTCAGATATAGCATCCACATCAGCATCCACTCCTGCAATGTCAACCACTAGTACGGTTCCTTCAGATATAGCATCCACATCAGCATCCACTCCTGCAATGTCAGCCACTAGTACGGTTCCTTCAGATATAGCATCAACATCAGCATCCACTCCTGCAATGTCAGCCACTAGTACGGTTCCTTCAGATATAGCATCTACATCAGCATCCACTGCTGCAATGTCAGCCACTAGTACGGTTCCTTCAGATATAGCATCGACATCATCAGCATCCACTGTTCCTGCAATGTCAACCACTAGTACGGTTCCTTCAGATATAGCATCTACATCAGCATCCACTCCTGCAATGTCAACCACTAGTACGGTTCCTTCAGATATAGCATCCACATCAGCATCCACTCCTGCAATGTCAACCACTAGTACGGTTCCTTCAGATATAGCATCTACATCAGCATCCACTCCTGCAATGTCAACCACTAGTACGGTTCCTTCAGATATAGCATCTACATCAGCATCCACTGCTGCAATGTCAACCACTAGTACGGTTCCTTCAGATATAGCATCCACATCAGCATCCACTCCTGCAATGTCAACCACTAGTACGGTTCCTTCAGATATAGCATCTACATCAGCATCCACTGCTGCAATGTCAACCACTAGTACGGTTCCTTCAGATATAGCATCTACATCAGCATCCACTCCTGCAATGTCAGCCACTAGTACGGTTCCTTCAGATATAGCATCTACATCAGCATCCACTCCTGCAATGTCAGCCACTAGTACGGTTCCTTCAGATATAGCATCTACATCAGCATCCACTCCTGCAATGTCAACCACTAGTACGGTTCCTTCAGATATAGCATCTACATCAGCATCCACTCCTGCAATGTCAACCACTAGTACGGTTCCTTCAGATATAGCATCTACATCAGCATCCACTGCTGCAATGTCAACCACTAGTACGGTTCCTTCAGATATAGCATCTACATCAGCATCCACTCCTGCAATGTCAGCCACTAGTGTTCCTTCAGATATAGCAATGTCTGCAATGTCAGCCACTAGTACGGTTCCTTCAGATATAGCATCTACATCAGCATCCACTCCTGCAATGTCAACCACTAGTACGGTTCCTTCAGATATAGCATCTACATCAGCATCCACTCCTGCAATGTCAACCACTAGTACCGTTCCTTCAGATATAGCATCCACATCAGCATCCACTGCTGCAATGTCAACCACTAGTACGGTTCCTTCAGATATAGCATCCATCCTGCAATGTCAGCCACAGTCCGTTCCTGCAGATGTCATCCACATCAGCATCCACTCCTGCAATGTCAGCCACTAGTTCGTTCCTTCAGATATAGCATCTACATCAGCATCCGTTCCTGCAATGTCATCCACATCAGTACGGTTCCTTCAGATATAGCATCCATATCAGCATCCACTGCTGCAATGTCAGCCACTAGTACCGTTCCTTCAGATATAGCATCCACATCAGCATCCACTCCTGCAATGTCAGCCACTAGTACCGTTCCTTCAGATATAGCATCTACATCAGCATCCACTCCTGCAATGTCAACCACTAGTACCGTTCCTTCAGATATAGCATCTACATCAGCATCCACTCCTGCAATGTCAACCACTAGTACTGTTCCTTCAGATATAGCATCCACATCAGCATCCACTCCTGCAATGTCAACCACTAGTACGGTTCCTTCAGATATAGCACATGCATCCACTCCTGCAACCCACTAGTACGGTTCCTTCAGATATAGCATCTACATCAGCATCCACTCCTGCAATGTCAACCACTAGTACGGTTCCTTCAGATATAGCATCTACATCAGCATCCACTCCTGCAATGTCAACCACTAGTACGGTTCCTTCAGATATAGCATCTACATCAGCATCCACGTTCCTTCCAATGTCAACCACTAGTCCTGCAATGTTCCTTCAGATATAGCATAGCACATCAGCATCCACTCCTGCAATGTCAACCACTAGTACGGTTCCTTCAGATATAGCATCCACATCAGCATCCACTCCTGCAATGTCAGCCACTAGTACGGTTCCTTCAGATATAGCATCCACATCAGCATCCACTCCTGCAATGTCAGCCACTAGTACGGTTCCTTCAGATATAGCATCCACATCAGCATCCACTCCTGCAATGTCAGCCACTAGTACGGTTCCTTCAGATATAGCATCCACATCAGCATCCACTCCTGCAATGTCAGCCACTATGTTCCTTCAGATATAGCATCTACATCAGCATCCACTCCTCAATGTCAGCCACTAGTACTGTTCCTTCAGATATAGCATCCACATCAGCATCCACTCCTGCAATGTCAGCCACTAGTACTGTTCCTTCAGATATAGCATCCACATCAGCATCCACTCAATGTCAGCAATGTTCCTTCAGCATCCACATCAGCATCCACTCCTGCAATGTACTAGTGTTCCTTCAGATATAGCATCCACATCAGCATCCACTCCTGCAATGTCAGCCACTAGTACGGTTCCTTCAGATATAGCATCCACATCAGCATCCATCAAGCATCCACTCCAATGTCAGCCACTAGTACCGTTCCTTCAGATATAGCATCTACATCAGCATCCACTCCTGCAATGTCAGCCACTAGTACCGTTCCTTCAGATATAGCATCTACATCAGCATCCACTCCTGCAATGTCAGCCACTAGTACCGTTCCTTCAGATATAGCATCCACATCAGCATCCACTCCTGCAATGTCAGCCACTAGTACCGTTCCGGTTCCTTCAGATATAGCATCTACATCAGCATCCTCCTGCAATGTCAATGTTCCTTCACCACCACATCAGTACTCCTTCCTTCAGATATAGCATCCTTCATCAGCATCCACTCCTGCAATGTCAAGCCACTAGTACCGTTCCTTCAGATATAGCATCTACATCAGCATCCACTCCTGCAATGTCAACCACTAGTACCGTTCCTTCAGATATAGCATCCACATCAGCATCCACTCCTGCAATGTCAGCCACTAGTACCGTTCCTTCAGATATAGCATCTACATCAGCATCCACTCCTGCAATGTCAGCCACTAGTACCGTTCCTTCAGATATAGCATCCACATCAGCATCCTCCTGCAATGTCAGCCACTAGTACTGTTCCTTCAGATATAGCATCCACATCAGCATCCACTCCTGCAATGTCAACCACTAGTACGGTTCCTTCAGATATAGCATCTACATCAGCATCCACTGCTCCAATGTCAACCACTAGTACCGTTCCTTCAGATATAGCATCCACATCTGAATCCTGCCACTAGTAATATAGCATCCACAGTAACCACGTTCCTTCAGATATAGCATCCACATCAGCATCCACTCCTGCAATGTCAACCACTAGTACCGTTCCTTCAGATATAGCATCCACATCAGCATCCACTCCTGCAATGTCAGCCACTAGTACCGTTCCTTCAGATATAGCATCCACATCAGCATCCACTCCTGCAATGTCAACCACTAGTACCGTTCCTTCAGATATAGCATCCACATCAGCATCCACTCCTGCAATGTCAGCCACTAGTACCGTTCCTTCAGATATAGCATCCACATCCTGCAATGTCAGCCACTAGTACTGTTCCTTCAGATATAGCATCCACATCAGCATCACTCTCCTGCAATGTCAGCCACTAGTACTGTTCAGATAGCATCCACTCCACTCCTACAATTCCCACTAGTACCGTTCCTTCAGATATAGCATCCACATCAGCATCCACTCCTGCAATGTCAGCCACTAGTACCGTTCCTTCAGATATAGCATCCACATCAGCATCCACTCCTGCAATGTCAGCCACTAGTACCGTTCCTTCAGATATAGCATCCACATCAGCATCCACTCCTGCAATGTCAGCCACTATACCGTTCCCGTTCCTTCAGATATAGCATCCATCCTGCAATGTCAGCCACATCCAGCATCCACTCAGCATCCAAATGTCAGCCACTTCAGTACATCGTTCCTTCAGATATAGCATCCAGATCAGCATCCACATCCTCCAATGTCAGCCACTAGTACCGTTCCTTCAGATATAGCATCCACATCAGCATCCACTCCTGAATGTCAGCCACTAGTACCTGTTCCTTCAGATATAGCATCCACATCAGCATCCACTCCTGCAATGTCAGCCACTAGTACCGTTCCTTCAGATATAGCATCCACATCAGCATCCACTCCTGCAATGTCAGCCACTAGTACTGTTCCTTCAGATATAGCATCCACATCATCCACTCCTGAATGTCAATGTCGTTCCATCCACATGTTCCTTCAGAATAGTCAGCATCCACATCAGCATCCACTCCTGCAATGTCAGCCACTAGTACCGTTCCTTCAGATATAGCATCCACATCAGCATCCACTCCTGCAATGTCAGCCACTAGTACTGTTCCTTCAGATATAGCATCCACTCCTGAATGTCAGCCACTAGTCTGTTCCTTCAGATATAGCATCCATACATCAGCATCCACTCCTGCAATCAGCCACTAGTACCGTTCCTTCAGATATAGCATCCACATCAGCATCCACTCCTGAATGTCAGCCACTAGTACCGTTCCTTCAGATATAGCATCTCATCAGCATCCACCTGCAATGTCAGCCACTAGTACCGTTCCTTCAGATATAGCATCCACATCAGCATCCACTCCTGCAATGTCAGCCACTAGTACCGTTCCTTCAGATATAGCATCCACATCAGCATCCACTCCTGCAATGTCAGCCACTAGTACTGTTCCTTCAGATATAGCATCCACATCAGCATCCACTCCTGCAATGTCAGCCACTAGTACTGTTCCTTCAGATATAGCATCCACATCAGCATCCACTCCTGCAATGTCAGCCACTAGTCGTTCCTTCAGATATAGCATCCACATCAGCATCCACTCCTGCAATGTCAGCCACTAGTACTGTTCCTTCAGATATAGCATCCACATCAGCATCCCCCTGCAATGTCAGCCACTAGTACCGTTCCTTCAGATATAGCATCCACATCAGCATCCACTCCTGCAATGTCAGCCACTAGTAACGGTTCCTTCAGATATAGCATCCACATCAGCATCACTCCTGAATCCACTCCTAGCAATGTCAGCCACTAGTACCGTTCCTTCAGATATAGCATCCACATCAGCATCCACTCCTGCAATGTCAGCCACTAGTACTGTTCCTTCCTTCAGATATAGCATCCATCAATGTCATCAGCATCCACTCCTGCAATGTCAGCCACTAGTACCGTTCCTTCAGATATAGCATCCACATCAGCATCCACTGAATGTCAGCCACTAGTACTGTTCCTTCAGATATAGCAATCAGCATCTCCTGAATGTCAGCCACTAGTACCGTTCCTTCAGATATAGCATCCACATCAGCCATCCACTCCTCCAATGTCAGCCACAAGTACTGTTCCTTCAGATATAGCATCCACATCAGCATCCACTCCTGCAATGTCAGCCACTAGTACTGTTCCTTCAGATATAGCATCCACATCAGCATCCACTCCTGCAATGTCAGCCACTAGTACCGTTCCTTCAGATATAGCATCCACATCAGCATCCACTCCTGCAATGTCAGCCACTAGTACTGTTCCTTCAGATATAGCATCCACATCAGCATCCACTCCTGCAATGTCAGCCACTAGTACCGTTCCTTCAGATAGCATCCACATCAGCATCCTCCTGCAATGTCAGCCACTAGTACTGTTCCTTCAGATATAGCATCCACATCAGCATCCACTCCTGCAATGTCAGCCACTAGTACCGTTCCTTCAGATATAGCATCCACATCAGCATCCACTCCTGCAATGTCAGCCACTAGTACTGTTCCTTCAGATATAGCATCCACATCAGCATCCACTCCTGCAATGTCAGCCACTAGTACCGTTCCTTCAGATATAGCATCCACATCAGCATCCACTCCTGCAATGTCAGCCACTAGTACTGTTCCTTCAGATATAGCATCCACATCAGCATCCACTCCTGCAATGTCAGCCACTAGTACTGTTCCTTCAGATATAGCATCCACATCAGCATCCACTCCTGCAATGTCAGCCACTAGTACCGTTCCTTCAGATATAGCATCCCCCTGAATGTCAGCAGTACCGTTCCTTCAGATATAGCATATCAGCAATGAATGTCAGCCACTAGTACCGTTCCTTCAGATATAGCATCCACATCAGCATCCACTCCTGCAATGTCAGCCACTAGTACCGTTCCTTCAGATATAGCATAGCATCCAGCATCCATCCAGCATGTCAGCCACTAGTACTGTTCCTTCAGATATCATCCACTCAGTCCACTCCTGTGAATTTCAGATATAGTACCGTTCCTTCAGATATAGCATCCACTCCTGCAATGTCAGCCACTAGTACCGTTCCTTCCTTCAGATATAGCATCCACATGAATGCATCCACTCCTGCAATGTCAGCCACTAGTACTGTTCCTTCAGATAGTAGCATCCACATCAGCATCCACTCCTGCAATGTCAGCCACTAGTACTGTTCCTTCAGATATAGCATCCATCCATCAGCATCCACTCCTGCAATGTCAGCCACTAGTACCGTTCCTTCAGATATAGCATCCACATCAGCATCCACTCCTGCAATGTCAGCCACTAGTACTGTTCCTTCAGATATAGCATCCACATCAGCATCCACTCCTGCAATGTCAGCCACTAGTACCGTTCCTTCAGATATAGCATCAGCATCCACTCCTGAATGTCAGCCACTAGTACCGTTCCTTCAGATATAGCATCCACATCAGCATCCACTCCTGCAATGTCAGCCACTAGTACCGTTCCTTCAGATATAGCATCCACATCAGCATCCACTCCTGCAATGTCAGCCACTAGTACCGTTCCTTCAGATATAGCATCCACATCAGCATCCACTCCTGCAATGTCAGCCACTAGTACTGTTCCTTCAGATATAGCATCCACATCAGCATCCACTCCTGAATGTCAGCCACAAGTACCGTTCCTTCAGATATAGTCAGCATCCACTCCTGCAATGTCAGCCACTAGTTCTGTTCCTTCAGATATAGCATCCACATCAGCCATCCACTGTTCCTGCAATGTCAGCCACTCCACTCCTCCAATGTCAGCCACTACTACTGTTCCTTCAGATATAGCATCCACATCAGCATCCACTCCTGCAATGTCAGCCACTAGTACTGTTCCTTCAGATATAGCATCCACATCAGCATCCACTCCTGCAATGTCAGCCACTAGTACTGTTCCTTCAGATATAGCATCCACATCAGCATCCACTCCTGCAATGTCAGCCACTAGTACCGTTCCTTCAGATATAGCATCCACATCAGCATCCACTCCTGCAATGTCAGCCACTAGTACCGTTCCTTCAGATATAGCATCCACATCAGCATCCACTCCTGCAATGTCAGCCACTAGTACTGTTCCTTCAGATATAGCATCCACATCAGCATCCACTCCTGAATGTCAGCCACTAGTACCTGTTCCTTCAGATATAGCATCCACATCAGCATCCACTCCTGCAATGTCAGCCACTAGTACCGTTCCTTCAGATATAGCATCCACATCAGAATCCACTCCTCAGAATGTCAGCCAGCCACTAGTACTGTTCCTTCAGATATAGCATCATCAGCCTCCACTCCCAATGTCAGCCACTAGTACTGTTCCTTCAGATATAGCATCCACATCAGCATCCACTCCTGCAATGTCAGCCACTAGTACTGTTCCTTCAGATATAGCATCCACATCAGCATCCACTCCTGCAATGTCAGCCCACACTAGTACTGTTCCTTCAGATATAGCATCCACATCAGCATCCACTCCTGAATGTCAGCCACTAGTACTGTTCCTCAGATATAGCATCCTCCTGCAATGTCAGCCACTAGTACCGTTCCTTCAGATATAGCATCATCAGCATCCACTCCTGCAATGTCAGCCACTAGTACCGTTCCTTCAGATATAGCATCCACATCAGCATCCACTCCTGCAATGTCAGCCACTAGTACTGTTCCTTCAGATATAGCATCCACATCAGCATCCACTCCCTGAATGTCAGCCACTAGTACTGTTCCTTCAGATATAGCATCCACATCAGCATCCACTCCTGCAATGTCAGCCACTAGTACTGTTCCTTCAGATATAGCATCCACATCAGCATCCACTCCTGCAATGTCAGCCACTAGTACCGTTCCTTCAGATATAGCATCCACATCAGCATCCACTCCTGCAATGTCAGCCACTAGTACTGTTCCTTCAGATATAGCATCCACATCACATCAGCATCCACTCCTGAATGTCAGCCACTAGTACCGTTCCTTCAGATATAGCATCCACATCAGCATCCACTCCTGAATGTCAGCCACTAGTACCGTTCCTTCCAAACGTTCCTGAATGTCAGCCACTAGTACTGTTCCTTCAGATATAGCATCCACATCCATCCACTCCTGCAATGTCAGCCACTAGTACCGTTCCTTCAGATATAGCATCCACATCAGCATCCACTCCTGCAATGTCAGCCACTAGTACCGTTCCTTCAGATATAGCATCCACATCAGCATCCACTCCTGAATGTCAGCCACTAGTACTGTTCCTTCAGATATAGCATCCACATCCACCATCAGAATCCAATGTCCACTACCTGAATTCCTTCAGATATAGCATCCACATCAGCATCCACTCCTGCAATGTCAGCCACTAGTACCGTTCCTTCAGATATAGCATCCACTCCTGAATCAGCATCCATATCCATCCATCTGAATGTCAGCCACTAGTACTGTTCCTTCAGATATAGCATCCACATCAGCATCCACTACTGAATGTCAGCCACTAGTACCGTTCCTTCAGATATAGCATCCACCTCAGCATCCACTACTGAATGTCAGCCACTAGTACCGTTCCTTCAGATATAGCATCCACATCAGCATCCACTCCTGCAATGTCAGCCACTAGTACCTGTTCCTTCAGATATAGCATCCACATCAGCATCCACTCCTGCAATGTCAGCCACTAGTACCGTTCCTTCAGATATAGCATCCCATCAGCATATAGCAATGTCAGCCACTAGTACTGTTCCTTCAGAATAGCATCCACATCTCCATTCCTTCAATGTCAGCCACTAGTACCGTTTCCTTCAGATATTCCTTCAGATATAGCATCCAGATCAGCATCCACTCCTGCAATGTCAGCCACTAGTACTGTTCCTTCAGATATAGCATCCACATCAGCATCCACTCCTGCAATGTCAGCCCACTAGTACTGTTCCTTCAGATATAGCATCCACATCAGCATCCACTCCTGCAATGTCAGCCACTAGTACTGTTCCTTCAGATATAGCATCCACATCAGCATCCACTCCTGCAATGTCAGCCACTAGTACCTGTTCCTTCAGATATAGCATCCACATCAGCATCCACTCCTCAATGTCAGCCATATAGCTGTTCCTTCAGATATAGCATCCACATCAGCATCCACTCCTGCAATGTCAGCCACTAGTACTGTTCCTTCAGATATAGCATCCACATCAGCATCCACTCCTGCAATGTCAGCCACTAGTACTGTTCCTTCAGATATAGCATCCACATCAGCATCCACTCCTGCAATGTCAGCCACTAGTACTGTTCCTTCAGATATAGCATCCACATCAGCATCCACTCCTGCAATGTCCACTAGTACAGTTCCTTCAGATATAGCATCCACAAGCATCCACTCCTGCAATGTCAGCCACTAGTACCGTTCCTTCAGATATAGCATCCACATCAGCATCCACTCCTGCAATGTCAGCCACTAGTACTGTTCCTTCAGATATAGCATCCACATCAGCATCCACTCCAATGTCAGCCACTAGTACTGTTCCTTCAGATATAGCAGACATCAGCATCCAATCCTGCAATGTCAGCCACTAGTACCGTTCCTTCAGATATAGCATCCACATCAGTGCAATGTTCCTGCAATGTCAGCCATATAGCATCCACATCAGCATCCACTCCTGCAATGTCAGCCACTAGTACCGTTCCTTCAGATATAGCATCCACATCAGCATCCACTCCTGCAATGTCAGCCACTAGTACTGTTCCTTCAGATATAGCATCCACATCAGCATCCACTCCTGCAATGTCAGCCACTAGTACTGTTCCTTCAGATATAGCATCCACATCAGCCATAGTACTGTTCCTTCAGATGTCAGCCATCAGTACCGTTCCAATGTCAGATATAGCATCTTCAGATATCAGCATCCAGCATCCAATGTGCAATGCCAGCCACTAGTACCGTTCCTTCAGATATAGCATCCACATCAGCATCCACTCTGAATGTCAATGTACTGTTCCTTCAGATATAGCATCCACTAGTCAGCCACTAGTACTGTTCCTTCAGATATAGCATCCACATCAGCATCCACTCCTGCAATGTCAGCCACTAGTACTGTTCCTTCAGATAGCATAGCATCAGCCACTAGTACCGTTCCTTCAGATATAGCATCATCAGCATCCACTCCTGCAATGTCAGCCACTAGTACTGTTCCTTCAGATATAGCATCCACATCAGCATCCACTCCTGCAATGTCAGCCACTAGTACTGTTCCTTCAGATATAGCATCCACATCAGCATCCACTCCTGCAATGTCAGCCACTAGTACTGTTCCTTCAGATATAGCATCCACATCAGCATCCACTCCTGCAATGTCAGCCACTAGTACTGTTCCTTCAGATATAGCATCCACATCAGCATCCATCCACTCCTGCAATGTCAGCCACTAGTACTGTTCCTTCAGATATAGCATCCACATCAGCATCCACTCCTGCAATGTCAGCCACTAGTACTGTTCCTTCAGATATAGCATCCACATCAGCATCCACTCCTGCAATGTCAGCCCTAGTACCGTTCCTTCAGAATGCATCAGCCAGCATCCTAGCAATGTCAGCCACTAGTTCCTTCAGATATAGCATCCACATCAGCATCCACTCCTGCAATGTCAGCCACTAGTACTGTTCCTTCAGATATAGCATCCACAATCAGCCACTAGTATCTTCAGATATAGCATCCACTCCTGAATGTCAGCCACTAGTACTGTTCCTTCAGATATAGCATCCACATCCACTCCTGAATCAGCATCTGTTCCTTCAGACTCCTGCAATGTCCAGCCACTAGTACTGTTCCTTCAGATATAGCATCCACATCAGCATCCACTCCTGCAATGTCAGCCACTAGTACTGTTCCTTCAGATATAGCATCCACATCAGCATCCAGCCAATGTCAGCCACTAGTACTGTTCCTTCAGATATAGCATCCACATCAGCATCCACTCCTGCAATGTCAGCCACTAGTACCGTTCCTTCAGATATAGCATCCACATCAGCATCCACTCCGTTCCTGCAATGTCAGCCACTAGTACTGTTCCTTCAGATATAGCATCCACATCAGCATCCACTCCTGCAATGTCAGCCACTAGTACTGTTCCTTCAGATATAGCATCCACATCAGCATCCACTCCTGCAATGTCAGCCACTAGTACTGTTCCTTCAGATATAGCATCCACATCAGCATCCACTCCTGCAATGTCAGCCACTAGTACTGTTCCTTCAGATATAGCATCCACATCAGCATCCACTCCTGCAATGTCAGCCACTAGTACTGTTCCTTCAGATATAGCATCCATATCAGCATCCACTCCTGCAATGTCAGCCACTAGTACTGTTCCTTCAGATATAGCATCCACATCAGCATCCCTCCTGCAATGTCAGCCACTAGTACCGTTCCTTCAGATATAGCATCCACATCAGCATCCACCCACTCCTGCAATGTCAGCCACTAGTACTGTTCCTTCAGATATAGCATCCACATCAGCATCCACTCCTGCAATGTCAGCCACTAGTACTGTTCCTTCAGATATAGCATCCACATCAGCATCCACTCCTGCAATGTCAGCCACTAGTACTGTTCCTTCAGATATAGCATCCACATCAGCATCCATCCAATCCTGCCAATGTCAGCCACTGAATGTCAGCCACTAGTTCCTTCAGATATAGCATCCACATCAGCATCCACTCCTGCATCAATGTCAGCCACTAGTACTGTTCCTTCAGATATAGCATCCACATCAGCATCCACTCCTGCAATGTGTCAGCCACTAGTACTGTTCCTTCAGATATAGCATCCACATCAGCATCCACTGCAATGTCAGCCACTAGTACTGTTCTTCAGATATAGCATCACATCAGCATCCACTCCTGCAATGTCAGCCACTAGTACTGTTCCTTCAGATATAGCATCCACATCAGCATCCACTCCTGCAATGTCAGCCACTAGTACTGTTCCTTCAGATATAGCATCCACATCAGCATCCACTCCTGCAATGTCAGCCACTAGTACTGTTCCTTCAGATATAGCATCCACATCAGCATCCACTCCTGCAATGTCAGCCACTAGTACTGTTCCTTCAGATATAGCATCCACATCAGCATCCACTCCTGCAATGTCAGCCACTAGTACCTGTTCCTTCAGATATAGCATCCATCCATCAGCATCTGTTCCTTCAGAATGTCAGCCACTAGTACTGTTCCTTCAGATATAGCATCCACATCAGCATCCACTCCTGCAATGTCAGCCACTAGTACCGTTCCTTCAGATATAGCATCCACATCAGCATCCACTCCTGCAATGTCAGCCACTAGTACTGTTCCTTCAGATATAGCATCCACATCAGCATCCACTCCTGCAATGTCAGCCACTAGTACTGTTCCTTCAGATATAGCATCCACATCAGCATCCACTCCTGCAATGTCAGCCACTAGTACTGTTCCTTCAGATATAGCATCCATCCACTCCTGCAATGTCAGCCACTAGTACTGTTCCTTCAGATATAGCATCCACATCAGCATCCACTCCTGCAATGTCAGCCACTAGTACTGTTCCTTCAGATATAGCATCCACATCAGCATCCACTCCTGCAATGTCAGCCACTAGTACTGTTCCTTCAGATATAGCATCCACATCAGCATCCACTCCTGCAATGTCAGCCACTAGTACTGTTCCTTCAGATATAGCATCCATCCACCTCCTACAATCAGCATCCACTCCTGCAATGTCAGCCACTAGTACCGTTCCTTCAGATATAGCATCCACATCAGCATCCACTCCCTGCAATGTCAGCCACTAGTACCGTTCCTTCAGATATAGCATCCACATCAGCATCCACTCCTGCAATGTCAGATATAGTTCCTTCAGATATAGCATCCACATCAGCATCCACTCCTCCAATGTCAGCCACTAGTACTGTTCCTTCAGATATAGCATCCACATCAGCATCCACTCCTGCAATGTCAGCCACTAGTACTGTTCCTTCAGATATAGCATCCACATCAGCATCCACTCCTGCAATGTCAGCCACTAGTACTGTTCCTTCAGATATAGCATCCATCCATGTCAGCCACATCAGCATCCACTCCATGCAATGTCAGCCACTAGTACTGTTCCTTCAGATATAGCATCCACATCAGCATCCACTCCTGCAATGTCAGCCACTAGTACCGTTCCTTCAGATATAGCATCCACATCAACATCCACTCCTGCAATGTCAGCCACTAGTACTGTTCCTTCAGATATAGCATCCACATCAGCATCCACTCCTGCAATGTCAGCCACTAGTACTGTTCCTTCAGATATAGCATCCACATCAGCATCCCTCCAATGTCAGCCACTGTAGCCACTGTTCCTTCAGATATAGCATCCATATCAGCATCCACTCCTGCAATGTCAGCCACTAGTACCGTTCCTTCAGATATAGCATCCACATCAGCATCCACTCCTGCAATGTCAGCCACTAGTACTGTTCCTTCAGATATAGCATCCACATCTGAAGCATCCACTGTTCCCTGCAATGTCAGCCACTAGTACTGTTCCTTCAGATATAGCATCCACTCCTGCAATGTCAGCATCCATTCCTTCAGAATGTCAGCCACTAGTACCTACTAGTTCCTTCAGATATAGCATCCACATCAGCATCCACTCCTGCAATGTCAGCCACTAGTACCGTTCCTTCAGATATAGCATCCACATCAGCATCCACTCTGAATGTCAGCCACTAGTACTGTTCCTTCAGATATAGCATCCACATCAGCATCCACTCCTGCAATGTCAGCCACTAGTACTGTTCCTTCAGATATAGCATCCACATCAGCATCCACTCCTCAATGTCAGCCACTAGTACTGTTCCTTCAGATATAGCATCCACATCAGCATCCACTCCTGCAATGTCAGCCACTAGTACTGTTCCTTCAGATATAGCATCCACATCAGCATCCACTCCTGCAATGTCAGCCACTAGTACTGTTCCTTCAGATATAGCATCCCTTCAGATCAGCATCCACTCCTCCAATGTCAGCCACTAGTACTGTTCCTTCAGATATAGCATCCATATCAGCATCCACTCCTGCAATGTCAGCCACTAGTACTGTTCCTTCAGATATAGCATCCACATCAGCATCCACTCCTGCAATGTCAGCCACTAGTACTGTTCCTTCAGATATAGCATCCACATCAGCATCCACTCCTGCAATGTCAGCCACAGTACTGTTCCTTCAGATAGCATCCACATCAGCATCCACTCCTCCAATGTCAGCCACTAGTACTGTTCCTTCAGATATAGCATCCACATCAGCATCCACTCCTGCAATGTCAGCCACTAGTACTGTTCCTTCAGATATAGCATCCACATCAGCATCCACTCCTGCAATGTCAGCCACTAGTACTGTTCCTTCAGATATAGCATCCACATCAGCATCCACTCCTGCAATGTCAGCCACTAGTACTGTTCCTTCAGATATAGCATCCATGAATGTCAGCCCTAGTACCGTTCCTTCAATGTCAGCCACTAGTACTGTTCGTTTTTCAGATATAGCATCCACATCATCCATCCACTCCTGCAATGTCAGCCACTAGTACTGTTCCAGAGATATAGCATCCACATCAGCATCCACTCCTGCAATGTCAGCCACTAGTACTGTTCCTTCAGATATAGCATCCATATCAGCATCCACTCCTGCAATGTCAGCCACTAGTACTGTTCCTTCAGATATAGCATCCATCAATCCTGCAATGTCAGCCACTAGTACTGTTCCTTCAGATATAGCATCATCCATCAGCATCCACTCCTGCAATGTCAGCCACTAGTACTGTTCCTTCAGATATAGCATCCACATCAGCATCCACTCCTGCAATGTCAGCCACTAGTACTGTTCCTTCAGATATAGCATCCACATCAGCATCTGTTCCTTGCAATGTCATCCACTAGTACTGTTCCTTCAGATATAGCATCCACATCAGCATCCACTCCTGCAATGTCAGCCACTAGTACCGTTCCTTCAGATATAGCATCCACATCAGCATCCACTCCTGCAATGTCAGCCACTAGTACTGTTCCAGAGATATAGCATCCATATCAGCATCCACTCCTGAATGTCAGCCACTAGTACTGTTCCTTCAGATATAGCATCCACATCAGCATCCACTCCTGCAATGTCAGCCACTAGTACTGTTCCTTCAGATATAGCATCCATATCAGCATCCTGAATGTCAGCCACTAGTACTGTTCCTTCAGATATAGCATCCACATCAGCATCCACTCTCCTGCAATGTCAGCCACTAGTACTGTTCCTTCAATGTCAGCATCCACTGAATGTCAGCCACTGTTCCTTCAGATATAGCATCCACATCAGCATCCACTCCTGCAATGTCAGCCACTAGTACTGTTCCTTCAGATATAGCATCCACATCAGCATCCACTCCTGCAATGTCAGCCACTAGTACTGTTCCTTCAGATATAGCATCCACATCAGCATCCACTCCTGCAATGTCAGCCACTAGTACTGTTCCTTCAGATATAGCATCCACATCAGCATCCACTCCTGCAATGTCAGCCACTAGTACTGTTCCTTCAGATATAGCATATAGCATCCACTCCTGCAATGTCAGCCACACTAGTACTGTTCCTTCAGATATAGCATCCACATCAGCATCCTCCTGCAATGTCAGCCACTAGTACTGTTCCTTCAGATATAGCATCCACATCAGCATCCACTCCTGCAATGTCAGCCACTAGTACTGTTCCTTCAGATATAGCATCCACATCAGCATCCACTCCTGCAATGTCAGCCACTAGTACTGTTCCTTCAGATATAGCATCCACATCAGCATCCATTCCTGCAATGTCAGCCACTAGTACTGTTCCTTCAGATATAGCATCCATCCTGCAATGTCAGCCACTAGTACTGTTCTTCAGATATAGCATCCACATCAGCTCCTGCAATGTCAGCCACTAGTACTGTTCCTTCAGATATAGCATCCAATATCAGCATCCACTCCTGCAATGTCAGCCACAGTACTGTTCCTTCAGATATAGCATCCACATCAGCATCCACTCCTGCAATGTTACTGTTCCTTCAGATATAGCATCCACATCAGCATCCACTCCTGCAATGTCAGCCACTAGTACTGTTCCTTCAGATATAGCATCCACATCAGCATCCACTCCTGCAATGTCAGCCACTAGTACTGTTCCTTCAGATATAGCATCCACATCAGCATCCACTCCTGCAATGTCAGCCACTAGTACTGTTCCTTCAGATATAGCATCCACACCAGCATCCACTCCAATGTCAGCCACTAGTACTGTTCCTTCAGATATAGCATCCACATCAGCATCCACTCCTGCAATGTCAGCCACTAGTACTGTTCCTTCAGATATAGCATCCACATCAGCATCCACTCCTGCAATGTCAGCCACTAGTACTGTTCCTTCAGATATAGCATCCACATCAGCATCCACTCCTGCAATGTCAGCCACTAGTACTGTTCCTTCAGATATAGCATCCACATCATGCAGCCACTAGTCCATTCAGATATAGCAATGTCAGCCACTAGTACTGTTCCTTCAGATATATAGCATCCACTGTTTCATCTATATCCAATCGTCCTCAGATACAATCAATACAGTTTTCACAAAATGTCAGCCACTAGTGACTGTTCCTTGATATAGCACATTTTACATAAAATGAAATGTCAGCAAATCTCTAACAGCAAAAAGTGGTTTGCAATCAAAAGAGATAGATGTATGGATATGGAACATTACCCAAATATTAATCATAGCTAAGATTACTGGATTCAGATATAGTGGACATTATTCATGCTGTCAGAATCATGATCAGCAATATTTCAAACTCACGTGTTGGTGTTTAAAAAGCTGGAGTAGAGAATATGAAGGCAAGGTATTTATCAAACAATGAATTCAAATGAACTGCGAAATGGTAAACATGAATGGCTATTTTATTCACCATCCAGAAAGGTTGTTTGTACTGCTTTGTATGTCGCCTATTGTCCAAGAAAGAATCTCCCTTTGCTACACATGGGTTTCAATGAAATGACTTTAAGACAACAAGCAATTTGATTGCTTTGTATGTTGTCTGGAGGACATGTAGATTCTTTGCTACATCAAAAGTGCATCACTTGAACATCAAAACAAGAAACATAAGAATACAAAGAATCAAAACTATGTTGACAAGTGTTGACATTTGACTGTCATTCACTTTTGCCTCAGAGATTTGCCAATTTCTTGGAGAAAATCAGATTATTGGGTCAAAAAAAATGGCTACTATTTATGTATACTTGAGCTGCTGAGTGAATTCGACGCTTTCTTGAAGAAGAACATCTCAAAATGTATGGAAATCCTGGAAAGGGAATCTGTCATATTTATCTGCAAATACTTGTGAAGAATTTATTAAATTAATGGGACAACAGGTTCTTTGTCTTATTCTTGAAGAAGAAAAAAAGAGTCAAAGTATTATTCAATAAGTGTAGATTCCACTCTAAACATGTCACACACAGATCAACTGACATTTACTGTCCGATGCATTAAAGGCTGCGAGCTTTTCGAACGTTTCTTGATGTACATCTCCATCTTTTCTCATGCATCAAAGGATCTAACAGACACTGTTGTGGATTTTCTTAATGAGAACACAATTCCACTATCAAACTGCCGTGGTCACTCATACAATAATGCCTCAAATATATCTGGACGATATACTGATTGATTACGGATTCATGCATGGATTCTGTGCAAGCCTGAATTTGATGGTGTTTGCCATCTTTATCACCGTGTATTATTTCTGGAAACAACCGGGAATGAATTGATCTAGGAAAAGATTTTTTCAGCACATTTGTGCTGTTCATGATCTGTTGGGGCAGAAAATAAAACATGCACCAGTATTGACAAGGCGAGAAGCAGAAGGATTGGTTCAAAACTTTCTAGGAAAAACAATTTTTCAAGAAAAATGATGGTCATGCAATCAAATTTGAACATTTTTGATTCATCTCTATCATCTTCAAAAAACTAGAGAAAATTTAGAAATATGAAAATGGGACTGATTGTAGAGTCCAGATACAATTACAGTGATTGGAAAAAACGGGATTACGAAGCCTTAATAGATATGATGGAAAAAAAAAAAAAAATGAAAAAACCTGGAACACAATCTTTCCAACAATTTTTGCAGCAAAATAGAATTTTTTTGCTGGAAAGAATGAACAAAAGAATCGGAGTTTATATTCTGCATTTAAAATGGAAAAAGCATGAAGACATGCATTTTGTTGACCAAAACTACAAATGGAATAGAATTTTTGAGTCTTGAAAAATTTTAACTTCAGTAAAACTCAATTTTTAAACAATTTAGTGAATATGAATTCAAAGCCATCCAATTTCTTGTATATTATTTTATTTTTCTTTTGTGTAATATACCTTCGTTATTTCTACTCTTGTGTTCGTGTTGTTCTTCCTTGGTCCTAACCTGGACCATAACAGTGGCGACGAGGATATTGAAGAAACGAATTCTACGCGGAGGATATAAAAAAAAAAAACCTTCAATTTTTTTGCTATCGGTCGTCCATAACAGTGGCGACGGAGATATTGAAGAAAAAACGCGGAATATAAAAAACAACCCTTTTTGCTATCGATCGTCCATAACAGACGCGAAGATATTGAAAAAAAAAAAAACTTTTTAAAGGACCAACCATAACAGTGGTAACGAAGACACGAATTTTACCTGTCAGCCAGAATAGAATCGAATTCTACGCAGGAAAATTTTTTCGTACCAAGGTTCCAGAACAACAGACGACAAAGACCTGAAGTCTACACTGAGAAAAAAGGAAAAATCGTTACACAAGTACACAACTCTAGCTACAAAGTACATATTGCGAAAAGAAAAAGTAAGGGGAAAAAGTGAGTTTTTTTCCTCCTCTTCTCGTGACAACAGATAGCCTGTGTTATTATTAAATTACGGTGTAAACATGGAAGACTTTAAGGCAACCATATTGGAACTAATGAAAATGCAATTCGAGCAGCAAAAAAAATGAGGAAAGACAGACTAGGCTCGAAGAAAAACAATTAGAAATTCAACAGAAAAACGAAGAAAAGCAACTCGAACTACAAGAATTACTACTACGGGCAGTAACAAATAAAGGACAAAATTCTGAAAATGAAGCGGCATTCTCGCAAAATGCTATATGGAGCTCAATCAAAGACTTCACTTATGCACCGGACGAAGACAAAACCTTCGCGGCTTACTTCAGAAGATATGAAGATTCATATGAGTTTGATTGCGGGAATTGGTCAGACGAAAAAAAAAAGTACGTCTACTACTGAGGAAACTAGGGTCAAGCGAATACACTAAATTCGTAGACTACATCCTACCGAGGAAAACGAATGAGTTGACTTTCAGGGAAGCCGTGAAACTTTTTAACGGAATTATTTAGTTCGAACACTTCACTATTCCACAAAAGGTGGAAATGTTTAAATTTAACAAAAAAAGGATAGCGAAGACTATATAACATTCGCTTCCGTAGTAAACAAACACTGCGATGACTTTAAGTTATCTGAACTCAGCCCTGACAATTTTAAAAGTGTGATATTCGTCCAAGGCCTGGTTTCGACTAAAGATGCGGAGATCAGACGGAGAATTCTAACAAAACTTGAGAGTGAACCAAAACTGACGCTACAAAAATTGGCTGAGGACTGTCAGAGATGTATAAGCGTAAAAAAGGACTCGAAAGATATCGAAGAGACTGACATCGCTCACATACGAAAAGTACAACGACAAACACGTTTTTCTCCCTCCTCAAAAACAAACCAAACCAATTATTTTTTTTACAAAAAGTCAAATGAAACCTCAGAAGAAACCACCACCCAATCCATGCTATCGCTGTGGGATTTTACATTGGTACAAAAATTGTCCATACCGCTATAAGACTTGTCTGTCGTGCAATAAAGTGGGACATAAAAGTTCGCACTGTAGAACCAAGAAAGAAAACGAAAGCCGAGTAAGAGTCACTAGAACTGACCAAGCGGATGGGATAAATATACGAAAATACATACAAGTAGAAATGTTAAACAAAAAAAATCAGATTACAATTAGATTCCGGATCAGATTTAACCATTATTAAATTACAGACGTGGAAGAAATTAAACAAACCGACCATGTTGAGAACAGATAAAATAGCCAGGTCGGTAACAGGAAGAAAAATCAAATTTGAGGGGGAGATTATCACAAATGTAACGTTCAACGGGATGACCAAGAAATTAAAGATGTATGTTCTAAAAAATACGGAAAATTTATTTGGAACTGACTGGATGAGAAATTTGACTTCTGGGATTTGCCGATAAATACGTTCTGCCAAAAAGTGGAAAGGTTATCGACCGAGGCAGAGAAATTGAAGGAGAAATTAAAGGAGAGTTTCCCCGACGTATTTTCAGCCGGCCTCGGGAGGTGTAAAAAAATGACGGCCAAAATCGAACTAAAAGAAAATGTACAACCCATTTTCAAGAATAAAGAAATGTACCTTTCGCATCATTAGAAAAGATAGACGAAGAGTTGGATAGACTCGTGAAAACCGGTATATTGACAAAGGTGGAATATAGTCAATGGGCCGCACCTACGGTTTACGTGAAAAAGAAATCGGGTGAGATACGAGTATGCGCTGATTTCTCGACGGGATTGAATGCAGCGATTAAGGATTATCACTATCCTCTCCCTAGTCCAGAGGAAGTTTTTCACAAAGTTGAACGGAGGAAAATTTTTCTCAAAAATAGACTTGAGCGAAGCATACCTACAAGTACCAGTAGATGAGGAAAGCTCGAGGTTGTTGTGCATAAACACACATAAAGGATTATATAAGTTCCAGAGATTACCATTCGGGATCAAGGTCGCGCCGGCGATATTTCAGCAAATAATGGACACTATGCTAGGCGGACTGGATTTCACGATCGCATACCTTGATGACATCCTGATAAATAGCAAAAATATTGAACAACACTGGGAACACGTTCAAGAGGTTTTCAGGCAGATACAAAATTACGGTTTTAAGGTAAAGGAAAATAAATGTGACTTCTTTATGAAGGAGATAAAATATCTGGGCCATATTATTAACGAAGAAGGAAGAAGACCAGACCCAGAAAGAGCCACGGCAATAAAAAAAAAAATGCCGGCTCCAAAAAATTTAGCCGAGTTACAAAGCTTCTTGGGCTTAGTAAATTATTATCAAGAATTTATTCCTAACATGCACAAATTACGCGCACCCCTAAACGAACTGTTGAAGAAGGAGAAAGTTTGGGAATGGTCATATGAATGTCAGAAAACTTTCGACAAAATCATTAAGACTCTAACAGCAGATTTATTTTTAGCGCATTATGATCCAAAATTGGAAATAATAGTCGCGAGTGACGCGAGTGCCTATGGTGTTGGGGCATGTATACTTCATAAAATGCCGGATGGGACACTAAAACCCATCGCGCATGCGTCAAGAACGTTACAACCAGCCGAACAAAATTACTCGCAAATCGAAAAAGAAGCGCTGGGGATTATTTTTGCGATTACAAGATTCCACAGATATATTTACGGTAGATTTTTCACCTTGCAGACGGACCACAAGCCGTTACTAACAATATTTTGATCAAAGAAAGGTCTACCTGTCTACACTGCTAATAGATTAATAAGATGGGGACAATTTTATTAAATTATAATTTCAAATTGAAGTATCTTCCATCAAACAAAATCGGGCATGCAGACGGTCTTTCGAGACTAATACCAAAGAAAACGGAGCCATTAGAAGATTCCGTAATTGCAGCTCTACGATATGAGGAAGATATTAGAACATCATTATGTAGTACAATTCGAAACCTCTCCGTCATATTATAGGAAATAAGAAACGAAGCAGTGAATGACGAATTTATAAAGGAAACGAAAACAAAAATTGCAGGAAAAGATAAGCATATTGAAGACAGTTTTTCGTTATGTGATAATGTTCTGCTATATAATGAAAGAGTAGTAACTCCGAAAACGCTACAAAGGCGAATCCTCAAGGATTTTCACATGGGCCACCCAGGAAAGAACAGGATGAAATCCTTAGTGCGAAGTTACGTGTACTGGCCAAACATGGATCAAGATATTATACATATGGTGGACAAATGCAAGGGCTGTTCCTTAGCAGCCAAGGCACCTCCGATCACTCATAAGCCATGGCCTAAGACAGATTGACCGTGGTCGAGAATCTATGTAGATTTCGCAGGTCCATTAGAGGGGTTTTACTACTTGATTGTAGCAAACAGTTACAGCAAATGACCAGAAGTATTTCGTTGTAGAAAACCTACTTCTGAGACGACAATAATTTGCTCGTTTCGGAGTGGTTGATTGTTTAGTCACCGATAATGGAACACAATTTACACCGCGGATTTTCAAAACTTTTGTGAAACTTTTCAGGTGAAACACATCAAATCTCCGCCATATCACCCAAGGTCAAACGGGCAAGCGGAGAGGTTTGTAGATACATTAAAAAGAGCACTAAGGAAAGCTTATGACGTACCAACAGAAAAGGCTTTACAACAATTCTTGCAAGTGTATAGAATTACACCGAACAGTACTACGCCATCGGCATTATCGCCGGCGGAAGTAATGTTCGCCCGAAAAATTAGATCGGTATTCGACAAATTACTGCCAAAACAGACAAAGCAATCACCAACGTCGTTTGTACCAAAAAGAAAATTTAGCCCAGGGGAGAAAGTTTTTTTTTAAATCAAAAAAAAAAACAACACATCCTATTGGGAGCCAGGTACAATAGAGAAACGAATCGGGAACGTGATTTACATAATTCAGGGTCCGAAGTTCTCGCATAAAAGGCATTTAAATCAGATCAGAAAGAGGCTGTTAGAGGATTCTAACGGTCTACCTCAGGAAGAGGAGGAAGTAATGGACACAATATTTGACACATTCAATATGCAAAGGCCTCAAGCAATTTCAGAACCGCGGAAATCAAGCAGAAAAAGAAAATTTACAGAGCCTTTGATGATTAATCCGAAGAGGAAAAAATATTAAAGACCCCTGCGAGGTAAAAGCTTGGGAGGGGGTGTCATGGGTCCTTACCTATAACTACAGAATGAACTCTTCCTAACACTATATATACTACGCCTCTCAAGAGAGAGGGTCGAATCGAGTCGAGCCGATAGTAGTTCACTCCAAACCAGACTGACAGTCATACTAACACCTTCCACATCTTGTATTATTATTTCGTGTAATATACCTTCGTTATTTCTACTCTTGTGTTTCGTGTTGTTCTTCTTGACCCAAAAAAAAAATAGCAAGAGGATAAAAATTAATTATAAATATTCAAAAGAATAAGAAAATGTCAGGTGATGATATTGCCGAAATATGATGCACGAGACATCGTTTTGGTTTTCTTTTTGCTCAATGGAAAAAATATGAAGTTATAGAAACAGGAATTGAACACTTTCTTACAATCATAGGTGATAAAATCACAGTTAACATTTGATATAAAATTTATATTTTTTCGGCAATAACCCAGTTTGGAAAGTAGATATGCATGACAGTTAAAATATATATATATATATATATATATATATCAAAATTTATATATTATCAACAGTTTTGAAAGAGACAAAATATATATATGTTTGTTAGGCGTCAAATCAGAGTCAGGCTGTTTCCATGAGGCGTTGAATTTTTTCTCGACTATTTTTATATATGGGTCAGTGGTGAATTTGGGTAATCCATTCTGGCGGTTAAAAATGGGAATGGTTTGTTTATTTATTTATTTTACTTGTTTTTATTTTTCATTTTTTATTTTATATATTTATTTATTCTTCGATGTTTTATTAACGTAGTAAAAATGGGGGGATTTGCTTAGGTCGCTGATTTAATAGTTTGTTTTGGTCTAGGAAGATAATTAAAGCTATTTATTCGTCCAATTTTAGGATTGATTGCCGTAGTCTATTCTGTTATTTTGGCGGGGGGACAGTTTTTAATTTATTTATTATTTTATTTATTTAGATATTTTTACTAGTTTTTGCTTATTTATGTTTATTTTTATTAGTTGTAACGGTTATTTTAACGGGAGCGGTTTGTTAATTTGTTCATTTATTTATTTGGATTCATTTTTATTTGTTTTTTCTTATTTTTGTTTTGTATACTTTTATTTACTCTATTCGGTTTTCGATTTTTGAGTAACGTAATAATTTTTTTTTATCGTTATATAGCAGTTATAGCTATTCTCTCAACCAATTTTTGGATTGATTGTTGTAGTCTATTCTAACTGTTATTTCGGCGGAATTGGTTTCTTAATTTGTTTATTGTTTACTTTTGTTTATTTTTATTTGTTTTTATGTAATTGTTTTTTATTTTTATTTATTCTATTTAGTCAAGTCTAACGGGATTCGTTTGTTAATTTCTTATTATTTGCTCGGGTTAATTTATTTTACTTGTTTTTTTATATTATTTTGTTTATTTTTATTTATTCTTTTCATTTTCGATTTTTAAGTAACGTAATAAAAATTTGTTTTCATGTCTGCATTTTGAGATGAGCTCAGATCGTTTATTTATTAATTTACTTTGGTCTGGGAAGGTAATAATAGCTATTTTTTCCTCCAAGCAAAGTTTTCAAGTTTTGGATTGATTGTTGTAGGCTGATGATCTTTCCTTTTTTTCCATGATATTTTTGGTGTGATTTCCGTTTTATTTTTAATTTCCCAGAAATACTTAGAAAGCATTGTGTTGTTCGCGTATTTACTATTTGTGAAAGATGTTTTGTGTGTATAGTTTCTTTGTTTCCAGGGTCCTTCAGTTACTCCTATGTATACTTTTTCTTCATTATCTGGTGATTTTATCGTGGCTTGGCATATTACGTTGTTTTGTAAACAATTACCGTTTAAGGGTCATTCATTCTTTATTCTACAGTTACACGTGAGTTTAATTTGTTCGAATGGTTTGTTGATAGTTTTCCTGTAGTGCTTTTTTTTAATTATTTATACCATGTTCTAGATGCAACTTTAGCTGATTTTTACAGTGTTTTTATTGAATATTTTGTTTAAAGTGTTTGTTTAAGAGCTTGAAGAATATTTTACCGACGTTTGTTTTTACGTTTTTGCTATATTTCTCTTCCTGTTGGCATTTTTGTGCTCTGTGGTGAGTATGTGAGTGTTGTCTTTTAGTGCTGTTTTGTAGTCTTTCTTAGCTTTGTTAAATATGGTTTCATTGGAGTGATTGTCGGGAAGCCTGCAGTTAATCGATTTTGATACCTGTTTGATTATTGAAGGCGGGTAATTCGAAGATGTGTCTATGTACAGTGATTTATCATTGGGTTTTCTGTAAAGTTTATATGTGCCTTTTCTTAGGTTGAAGGTAACATCTATAAAATCTACTTCTTTTAGGTTAGTTTTTATATCTATGTAGAATCAGTTATTTTTGAAAATCTTTATTATTGCTTTTCTAGTTTTGTCTGTGTTTTGTTTGTTATAGTTTCTTAAGATTATGAGATCATCGTCTCTGTAGAGTCCTGTATCGTTTTTATGCATTGTTTTGCTTAGTTCGTGAAGTAAATATATACCTATGATTTCGCAGGTCTCTTTGCACCGTCAATGCTTACCATTATAGTATTAAAGATCCCTTCTTTCTTTATCCATGCGTCTTCATTGTGGAATATTTGAACTTTTCATATATTTATGTTGTCGTATGTTCCATGCACTTTAAACGAGCTTTATGCTATATATCCCCGCACAACAAACCTTTTTAGCAAGGTGGGCAATAGTAATCTTTGTCGGATATGAAGGAACATTGTCACGTACAAATATACTTTTAGCTTAAAATCTTTTGGTTGTAATTTATACCACTAAAACTGCCTCTCGTACGATCATCAAAGATAAGCAACGTTGAACTTTATCTTTACTTAGATGAGTGACCTCTTGAGAACAAGCTGTAATGTGCGGGTGGTGTAATGGATAACGTGTTGGAATTGGAAATCGGTGAGCCGCGTTCCAATTCCAGTCGTGGTCGTTATATTCACTTACGCGCAACTACCCTTGGGAAAGGTATGAATCCACTTCTCTCACCAGCTATAGGTTTTTAATAGGACTTATATCAATATTATTATCACCAAAAAATTCTTACAATCTAAACATATTTTCTGGTTGCAAAAGGTTGATAAGACGTAAAAAACAAATCAATCAATGTACAACGAAAAATATTATCGAAGAACTTTCAATGATTCTTTGCGTTTATATTGACACAAACATCAACTTTGAAGAGATCTATAATTTTATTGCCAACAATTCTAGCCGAAAACATTGTCCCTCCCTGCGTTGTCTTCCAAGTCTTGTTGGTTGATTATTTCCATGAATGGCACTGTCTCCTAAGTCCAACCAACGTGCTTGTGGAAACTTGAGCTGGGAAAATTTGGCCAGGCGAAAATGGGTAAACAAAGAGTTTGAGTTTAAATGTAGACAGAGAGTGTTTTATACTTAAGTCTATATATAGACAAAAATCATGTTTATACTTGACCCCCCAAGGTAGACATAGGTCATTTTTATATTCGAGTCCGCAAGCATACAAACGTATGGTGGTACCTACTGTGAGGGATCTTCACACTCTGTAGTGGATGCAGCTGGCGTATTTTACGCATGGCTAACAAGGCCAGGAGACTGATTGCTTTGGCATACTGTTGTTTGATTATGTAAGCATTTTGGTATATAAAAAGTGATCCATTCTTCAGTTATTATTTTTATTACCTCAAAATTGTCAATTTTTTTTTTCTAGAAATGTATACATACCACATCCAAGTTAAAATCTGATTTGCTAACTATTATAGATTAGGAGCAAAAAGAGAGAGGAATATATACTCGTCCTTTTATAGTAATTAAATAGCGCCACCTAAGTGGAGGTTAATACCAACACACTCAATACAATGTAAAACCAAGCGCCTGTAAAATACATATAGAAGAAGAACAAGACTCGTCCTCCAAAGTTTTTTGCTGGGGTGTTAATTTGACGTTTATTCAGACATATCTTCAATCATAATTCATTCTTTTTCATTCATCCGTACACACACATATACACACACGTGTAACAAACACGCTTGTTTTGCGCGTGCGCGCACGCACACATACACATACAAAAACAAGTACATTTTTATAGCTAGTTTTAATGTCTTTCCCTCTGGTTTTACTTGTATGCATATTTAATTCCTTTTATTAATATACATTTAATCGTCGTGTGTTTTAAATTTCATATTTCGTTTTTATTTTTAATTTTACAAGGATTCACATGATTTCGCCAAATATTGTTTGCGGGATAAATGTTCCAGGAGGCCATAAATATTTACTAAAAATCACCACAACAATGAATAAAAGTGGTGGCTCCTGCAATAAACCGAATAGTTTTATGACAGACAAAAGAGATGACCAAAAGGCAGTTAGCTTTAATTACTCACATGCGTGTTTCATAGGCTTTTAGTTTTAATATCTTGTAGGGTGTTATAACCCCTAATTGTTTTAACATTTATATATACAAAAATACTCGTAGAAAATGAGAGACAGCAAGACGTGGAAACAACAAAATGAACAAATTATTTATTATTATATGTAGTGTTGGAGACGCGAGAGACGATAATACTGAGTAAAATTGTGGTCAAATGTAGATCAAATATGGATCGGAATCCGACAGAACGATAGGATAAAGATAAAGAATAAGTAAAGTGTTTACAGTCTTTCTCGTATGTTTTTTTTTTTAATTATGCGTAATGAGTGTCCAAATAAGTGAGTTGGAAAATATAAGAAGTGTCTGGGTTTTCTTACCTCGAATTTCTGTTGAGTGCTAAGAGAATAATATTACTATATGGCCTGAAAAAGAAAACGAGACGGAATTTTCATTGGCGCACATGGTGATGACCTGTTCGCATTGACTTCTTGTCTGATAGAGGATGTCACGTGTTCGTGTCTGTAGAGGAGAAAGGTGGGTTTGATTCTCATTGGTTTAGAAAGAGTGGATTAATCATAATTATAATTGATATAATTATCTTATAATTATTTTTGATACTATAATTAATTTTTATTTATTTATTTTTTTAATGGACATGACACAGTAATATTATAATTATTTTTTATTTATGTATTTCTTTATGGATATGCCACGCTGAAGATATGAGTATTCTGGGCAATATTCGCAAATTCAGTCATGAAAATTTAGATGAAAGGGGTGACCAAATCCAGGTGTCTGAATTTACACGTTGCGAAGATTTTTTGATTTTTTTATCTGGAGGCTTGGTGGTCCGAGTTAAGAGTTGAGAGAGAGAGAGAGAGAGAGAGAGAGAGAGAGAGAGAGAGAGAGAGAGAGAGAGAGGTACGAATTTAACCGGAGGCGAATCGTTAGAAGAACTGCGCTCCTTGGACATTTGGCAGGAATAATTGTTGCTTATTCTTTATGTGCCGTATCCCCTCAGGACATTGGCGATCATGGCTCTCCACAGTTTCCTGTCCTTTGTAGCTCTTAATAAATTGTGTCTTTTTGTTATTTCTCCTAAACCTTGTTCCATCATCCATTTAATCAAGCAATTAAGTATGTTGTGTGTTGTTTTCCTCTGTCCTTCTTGACTTCAATCTGCCCTGTGAGTATAAAATTTTCCAAGTCTTCTTTCCTCATTATTTCTTATCTCTTCCTGATGTTAAGTATAATTTTCCTTTTTGTTTCCATGGAGTAACAAGGTGCCTCACACGTTTCACGTACAATTTCATTTTCAAGTCTTTTTCACTGCACTTTGAACTGTCATAGGTGAAACTCCTCTCTCACATGCCAAACATCTTATGGATTGAGTTGGATCTTTTCTAATTGATCTCTTTTGCTCTAAGTTGAAATGATGATTCTTCTTACTGTTATGACCTTCTGATCCAGTTTTCCTCCCTACTGTTCGCTCTTTTTAAAACTTATTCACCGTTCCCTTGATAGTTCTTGAATGGGCTTTGAAGATGGAAGCCAGAGTATGAATGTTGGTACCATTATTGAAGACCTGAAGGATCTTTTTTCTTCTCACCATTGCTCATTTGGGAAAACAGTAGGGCTGACACATAACGATTTTAACCTCTTCTCTTTCTAGCTGAATAACTCAAATGGGTTTTCAGTGATTCTTACGTTTTCAGTGATTCTTGGTGTCAAGATGGTTAAACGTCTTATCTGAAGACCTGGAAAAAAGAAACAAACACGATTTAAATAATTTTGCTGTTACACCCCGTAAGGGTGAAAACAGAAGCGAAAACTGGTGTAGGTGAAGCGGATATGGTTAGTTAATGTATGAAGACACAATTATGTGATGCTTTCTGTAGACTGAGTATTAGAACAATACACAATACATAAAGACGTGCGCGTAATTCGGCACAGTGGATTAATGGATAGCAGTTCGAACTGAGGAATCGGAGATCCGAGTTCGAATTCCAGTCGAGTTCGTTACATTCACTTACGTGTAAATATCCGTAGGAAAGTTATGAATGAGTGGCAACCAGTATATGAGAATGACAACTTAAAATCTTCCTACTATGACACCAAGTTTTCCAAACGTAGTGAGTACGGCTAATCAGGGAGAGGTTCTTATAAGGAGTGAGAAGTCTCTGGATTTGGGAAACGACGGATCGTCATTGTCAGGAGGGAAAAAAGGAAACGCAACAGACTTCAACATTTTCAATGTGCTTTTATATAAAGTAAAAAAAAAGGAAAGAAAATACATTAGTATGCATATAAAAGAAAGAAGTCATTAACATGTGGGTGATACACATGTGTGTGTACGTGAAAGTTCAGTCACTCAGGTGAAAGGCATCCTCATGCCTGGGATAAAGGATTAGGGTTAGGGTTGCTAACCATCCAACATTTAGCTCTTTCTCGCTTTGTACGTTGAATTTGAAAGGTAAAAATTATATTGTGCATTTACAGGAATTAAATTAAAAATTATTATTCCTGTATATTTTCTTTGTGTCCTTTTTATAACTTGACATAGTAACATTATTTGAGATTTCCGCATTTTACACTTTTATCAGTTGTCCAAACACATCATATCAATACAACAATATTCCTAGTTACGAAATTCTTATTTTGTTACCAGGAAATTCTCTATCAGAGGAAGGTAAGGACTTTTGCAGTTAAATCCTTGTAATCCCTGTTTTGTACTAATTACAAGTTCTATCTGAAATATTCAGGACGGTTTTGATGTTCATTTTATAAAATTAACGGGGAAATTTTTATTCTCGGAACAAAATAATCGTGCCGCAGTGAAACTTATTCGAAAAATAGTAATTCGTATCAGATAAGCAACGTTTCCTTAAGAAAAGGGAAAATTTCATTCGTTGGAAACAAAAAAAAAAAAAAAGAAAAAGAAAAAGAATACTGAGCTGCTATGTAATATCAGCTTTCCTATATGACAGTGACTTCTGGATATTTCCTTATAGATGAAGTGAGACTTGAAGCGACGGAGATGTGGGTTTACAGAAAGATGCTGCGAATACCATGGAGCAACGAGGAAGTTGTAAAGAAAATACGAAAAGGATACGTGTTGAGGATTAGAAAGTGACATAATAAAGATGACATTCCACATCGCTTCAAATAAAAGGCTATGAAGGAAACTTCCTTCAATAGGTGAAAGAGCGGCAACCAAAGCTATTGTACTTAAGATGTCTTTTTTTCCTGAAAAAGTGTTTTAAGAGAAAGATTTTAAAAATTTCAACTTAAACTTTACGACAACAAAAAACATTTGTCTGAATATAAATAATGTAAATTGTGACATTTTTCTTCCAATGAAGCTGTATAATGAGGAACTGGTACAGTTTATTTCATTAACGTACAACAGGATCTCGTCAACCACGGTTTCACTTATCAAAGATTGGCTCAAACAGCAAAATATTTGTGTTCAAAATTTTATGAAACTAATAATTACTTTAAAAATATATTTAAAAACAGTCAAATATATTTAAAAATACAGAAAATATTTAAATAACAATAGCATTTTGAAAATATAAAAAATAATCTATTTAAATATTGTCAAAACCATCAAAATCTGAATCATTGGCTGTTGAAAGAAAAAAGCTTAAATTAAGTAAAAAATTATTCTCTTCCTTAAAAAGTTGTCTAATTCCTTTTATTTTTACAGTTGGTGTATCGCGAAAGTCAAAAAACTATTTTAGTGGGTGGGAGGAATGTGCTTCTGGTTTCATTAAATGGGCCTATGAAATATTCGGTCCCAGTATCGCATACAAGTATTCAACAAGCGAAGATTCCCATTTATCGATTCATATTTTTTATTAAATTTTAATCAACTGTCACCAATATGTCGCAGTGATTGATTTATTACTGATTACATTAAACAATGATTTCATATCAGTTCGATTCAGCATTATAATTAAAGAATTTTGCTGACAAAAAATTTAGCATTTTTCTTTTTGACAAAAAAGAAAAATCTGAAGAATGCGTTTTCCTTGTTCTATTTTATTTTAATTCCGATTTTAAAATATTGCCGAGTTGCAAGTGAGCAAACTAGAGTGGGACTCCAGTCTGGCTTGTGTTCTTTGAGACTATCAAATGATATCGAAATTGTCCTTATGTTAAACTTCCTTTCTCGAGTTTAATTTATAAGTATTTATTAGCTTTTGTTTATTAAGACATCGAGCCAGCAGTAATACTAGCCTAAAAACCATAGCTTCCTGGTACAACTATTTTGTAACAGACATAGAAATATTGTCACGATAAGCTTTCAAGTGAGAAGTGTATGGTATTGGTATTACTCCACTTGTCTTCCAAGGAACTTCAGCTAATGACCGCTAGATAGAGTTACCAAAAAAGCAGAATAAAATTAAAGGTTACAAAGACTTTGACTCTCTTTTTTTTCTCTTTAACCACATGATGCTGCAGGAACAAAACATGTCTCATTTTCCCTCCGGAGGACCTCTTAATCCCTAGTGAACGACGTGTCGCGTGGGACACAACACAACATATCTTCTCAAATGTAAGTTTCAACAAATTCAACAGACCTGCATACAAAAAAGGACATACTAATATACACACTGTCTTTTTGTACATTTTATATTCTTCGTATTTAGTTTTACTAAGGCAATATAATGTTGTTAAATGTACAATATTAATTCTAATTCAATTCCTGTCACCTGTTCGAGAAAAAATCTCATACGACAATACTATCTCTCATATAACTATAAACACTATCAGTAAATATATTCCTTCAACGATTAATAATTCGTTAGAAGTGTTAACCTGCCATGAAAATCCTTTTACCGTGACTCGAACACCGATCTGCATCACTTGCAGAAATTATACAATTATCTCAGCTACGAATCAGATCGAAGGCAATTGTTGTTTACTAAGCTTTGATTTGGGGATCGATTTGATGATATGAATATTCATAAAAGAGACAGTTCTTGATGTCTGGGGTAGTTGTGATTTTTCAACTAAGGGTCAAATGAAATGAAATTGTTAATTTTTGATATTTTAATCCTCCTCCTTAAGAGTACCAGCGAGTAGGCGGTTTTGGCTCTCCACAGCCTCCTTTTCTAATATATGTCAAATGTACATTGCCATTTGTCTGTGAAAAGATGGAGTGCTTCCTCGTCTTAAATTAAAAGGAGTTGTTCTCCTACACTGGTAGCTAGCCAAGGCTAGAAAGGCTAATCTGCTTTGCTATTTAACCCCGTGCTGGTGAAATGATGAGATAAATTCTTACCTTTTCCAAGAGTATTATTCCGAAATACACTAAGCCGGAATTGGAAGTCAGATGATAGATACCATTTAATCCTGCATCTCCCAAACTCACTCGGTTAAGTAAATGAAGATTTCCATTGAATTAAATCAAGCGAACATTTCATTAAAAATAGCAAAATCTTTAAAAGAAAGAAAGTGATCTATTTAGCAGTATCGGAATACTTTTCATCGGAAAAGAAAAAATATATATTCGTGTAGGAGGAAGAGGCCAGGAAAGTGAAAAGAAAAGAGTTCTTTTGGTAGCTTTCGTGTAGATCAGTCTATTATTTTTTTTCGCCAGTTTTTTTCTCGAGTACATAAGTTAGCATTCTCAAATTTGCATAATCGATTTCACGTAAAGACATCTTTCAAATCGTCTGTCTGTTGACTGATTCCTTTTCTTGCGCAGATATGAAGGCACTTATTCATAAGTACGAATAATATTGACCGCTTATTGCTTGACTGGAAACGACCAACCATTGAACGACATGTTAGCGTTGTTAACACACTGCCAAAAAATATTGTCATGTCATTTTATTTATTTCTTTAATTCAATTTTTGTTGTAAAATCCTCGGTAAATTACAGTCACTTGCGGGCTTGGTTCAGTAATTGTAACAATGGATCGATATGTCTTAAGTCTCAAGTGTTGGGAGCGTGATTTTCATTAACATATACAGAAATTGTTGAAAAACTCTGCCATCGCTATCGATTTTGGCACTTTAATTCTGTTTGAATTTCTGGGTTAAGAAGTTAAAATTATTTACATTAATTACTGACTAAAGTTCTTATGTCTGTTTTTACGATCGTAGCGTCTGGCCACTGGGTCCTCTGTTTTTCTTCAGATGTCTGTCGACCCGGATAATCTCCAGAGAATTTCATTTCAGGACGTGGGTGATCATAGCAACTTCATATCATTTCTCTCATCAATCTGGATGATCTTAGGAGAATTTCTCTTCGGAGCGTGGGAGATTATTGCTCTCCACAACTTCCTATCCTTCGTAGAATGTTTGTTTCCTTACTATCTCTTCCGGTACCTTTTTCGCTATCCATTTACACAAGCTCTGGTAGGATACCGGAGGTTTCCCTTTATCCTTTTAGGATGATTGGAATCATCGCTCTCCATAATTTGCTAGCCTTTCAGTGTTTATTTACTTACTATCCCTCCCAGTCCCTGTTCCGCCATTCATTTAAACGGTTTGCCTCTGCACTTTCAGGGTGATTGGGATCATGGCTCACCATAACTTCCTATCAATGTCTATTTCCTCATTAATCCTCCCAGTTCCGCCATCCATTTACACAAGCTTGTTAGGTAAGGTACTCGCCGTTTCACTCTGTCCTTTTAGGACGATTGGGATCATGGCTCTCCATAACTTCCTAGCCTTTCAATGTTTGTTTTCTTTCTATCCGTCCCAGTCCCTGTTCCACTATGTATTTACACAAGTTAGGTTTCCATCTCTTCCTTTAGGACGATTGGGATCATGGTTCTTCATAAATTCCCAGCCTTCTAATATTTACTTCCTCACTATCCTGCCCTGTTCCTGTTCCGCCATCCATTTACACAACTTAATTAGTTTTCCCTCTCTCCTTTTAGGACGAGTGGGATCACGGCTCTCTATCTTGCTAGCCTTTCTATGTTTGTTTCCTCACAAACCTTTCCATTCCTTGTCCCGCTCTCCATTTACACAAGCTAATTAGGTAGGGTACCCGCGGTTTCCTTCTACTTCTAATGTATTCAATATGTCCTACGAGTGTAAAATTCTCCAAGTCCTCTTTCCTTCTTATGTGTACAAAATATCACAAATATGTTTCTAAGTATAATTATTTTTTAGCTTCCATTTTTGCTTACAATTTCTTCGTTCATGCTCATGCTAATTCCATGGTATTCTCAGCCAACTTTTGTAGAACTACATATCTGTTCACTCTAGCTTCTTCTGCTTACGTAAGGAAATTACCCAGCATTCACTGTCTAGAGTAAGATTGATAATACGTAGCATTTTAGATGTCTTTGTTTCTAACTAAATTTTCTGTTTCTTAATATTTTGCTTAGAGTTTGGAAGGCACCTTTCGATTTTCCTATCTACTTCTTTTTTATGTGTCATGTCTCCAAATGGCGTAGATGATCGTGGCTCTCCATAACATCCTATCCTTTGTAGGACTTACAAACTCTGTTCCGCCATCCATTCACTAAGTATGTTATGCGTTGTTTTCTTCTGTCCCTTTTGCTTTCATTCTGTCCTGTGAGTATCAGATTTTCTAAGCCCTTCTTCTTCATTATGTGCCCCAAATATTTCAGCTGTCTTTTCCTGCTATTAAGCTTGTTTCCTTTTTTGTTTCCATTTTCTCTAAAACTTCGTTATTGCTCACGTTTTGTCCATGCTCAGCGTTCTTCTGTAGAATCACATTTCTGTTGCGTCAAATCTCTTCGTATTCATAACATTCAAAGACGGAACGATGATATTAGAGAAAGAAGAAATATTTCAGAGATGGAACGAATATATCGGAGAACTCTTCTACGAAGAGAAAACACAACCGACAATGCACAGAAATATTGACAGAGCGGAAATATTAAAAACTGAAGGGCAATCTGCACTGTCCAAATTGAACAGAAATAAAGCGTCAGGGCCAGACGGAATCGTAATAGAAATGCTGACAGCCTCGGATGATTTTGGCATACACATGACTACAGAAATAATAAATGAAATCTATAACTGATGATATACTGGAAAAATCTAAGTAGATCTATTTTCATAGGATTGCCTAAGAAGCCAGGTGCAAAAATATGAATTCCATCGGACAATCAGCCATATAAAAAACTAATCATCCGAATTCGGATGAATAGAGCACGCAACAGAATCAGACCAGAGATAGGACAAGAATAGTGCAGTTTTGATACTGTTATAAAGAACGCAGTATTTATGCACAGAATGTTATCAAAAAGAGCAATACAAATGAAGAAGGGTGTGTACATGTGTTTTATAGTTGTTCAAAGGTGTTCAGTAAGGTACGCCACAAAGATCTGTTGGAACTGCTCAGCAACTTTGATATATTTGGGAAGGATATTAAAAATAGCCAGAACGAGATGCACACGGAGAGAACATAAGTTCATCAGATATACAAATATAGAAAGGGGTGTAAGATAAGAATGTGTCTTCTCACTGGACTTATTCAACGTATTCAGCGAAGCGATTCTGAGAGAATTAGAAGTCATACAAGGATTTATTATTGGCGGCCACAATCTTAACTTAAGATATGCAGATGATACAATATTGATAGTAGATACGGGAAGAAAACAACAAAAACTCGTATAGAAGATAATGAAGGAAAACGAAAAAAAAAAAAAAACACAGAATGCATGGTTATTAGTAAAAGGATGAGCCAAAATGCAAATAATAAATTGGAGATAGCAAAATCAAACAAGTACAAAAATTTAAATATCTAGGGGGTGTTTTAACAGAGGACGGAATGTGTGACACTGAAATCCGATGTCGAATTGGTATAGCCAAAGATTCATTTCAAAAGCGAAGTAGAGTATTAAGAAAAAGGAAATCTTCGTTAGAAACAAAGAAAAGAATACTGAACTGTTACGTGATATCTGTCGTCCTAAATGGCAGTGAAAGCTGGACAATCGTCTCAAATATTTTCCCATACTCATCTTTAAATGTACCTGTTTTGATTTCCCATGATTCACTCCTTTGTTTTGACCTTTTCTCTTTTAGCCAATTCGTTTACGCTTCCTTCCATTTTTTGTGTCGTTTGTGCCTTCTTACATCTTTTCTTTTCACTAATACAATTGCTTATCTTTTTTCTTGTCCCTATTCGACTCTCTCTTTATATATCCCATTCTTTTCTTTTTCCTAATAGATTATATTCTCTCTGGGCATTACATTTGTTTAATTTATTCCTCCGCTCTGTCTTGTCCCTTTCTTCTCCCCTAATTTAATATTTCCCTTTCATGTTTTTCGTCATGAATATCCTCGTTATTATCTCCCTTAGCATGAAATGGGCATTTTCCCTTCCCACTTCTTCCTCATCGGGACGCTTCTCCTACTCATTCACTCATTACCATTCTTCCATGCTTTGCATCTTCAATTTCACGACAATTAACTTACTGTCATTAAAGTTTATAAACTAGCAGTCAAGCGTAAGTGCAATCAAAGCGTGTCACAATTAATAAGCATCATTTAGGAATGCGTTGCCATGTTCCAATCAACCTGACGTCATTATGATGTCATACTCTTAGAATTCGTTCTCTTCGACACCGCGCTATCTATATAATATTTTCGTTCAACTACGACATTATCTTCGCCATTTTATTTGATCGATTACACATATCAGGATCTTGGCATGGCTCATTGCTCCTACCTTTGGACACAGACAGAAGTCGGTGTTAATATGTAACTTTTAGATTCACTTGATTATTTTGTCATTATCAACAAATTTTGTCACAAGTCATTTATATTTCTAGAAGACTATGTCAGTGAAAATCCATTGTCTAATGGTAGTGTTATTCTTGTCACAACTATATTTTTTTAATCATTTCACCCTAAGCAAGGTAATAAAGCCACTAAGGTGCAAAAGGTTACTGAATGTGAGAGAATATCGGAAAAAGAAAACATTAAAGAGAGAAAAAAATAAAAGAACAGGAATTAAGAAGACTGAAGATAACGATTGACAATATATTTAAATTTCTAAAAATTAAAGATATGAAAGCAAGAGGCTGGAAAATAATTCCACAAGCGAGAAGTGCAACAGAAGAAACCGTTAGCATAGAACTTACGGTTACATCTAGCCATTTCGACTGTAAAATGATGAGACCTGCCTCCAATCTCAACAGTACAATTACCATAAAAATATTTATAGAAAAGGCAAAGGGGAAGTTACGTTACGTTAAATGTTTTACTTCTATTATACAACGCTTACTTCTTAGTTGAGATAGTCGCATATTTGACACTGCCACCAGTGGTCGATGTTCGAGCCCAAGTAAAAGATCAGAATGCTACTTTTCAAGGCAAGCATGACTTTTATATCTGAACAATTGGTGCAGCAAATGCTCACATTTCCAGATCTTGTTTACCGCCATTTGGTCATATTTCGTATTAAGCTTAAGGTTATTAAAATCATATGTTAAACTATAAATGGCCGTGCTACCACCACAAGACTAGGCAAAATAAAGAGGACGATGAAGATTGTGTTGCTTCGACATTATAGCTTTTCTAAAACTAGTAACTTAGTAATTCTACCCTTACCCAGGTTTCGATAGACCTTTTCCATGTACTCATGTTCTCTTGTTTATGAAAGTTTTAAGATGTTAGCTTTCCCAAGGGATTCGTCTGGCGTAAGACCACGTAAGAATAAGGAAGACTGTATTGTGAAAATCTCCAAAACGTGTGTATGTTGAGTTGCAGCTCAGACCGGGCACTAGGTTCTTTGACAGGTTACAGTTTCTCCCAATCAAATGCTTGTGGATTAAAAATTACGCTTCGGTCAGATCGTTACCAACGAGTGAAAAACAAAACAATTTCTAATAGTAAACCCGATATTATTCTTTGGTTGTAACCTATTGCTATAAGCGATCGAAGTTGAGACGAGATATAGATGAGAGGAAGGTGCATAGTCTAACGGCTGTCTCCCCTGTCCGTTCTCTGAGGCTCGCTTCATCCCCCTGTGTGCTTTTCGTGGGATGGTCAGTTGTATAGATAATAATTTTCTTTGTCTTGTCATCTTCGTCTAAAAATGTAAGCTATCTTCTTTCCCTGACTTTCTCTCTGTCTGAGCCTCTTGATCTGCACTTTGAAGTTGACTTCCCTTACTGATAACCATCGGTCGAAAGTAAATGTTACGTATACATTTTTGTGACAAGTCCAACTGTTATCAGTTTAATAAGACCTCAGCTGACTCATTGCTACATGTATACGCTGCCTGCCTGGAAAAGCCTAATTCATAATTTTGATATTAGGTAGATTTCGAGCAAGTATCTCTGGCAACGACGGAAAATACGCATATATTTAAGACACAGATATAGGCCATATAAAGATAATGTTGTCAACTTATGCGGAAATTTACAACAAAAGAAAAAAAATCAAAGTGAAATAAGAGGGAGAAAACCAAAAGTTAAGTTTTTTCTTTTTCATCATATCACCCCAAGCAAGGCGATAATGCCACTAAGACGCAAGGGGTTACAAGGAGTGGAAGACAACAAGAAGACTTTAGCGAGTAGAAAGAACAGGATTGAGGAAGGTAGAAGATGGTAATTGACGTTCCATTGCCAAGAGACAAGGGTGGCACTCACAACTATAATCATTTAATTTTCATAACAAATAATTAAATTTAAAAAATACACATAGAAAAAATGATACAATCAAAATTTTGGTGGAAAAATGTGTATTCTTGTGTAATTACAGTGCATATATACTGTACATATTACTGGCAGTAGATACCAAATGCAAATACAGAATGTTATAGTTGGATATTTACCTATATTTTTTAATGTTAAGTAATTGGTTGATATTTTAAATAGTTTACTGCACAATTTATAAATTAAACGATAGTTCAAAAGCACAATAAAACATTGCATATCATCAGCGATATTAAGAGTAATCGTTTGTGTTCACTAAATGATTGTTCGAATCTGTCAATAATTGCTTCTGCGTCCAATTCATCTAACAATTCATTTTCAATAGATAGCAACATGCATAATAGCAAATGCTCATCAGATAGCGAATTTCTTAATCTTGTCTGTAAATTTGAAAATATTCTCTCACATTGGACTTGGGTAACTAATAGTGTGCAGATGACTTTATAAAACGTAATCATTAAAATGTTTCATCTACGTAATTCAGACAACTTTTACTGCTTTGTTGGCAGTATGACTCTTAACATATGGCCTTGTATAAGTGATATATGACAGCTATCCTGCCGTTAACATTCAAAGAAGAGAGTGGGCGACAAACACTGAGAAAAATTTGACATAAAACAAAACTGCTAAAAAAAATTCATGTTGTGATTCATTAGCAGGCAAAAAACAGAGCAACAAAATTGGAATGAAGAAGAGGGAATACTAATTTATTTACATTTTTACAAATCATGTTTCGGTGATTATCGAATCTGTATTGAAAATAGAAAGAGAACGATCTATTCATAATGCCTGTGTATGTATGTGTGTGTGCATGCGCGTGTGCGAGTATATATGTATATGCGTTTGCGTGATTACGTGTGATTGAATGAGTGATTTGTTTTTTTTTATAGCTTGTTAACCTTTGTCAGGTTATTTAAAACCATAAAATATTTTTAGATTGTAAGAATTTTTAGATTTTATGAATTTTTTAGAGGCATTAATGATTTTTACTGATAAAACTTCTACTAATTAACCCATAGTTCGGGGAGAAGAGTTGGATTCATATCTTTCCCCAGGGGTATTTGCGCGTAAGTGAATATAACGAACTTGACGAATTGGAAATCGGAAAGCCGAGTTACAATTTCGAGCCGTTATCCATTACACCAACCGCACGTCCAAGCCTACAGCACCTGGTAATCCCACACGGTCTCCCATCTGACCAGGTACAACCTCGGTGAGAACCGGTGTTTCAACGTGATATGGCCGTAAGCCGTGTGTGTGTGTGTGTGTCTGAGGATGATAAATATAAATTTCAGTACCTTTGAAATAAGGCTGTAAAAACTTCGAGTAGCAACATTTTAGGTCACGTGCGGCACGTAGTCTGTCGGAGGTCGAACGTGTGAGAGCTCAGTAAATAAAAATTATAGCCTTTTGAGATATCTCAAATTTTTGGATATCTGAAAAAGCCTGATGATTTTTTCATCTTCCTTTTAAATAGTTAAAAAATTTTTAACGCATGGTGAGTTCTCTACTACGTCTTGTAATTTTGTATTACCTTGAACTGATGTTGTGCGGTCACTCACATCATATTAGTAGGGATAGCCTTGTGTTCACAGGAATAAAAACATACAAGGAAACAACACTAAAAGTATGTTAAAATGTAAAATTAAAATCATATAATTTATTTATTTCTCTGTACTGGTCTCTCTCTCTCTCTCTCTCTGTATTTTAGTTATATGTGTTTTAAGGTTGCATGCAACAAAGGAAGATAGTCACTTCGTCATATGAGAAACAAGCTGTCGAGGAGAAGAGATGGACGTCTTGACCCTCTGAGGATCGGTATCAAAGAGAGTGAGTTGGTCGTTTTTTGATGGGAAGTATCCCTTTTCAGGCAGGAAAAGTCTTCTGTTGCATTCTGGGAGAACTTTTATTATTTTGGTTTTATTTATTTTATTTTAAACAAAGTTTTAATGATATTTGCTATATTTAATTTATTTATGATATTTATTATTATTTTTACTTTTATTTATTAATGATAATGTCCCTACAATATTCAGCTTTTATAAATTTTGGCTCTTTTCAAGATCCTCGTTATGCACAAAACTTTTCTTAACAGATTGAACCTATTCTTAACTTATACGTCCACCACTAGTAAACAAGCAATACTGCGTATTAAAATGGACGAGGAAGAATGCTGCTATGTGATTAGATTTAACTAGTAATGTCTCGCGAGACGAGCTTACAAAAATATCACTCTACAGCAGGCGCCCTCTATGTTTATATTTATATGATTCAAGTTCTTACTTATGCTACTTGTCTGTCCCAGTAAAAGAAATGGCAGCGTAGCAACGAATGAGCATGAAAGCAAGGCGTCATCCACTCTTTTGGTGGATTTCGTGAGACATTAAAGATAAAAGAAACATTCAAACTTGTGAAGTTTGCTTTAGTTGATATTTTGTTTTAGGCTTCTAAATAACGGGTTGAAACCGCTCAATGCCGTACAATCATCTGCACTGTTTCTCTGATCTCGCCACGTTTTATTATTCTAACCTTTTTCAAGTAAGCACATAATTCTTAGTTCAAGACTGGATGGAGGTTTCACACCTATCTATGTTTATATGCATGCATTCACTAAGTCTGCCACAGGTGTAGGGCGCCTAATTAGAATAAAACTCACGATATAGTACTGATGGTCTCATTAACCAATACGCCACAATGATGTGCTCCTGTTGTGTATTTATACAAATTTTAAGGAATATATCTTTATCAAATATTATGTATATTTATTAAGCTTAGCTTAATGCAAAACCACAAGAGAGGTTGATTGACTGATTCGTTTTTCAAAACCACAAGAGAGGTTGATTGACTGATTCGTTTTTCAAAACCACAAGAGAGGTTGATTGACTGATTCGTTTTTCAAAACCACAAGAGAGGTTGATTGTTTGATTCGTTTTTACAGCTTATCAACTCTTTGCAGGTTATTTAAAACCAGAAAATATTTTGAGATTGTAAGATTTTTTTTGTTTTTGGCGGGGGAATAATAATGGTTTAGTGATAAAAGTCGTACTAATTAAAACAAAGCGAGGGGAGAAGAGTTAGAGGTATACGTTTTCCAGGAGTATTTGTTCGTAAGTGAATATAACGAACCCAACTGGAATTGGAACTCGGCTCTCCGATTAAAAATAAAGAGCTGGCATTCTCAAGCGGTCACCAATCTATGTACTGACAAGGCTCCACGTTGCTCAACTTTAGTGATCATATGAGAACAGATATTTCAACTTGATGTGGCTGTAAGCCCTTTATACAACCAGAACATCTAAGCTTACAGCACTTGGTATTAACAATTTACAAGTAGCAGTTGATTACAATTCCGAAGCATTATTCATTATACCAGGGGTCGGCAACCTTTTACTAACTATGTGCCGACTTAGGGTTTTAAAATCATTCAGTTTGCCAACAGTGTACGCATTTTTATGCAAGTCAAGGTCAATATATATGTTCTACAATATATTTTATATAGTAATATATACAATAATATATAAACTACATTAATAGAAATAAATTGTTTTTAAAAGTTTTTTTTAAAAGTTTTTATTATTAATGGGAGCCTTGCCCTTGCATGGTCTTAGCCAATTGCCCAATATCGGCAACATACTTTGTTACTTTGAGTTTTACAAAATTTTCTAAATATTCAGGTGTTAGACAACTTCGTTGTGGAGTTAACAATGCTTTCATGTGAGAGAAAATTTGCTCATAGGAATAAGTTGAACGAAAAGCAGAAAAAAGAGCAAAAGCAATTTTCTTCAAACAGATGAAAGATCTCGGGAGGGATGTCCAACAGCTGAGAATAGCAGCAGAATTTTCTAGATTTTTGAGAATAGCAGCAGACTTTTCTAGATTTTTGTCTTCCAGAGACTTCCTTAGTTCAACAAATTTTGATGTCTATAATTCTGACGACATAAATTCAGCCTGTTGCATTAAAAAGTTATCAATATCTATCCAACTGAAAAGTTTTAATTGGGTACTTGTCAAATCAAGTATGTCAGGCTTAATGAGGTATGAAAATTAGGATCCATGAATGAATGTGGAAGCCTTGACTTCGTTTATCAAATTCTGCTTTGAGTGCTTCAATGTACTCATGAAGCTCATTTATATTCACTTCAAATTGATTTGAATGATTTTTTTATATTTGGGGAGTACTTGAATACTTTGATGTTAATATCACTGGTAAAAATGTCGAGTTTCATTGTAAATGCTTTCCAATTTGCGAGTGGTATAATCATTATACCACTCGCAAATCCATGATTACAGTACCTGGTATTCCCAAGCGGTTAGGGTTATTGACCAGGCCCGACGTTGCTTAGTTTCGCAGTGGAGGCCAAGTATCGTCAGTAATCGTAGCGCTGTGTTATGAAGGAAAAAAAAGAAATGTTTTCCCAGACGAATAAAAACGAAATAGTCTTCGGGTCAAGTTTAGATTTGATTTATGTAGTTCTTTGTACAACATTAACCCTTCCCACTAAAATCTCTATAGTGACACTTTGCCTATTGGTGCTAATTATTAGAACAGGTCTCAAAGTCGGAGGGGTTTCTTGGCAGCAAGTCACATGGATTTCAGTAACACCTTCGTCTGCACTTCGCTGTTTGTCTCTCTCTCTCTCTCTCTCTCTCTCTGGAACCATTCGCCCTACTGGTGGTGGTTGCAGGAATCGCCCCGCCCTCATTACATACCTTCTCTTATTTATGCCCCGCACCATTACTTACAAATGGGCGGAGGTAATTTCTCATTCTTTCTCCTCCTCTCTTAGTATTTTATCTTGCTTGGGGTGAAATGATTAAAAAAGAAAATAAAAAAAAGAAAATTAAAATGCAATGCATGCTAGCCAAAAATTAATAATTGTCAGTACTTCATCATGGAAATTCAGATAATATTAAAAAAAGAAAACGTGTTTAACTTGAAAAAGGATGTCATTTTGACATTTTACTAATATATATTTATAGATATGCTAGATTTGGTCGGCTACAGAATATTTGAGTATGAAATGGTGGAAATTTTCAAGTTTGAATGAGGCAAATGACAGTTTTCAGGCGTTCTACCTCGTGGGAAGATGAAGTTCCACCCGGAAATCATCTCTTGTTAAGTTGGAATTGCAGAATCTTAATTGGTGGGATGAAAGCGAATCTGATGGTCCCATGTAAGTAAGCCTGAAATATTTAGTTTTTATTTTATTTCCGGTATTAGAGGATCGAGTAATGTTTAGATAACAGCGGGAAATTGTTTGGTTAGGACGAGACTCTACTGATCTTTCATTCATTATATATATATATATATATATATAATTAAAAAATGAAAGTAAATATTGAATCATGGAACATTTCATCACAAATGGAGAAAAAAACTAGATGGCGATGGTGATGTGGTTATATCGACGGTAATATATTGAGAATATCAAGGTGAGAGCATAGAACAAATGAAAAAGTTCTAAGGAGAAAAAGAATTACAAAAAACTGTTGCTAACAATCATAAATAGACAACTGGAATGATTAGGACACGTAATGAAAAAGGAGGCTTGGAGAATTTAACACTCACAGGGAATATCGAAGGCCAGTGAAAAAGAAGAAAACAAATAAAATTAAACGAATAAATTACTTGAAAAGTTTGTGCAGATTGGTGATATGAACAAAAGATTTCAGAAACAATATAATATCAATGCATAGAAGATATTTTCTATCTAAATTCTGTTCTTTTATTGTTCTTTCTTCTAAATAGTAATTTTCTCATGTTCTCTCAGACTCAGTAACCCTTTGCTTCTTAGTGGTTTTATTACCTTATGATATGTCCCGGAAAGGGATATATTTGTTCGAAGTAGCAAAGTGGTTGTTGACTACTGTAACCGGGTTGGACAAATTAGCAGGTACCCGTGATGGACTGGTCCTCGTCGTAGTGGTAGGCAATAGGCGTAGGCAATAGGCGAAGACTATAGGCGTAGTCAATAGGCGTAGTCCCTGTATCTCCACATCAGTCTGTATTTATGGCTGACACCAGCCAATCATATTACTGTGAGGGGGAACTCAGGTGTATGCATATTCATTACATCACCTTACTTGGGGTGAAATAATAAAAAAGAACAGGTTGCTTGACCGATAAATATATAACATTACATTATATATATATATATATATATATATATATATATATATAGTTAGTATGATTTAGGATTACTACTTATTAGTCGTTCGATTCTCACTAGGTGCTCCATATCTGCGGATATGTGCCCAAATTAAGTTGAGTAAATGACAATTACCATATTTTGATGGTATATAAATCCCAGGTGGCATATAAAAGTCGAGCAGCATATAAGACACAGGAAGCACAAGAGTCAAGAGGCATATGTCTTAAGAAGCATATAAGTCCAGAGGCATCGGAGGCAGATAAGTGTTAAGAAGCATATAAGTCTCAAGAAGAAATTTAAGAGATAGGACATATATAAAACCCAGGAAGCATGTGAAAAGAGTATTGGAAACATATAAAACCCAAGAGGAATAAAAAAACAAAGAGGTATATAAAAATCAAGAAGCATATAAGTTTCAGGAGGAATAACAGAAGCATATAAATCTCAGGAGACATACAAGACCCGGGAGTTATATAAGAGTCAAGAGGCGTATAAGACTCAGGAGGCATATAAAACTCAGGAGGCATATAAGAGTCAAGAGACATATAAGATCCTGGAGGCATATAAGACTCAGAAGGTATTAAGAATCGAGAGACATTTAAAACCCACCCTCAATTAATCAAGTAAAATTAAGAAAAACTGAAAATCTAATGTTATTGATATATATAGCTAGATTAGAATAGGGAAAGAAATTCGTAAAAATATGCAATTTGGACGTCAGAAAAATCTTTTTAATAATAAATATTGCTGGAAATTATATGAGAAAGCCAAACAACAGAGACTCAATTCTGGGGTCGAGGAATATATTCTGAACCATTATTATTCTGAGTCTTTTATACGCCATCATATATGGTGTATATTTATGTGTGTACCTGTATACCCCGCGTCTTGTTGCTGTTTCCATGGTTCATAACGACCTGAAACATTGAAATGCGAACAGAATCACATAGATAAAGCGACCTATCGCTATTTTCATAAACGTTTAGGCACGGTTGCCAAGTGTAGATGCAAGAGGCTCTCAAAAGGAAGGAAAAAGCGGCCATATTTGAACGTAAAGAATTTCAAATTCAATATACAGTTTCACCAGCGCTTCTCTAAACAGGATCGAAAGATCAATCAATCGATTTGAAGAAACGGACATGTCATTGAGTTTTCTACAGAAAATTCTTTATATTGAAATAGATAATCGAATTCCTTATTTTTGCGTTGATCTCGACGAATTGGTGCTGAAAAATTCTCGGCTCGACCAAAAAGGGATTCTAAAATAATTTCTGATGCTATGTGATATGTTCTGATTATGGGAAGTGGATCGAACCGATAGCTTTTCAGCACTCTCTTGTTTGTTTGTTTGTTTGTTTGTTTGTTTGTGTGTGTGTGTGTGTGTGTGTGTGTCTTTATAAAAATAAACAAAAAATATGTTTACCCATTAATAATCGCAGAGGAAGCGGGTCTACAGGTCAGTATTGGAACGAGGTTGAAGTTAAGAATCCGCCAATAAATCAGAAGGAATAAATTTCAACACGCGGATGAATTTCACATATATATTTTTATAGAGAGAAAAACAAAATACAACAAAAGAGAAAATATACTTGGATGTGCACAGACGACTGAAAAGAAAGAAAACATTGACTTCATTGTTAAAAATTATGTGTTTGTGTGTGCGTGAGATAGAGAGAATGAGTGAGTGAGAGAGAGAGAGAGTGTGTCAGGGAGAGAGTGAGAGTGTGTGAGATAGGGAGTATGAGAGAGTGTCTGCGTGTGTGTGTATATGAGAGAAAGAGAGAGTTAAAAAGCGTTTAGTTCTTCCAAGACAAGACACATCTTGACGATGCAACATTTTGGAACAAAAGAGAGAAAGGATTTTATTGAACCGTTCTTTTATCGTCCTAAACAGCGATACCTAGTGGGTATCTAGCCCGACCAGGTGGGGGTAATCTCCATAATATAAGCTGAAATTTTTGTTACATCAAACCAACTATCATTTTAAATATTACGAAAATGTATCTGGTATCCAGTAAGCTCTAAATAGTGAGGACCATTTACAATATTTACATAAGATTTTCTTTATACAAATTACTATAGCGGAAAAAACCTGTTAATATAAAAATTGACGATTACACATAACGGAACAAATTTAGATTAGATTACGTAGCATAATAACTGAATAATAAATTGAGAATAAGTAGACATTAAGTTGACTTTTTTATGCATGGTCTTCTAAGCAATATGTACTATTTTAATAAATGCAATTCAACTAATCCTCCAAGGAGCGGATTAAATATGCGAAAGTCGAGAGATAATTTTTTGAAGTACTTATTTTTAATTTGTATATGCCCTCTTCTTTTTTCTTTCTTTCTTTCTCTCCTCTCTCTCTCATTGTCTCTCTTATTATTATATATATATATATATATATATGATAAAAAGTTAGTTTTAAGATATGCTATATTTATGGGTTAAAGAGATTTCAAGGATAGAGCGTATTTAAATATATATATATATATATATATATATATATATATATATATATATATATATATTGACCGAACAAAAGGAGTTCCTCAATTTTGGACCCAATTTTCATGTCTGCCCCAAATCAGCTATAAATTAAAAATGGTCTTGAACAGTTGAACTCGTTAGATGAAACCGTCAGTTTTTATACTAATGCTTTCTTCTCGCACTTCTCGTGGAACTCTTGCTTCCCTGCAGCCTACAATCTTCAAAAATTTAAATGCAACATCAATCACCACCATTTGTCTTGATTTCTAGATTTGTCGGCTTGTATATATAGTTTTTTTATTTGTTTATCGTTTTTTTTTTCTAATTGTTTTTGGAATTTGCCGTTTGATTTTCTTATTTCTAGTTTATTTATTATGTTTATTGGGTCGCTTTCAAATGCAATAAGATCGCTCTGTTGTGGTGGACATTTTGTTTACGAAAATACAAAGTTATATATGTGGTTGTTGTCGTTGTTGGTTTTGTATTTGTTAAGGAAGTAAAATACTTTCCATCTCATGCGTTTTATGAAATGTTTTTCGGTGAATTTGATGTTTTAGTCGGGTATGTTTGATATAAGTATGATTTTTAGTAAATAATGGAATAGTATTTTTCCATATTGGTGTGAGGCCGGTATTTTGAAGTTGCAGCAACAAGGTTGGTTGTTGTCAGAAAGTGGCTGTATAAAGACAAGTGTATGCAAAAGTGCTCGACTGGGGTGTTTCTTTTCTTCTGGATCTTGGATAATTTGTAAGTGTTAAGTATCAAAAATATTCGTTCCTTTCCTGTAGTTTTATTGGTGGAAAAGCATTTTAGGCAGGCAGGGTTTTGTCTTAAAGTGCTCGATATCAAAGGTAACGATAGAGCGTTAATAGAATTAATGTGTAGAAATTGAGTAGTGTTATTTCAGGTATGCCGACTTCGAAGTTTCGTGAGCGCCTCGTTGAAAAAATCACACACTTACACAAAGATATCAAATTATACCAAACTATACATAAACACGAAAAAGTTGAGAAGTTACAGCAGAGAAGCCAATAGCCCTGAAAAGTGAAGGTATTACAACATGCGCTCACGAAACTTTGAAGTCGGCATTTTCATAATTTATGAATGAAAAATTGTTTTTACATTTATTTCTTTATAAATTGGTAAATGATAAATATTGCCTTGCATTATTTCTAATTGTATTAGTTTTTGGAATATTGTGAATATAAAATTATTCTTGTAAATAAACAATCTAATAAATAAATAGTGTTTAATATTTTTGTAAATTCTCAAGAACAAAAAAAATGTATACATTCACTTTCATATGTTTAGGTTTTATTCCAACTCTAATCACCACTTTTTAAAACAACAAACATTGCCGAAGAGGGAAGGTCGTTAGGGTTAGGGTACCGAAAAGCGATGTCATAGGAAAACCGCCCTTTTGACAGTACGTCTTATTGTGGTCAGTTTTATCTATGTTTGCCGAAAAGGTTTAGTGAATTATAGCAATAGATGTGTACATTGGCAGCACCCAATATTCTATTTTTGAGAAGCTAAAACAGGTTATCATTGATGTACGAGAGAAAATCTCTTAATCTACGTTCTCTAAATTGGTAAACTCGGGTGAAAGTTCATTCCAGTCAGGTTATGAAGATCAAAAATTCAGCTATAAATATTCAGATCTTTCTAAATAATGTTTTCTTTATAAAGACTATTAACTTTTCTTTTTCTTTTTATGTGTCATTTCCTTCAGGGTGAAGAAATCTCTCCACAGCTTCCTGTCTATTGTTGCTCTAAGTAACTTTTGGCTTTTTACCACGCCTCTAGTCCATTCAATCAAACTTAAGTTGCTTGCTTCTCTTGCCTCAATATGTACCGTGAGTGTTAAATTATTCAGACCCACTTATTATGCGTTCCATAAATTTCAGCTGTTTCTTTCTGATTGCATCAGTCATTGAATTTTGCACTATACTGTTTTTATAATTACTTGATGTAATCATTTCACACACACACACACACACACATATATATATATATATATATATATATATATGTGTGTGTGTGTGTGTGTGTGTGTGTAGTGTGTGTGTGGAATGTAATGGATATGTGTTTAATCTGGAATTTTATATTTAATTGACATTTTTATTAATTCAATTGTTATTGTAGTGGATACTCGTATTTGAAATGGACGTCTATCTATTTCAAATACGAGTATCTACAATAATGACATTTGAAGTAATAAAATATATTAACCGTCTCACAAAAGGAGGAATAAAAATAAAAGTTTACAAAGAGAAAATACTAATAAATGATTTAGCCAAGTACTCTCTTTAAATTTGTCGTCAGGAGGACCCTGCAAGGCCTATCTGACAAGTTAAAAAAAAACAACTCATGAGATAAAGTCAAATATTACTGCCTGATACGTCATATTGTCGCCTTCGGCCTAAATTCCTGGCCCCGATGGATGAATGAAGAATTCAGGATTCAAATCCAACTTATTACCAGTTATTCCAGAGACAACACATTCCCAGTCGCATCCAGCTACTAAACCTTATGGCATAAGAAATCCTTCACTCAAATAGAACAGCAACAGGGGAAGGAACCATTCGAAGTTTGTTTTACTATGCCATTTTCTATCTTTGGAACTTTTCGGGTATTTATCATTTTTATATAAATTAACAATATTGAATACTAATGCATTTGTTTACAGTTGTTCGGGAATTCGTTTTTTTAATTTTTTTTACATACACGTGGTAATGTTGTTCTTTGAAATTGTGTTTCTGCCTCTCAATGTTAATTTCATTCATATTGTGTTATTTGCAACGGAAATTAAAGGTTATGATTTTTTATAATGTGCATGACTAATCGTTTTTCCCTTATTTCATCAAAATTGTTCTTGGCCTAAAATTTCATATTTTCATCACACAATGCATAACATTAAGTATGCCCGAGATAAACCGTAACAGGTCAGTTTGAAATATGTAGGAAGTGGTTTAGCAGAGGACAGAAAATGCAACATTGAAATCGGAAGCGCATTGAAATAGCGAAAGATACCTTCCAAAAGATAAGCAAAATATTAAGAAACAGGAAAATCTCGTTAGAAACAACGAAAAGAATACTTATTTGCCCTCATATATGGTAGTAAATGCTGGACAATCTTATCCCAGATTAGAAATAAACATAATGCAAAAGAAATGTGGTTCTACAGAAGGATTCTGAGAATATCGTGGACGGAACATGTGAGTAATGACGAAATTTTAGAGAAAAAGAAAAACACAAAGTCACTTATCATAAAATTAGAAAGAATCAGTTGAAATTCCTGTGGCACATAATGAGGAAAGATGGCTTAGAAAATGTAACACTCACAGAGCATATTAAAGGCAAGAGGGACAGAGGAAAACAGCGCATAACATAATCTAAAGATCTTGTGTAAATGGTTGGCAGAACAGGGATTAATAAGAGTAATAGCGAAAAGACAAATTTTATTAAGAGCTACAAAGTACAGGAAATTGTGGAGAGCTATTATTGAAAATGTCCTGAAGGGTTCACAGCACTTAAAAGAAGAAGAAGCTTCAATTGCATCCCTTTCAAGGGTGTTAGTGAGAACAGCTGGTCTCCTTTCTGGTCTTCACTGGATGGGTTCTAAGTGGTGCTTTGGACAAAGGTCAGACCTTCTTAGGAGAATGAGTTTTGATGTGAGATATAGTGCTTTGACCAAAGTCTAAATTCTTAGCCTTAATGACAGCACTCTAAAATTTATTTGACTAAAACCTTGAAACGCTAGCGAAAGACTTCCTTTAGAAATAAAATCACAGTCGACCAGGCCGCAAACATAATAATGTAATGATTCTATTGTTAATTTAACATAAAGTTGCAATCAATGCCATGGCATTGAACAAACATTAACTTTCACTGGTGTGTCTCTATTGTAAGGGTTTGTTGTTAAGTACATTTTCAAATCGATGAAAATGTTACTTCCTTTCATAGAAAAAAGTTTCTTAAAAAAACTAATGTTCACTCCATTTTTAGTTACACGATTTTTTTAATAATGAAACTGTACTCGTTTCTTACTACATTTTAAGCATCTCCACTACTATATCAGCGTACCTTAAACAATTCTTTGGTCAAATGCTAGATCAGTGGATACTAATTGTATTTCAGCGCTAATTTTATGATCAGTAGAGCTAATTTTCCCAATGTTGTGCAGTTACTCCATTTACTTTCCTAAAAAAAAAAAAAACGTCGATGGAGGACGTTTCTTAAGCCTATAAATAGGGTGTAATATTCTCTGTTATCGTCTTTTTCCTATTTCACCCAGGAACAGTAAGATGTAGATCGTATGTAGATAAGAACGCTGCCGCTGAGTCGCATTCGCTTCCTTTGGTGCTCTGTTGACTTTTGAACTCTCTCACACACATGCATATCATACACATGTGTCTATCACACACGCTTGTTACACTTGCTTCTACACAACTTCACACACTCACAATCAAATCACGAATTTAAACGTTTTCTAGTTTCATATTCATTGTTTTGTAACACGCAACAATATTTTGTTTTCTATGCATACCTTTGTTTTGTTAATACATACGTATCGTTGGTTTTTATATATAGTTTTGTTGTTACTTTTATTTTACACATTTCGAGTCCGCCATTTTTGTTGCAGGATAAATATACCAGGAGACACGTATTTTCGACTTAAACACTCGACCAGCACTTCTGCAACAATTTTAATGCTATTAATCGGAGAAGAGATCTGATTTCATTTGATGTACTATATACGCCTACAAACAAGATAACAAGACAGCTAGGATTAAGTGAAAATCCCATACGCTTTGCTTGTCTAAGAAAGCAAATTTTAGTCTAAAATCAGAAAATTTTGATTATTAGGTATAACTCAATAAACTTTGCCAATCAATATCAATAGATATTTGACTTTTATATCACAGGGAAGATCAAAGCAGTTGTTACCAAAATAAGAAAAATTGCCGCAGTCGAGTCAATGACATAAGGATCGAATCCATTGATCTATCGCTGGCCCTGATCGACGATGTTATGCTGAAAAGCCATTTTTTGTGAAATAAGCTTTTGTGAAGAGCCTAATTCAGCATGCGCTTTTTTTTTTTTTTACATAATACGAGTTTAAAAAACTAGAGTTTAACTTCACAAAAATGGTTTTGTATCAATATATTGTCTTAAAAAGTTTATTCATTTCAAAAATGCAAAAAAGGGTGTAAGTCAAATTTCGGCCTTTTAGAACAAATAGGTATATTTGTTTGATGCATATTACGTTCTTACACTATGACTTTTACTGGGATAAGTTGGGAAAATCACTAGCGAAGATTGATAAAATGTGATAAGTGGCCCCACTTTAAATGTACCAACCAGGCCCAAACAGAAAAAGGTTCTCAGAGGAAACTGTTTATTGCCACTTCTAAAAATAAGCTTCATTATTATGAACCGTATTAAAGTGACACAAAACGAATAAAGTTACTTGCCAGAGTGAATTTGATTTTTTCATAAAACTTTTCATATTTACAGTACATGTCATGTGACTCAAACTGTGGATAAAAATGTCGGAAACGTTTCCGCTCAAAATGAAGGTAGCCTTGGCGCCATCAAGTGGCGGAAAGAAAAAATACAGGAAGTGCTTCAATCAATTCCATCTACTAACTAGTTCCGGTTTCCATCCTCCTTAGTGCCATTTTCCTATGGAGAATAGAGCCACAATTTCACAACACTAGGTGTTGGTGTTGTGCTTTGTGTAGCAAGTAAATTTTTACGGGTTACCAGTTGAACTTCTCCTAGACCGATTTCCAGTCAAGGCTAGAGAGCTTGGTCTGGTCTACTATTTAACCCATATCACGAGGAAAAGAGATTGATTTATATATTTCCTAAGGTTTTTGTGTGAAGGTGAACGCAACGCATACGGTCAAACACGCCATGCTAACTTCTTTTTCCGAGCCACTGCACCATATCCCTACTATATATATATATATATATATATATATATATATATATATATATATATATATATATTCAGCATGTTGGTCAAATAATTTAGACGTATTATATTTATTTTTTAGTTTTAATCCTTTCAAGTATAAGAATTAATTTCTTGGTGGCTGTAGAAAACTGATTAAGAAAAATTCCAAAATTTTCTTTCAAATAATTTTTATTTTCCCAAGTACTTTTAATATCATCTGAGACCATCTTCAGGGAGTTAAAATATCGATGACTGCATATACAGTAGCTCTGTGAATTCTAAATATTTTTCCCTATTCATTCACAGCATTCCAAATTCTAATATGCAACGTGGGGGTAACTTTGTAATTTTTTATTTTAATATTTAAAAATGAAAAAGATTTTTAGTTTTTAATTATAAAATTATAATTTAGTATTTTATATAAAACTTTGCTGGTTCTCTTATATAAAGGGCTTCCAGAATTTTAAGTTTTTGCTTATTATTTAATATCTTCAAAGTACATTCAAAAATCATTAAGAGAACGGTGAATAAGTTTAAAAAAGAGGGTTCAATAGAAAGGAAAACTGGATCAGGAGGTCACAACAGCAAGAGGAAACACCATTTCAACTTAGAGCTAAATATATTCTTATTGTTCAAAGTAGAGTCCAACGATGTTATAAAATCCTCGGATAATTTCAGTTAGATATCTTTAATCATTTGTAAGATACAACAGTTCAAAGCTTAATCTAATAATTGGACAATTTTGCTGTTACACGATTTAAACAATTTTGCTGTTACATCTGGTATATATATATATATATATATATATATATATATATATATATATATATATATATATATGAAGTAATAGATTTTTATTTATTAATCAGATATATTTTTATCACTTTAAATCTTATTAAAGAAAAAATGTGCCCACCGACAGGATTAAAACTTTCGTCCCTTTTTACAGAAGAAACCATCGTTCGAAGCGCTTATAACCGACTCAACCATTAAGAGTGTCGTTGATTAATCAAGGTCGTATACTGCCCATAAGACCTCCCTTCTCGTTTAGATACTCGAAATTTCATAATTGCCCAGTTTCTTATCCGATACGTAAACAAAGCGATTTCTAAAGAAGTAATAGATTTTTATTTATTAATCCGTCATATTTTTATCAGTTTAAACGTAATTTTTAGTGGATACCCATATTTGAGTAGACGCTCCGTTTATTTATTTTCGTCTACTGGGCCTTCGGGTTGCAATCAAGTGCAGTATGCCTAGCCTCGGGGGTTCCAAACCTTCGGCAGCATCTCCCTCAATTCACTAAAGACGGAGGGTTGGTGAAATACCGACACCAGCGTGACTGGCCAGTTCTTATCCTTGGCACACGTATACGCGCATGCGTATATACGTACCCTACATCAAAAAGACCACTTGTCATATCCAGCCACCGTGAGGTGGATAGGTTAATAAATACCGTTAGCAAGCTTGTCTTGCTAGATCAGTTGCAATTGTGAGATGAATTCAATCCTTATTCGGTGTCTTATACTTGCGGCCTTGTACCATATCTAAGCTACACTTAGTTTTAAAGGTCACGTTGGAGTGAGAAAATGGTTAGCCAGCTTGCCTGGTTGACCATTATTAATGAGTTGTAGGTTCGATCCTCAGTGGGTTCTTTATACTTGCGGCCTTGTGCCACATATAAATTACATTGAATTAATTAGTGTAATGGTTTGCAAGTTTGTCTCACTATATCAATTACAACTCAGTAGTGAGTAGTCCTCACTGGATACGCTGTATTTGCGGCCTTGTGCCTCACTAAAGATATATTTTATAAATCCTTATAAGGCTAACGTTTTTCAGTATCGGTGTCGGTTGGGGAGTACTATTCGGATTTTTTCTACAACTTGGCAAGGAAAGAATTTACTTTCGTAGAATGAAAGATAATTAACCCAGTATTCCATGATGAACCGCAGACTTTTCAAACATGTGCTTTCTATTTCGAAAATTATCGCTAGACGCACAAGCACGAAATTACATGTGACAGTTGTAGATGACACTCCATTTGTGATTAAGCAATACAACAAAAAAAAAAGGAGATTTTTCTACTCACGAGACAAACAAATTCTCAGCGACAACATGCATTTTTGAGCGCCTATTGATGGCTAGCAAATTCAGATCGTTTCATTAATATAGCGTTTTCGATCATCATTGGGTGCCCCTGTATGGTTGCTTTGAACTAAACAAAGCTCAGCAAATATAGGTGGATGTCTAGCTTTAAGCGACAGTTATCAGTAAGATTGGTTTGCTCGTGTCATGAGTTCTTACTGAGTGTTACCACTACTTTTGTTTTGTACCAGATTAATTTAAGCTTAGTGACTAGGGAATATAGCTAGGGGCCTCGGTGTTAGGATAATGCCTAACAAGCTAGTTTGATTGACTAATTACTTCAGTGTCCATTGGGTTCCCTATATTTGTGGTTTTGTTGCCAAACTAAGCTTAACAATAACAACTGAGCCACATAAATGCGAAAGCTCGTCTTGCAGTGATTTGTCAATGTAATGAATTCGAGGATGAGACAGAAATCCGAAGGCGCATTGGAATAGCACAAGATGTCTTCCAAAAGCTAAGCAAAGTATTAAGAAACTGAACTGCTATGTAATATCAGTCCTTTTATATGGTAGTGAATGTTGAATAATCTCTTCACAGATGAAGAGAAGACTTGGAAGCAACAGCAATGCAGTTCTACAGAAGGATGCTGAGAATGGACGGAGCGCGTAAGCAACGAAGAAGTCTTAAGGAAAATGGAAACAAAATGACACTTGTATACAGAATCAGAAAGAGACGGCTGAAACATCTGGAGGACATAATGACGAAAGAGGGCTTGGAAAATTTGACACTTACATGACATATCGAAGGAAAAAGAACACGTTATACAGCGCGCTACCAGCCTGATGAGCCTGTGTAAATAACAGTGGAAAAGAGGATAGATGGCAAAGAGATAAACTTTATAGAAAGATGTGGAGAGCCAGGATCGTCCACGCCCTGAAGGGACACGGCAAATAAATTCGAATGCACCATTCTTGAGCCCTTGTGCCAAGTCTAGTAAATATAAAGACATAATCTGTTAGGTTGTAATTTTATAAGGATAAAATGTTAAGGGGAAGAATGAGACAAAATCAAGGACGAATGTTCCGATGCCGCAGCAACATCTGAGATAATACCAAAGTTGAACTGATTTATAAACATGAAAAAGTTCAAAGTCTTTCTCGGCGAAATAAGTCTTCATGCGCCATTTTTAAATGTTTGCTTACACCTGACTTGCCGCCATTTTGCTGACATTAACAGAAAATAGAACAAGACCATAATAACTGCAGACCGTAGGAGACATTTTTATTTGTTGACTGTAGAGGCAATTAGAAAGATGCTAAAAGCTCGAACTAATTTAAATTAATGATATACACTACATGCGTAAAGAAGAGAAGGTAATATTTACATTATCTACACAAGACTATTGTTCTCATCTTTTATGTTGTTATCACAACGTTTCGCTTGTTGTGTCCTCTAGCCTTCATCAGATGCTTGTCCATCCGAGTAATCTTCAAGGAATTTCTAACTGAACCCTTTATTTAAGCGACATGAATAGATTCTTCTCGTTCTGCTGTTCTTGTCTAGAGTGCTGCTCAGTTATTGCTCGTTCCGTTTCCACTGTGTCCAAGTATACAGTGACCGGCCCTGGGACTGAACTCACATATACTATTTACATTATTTACATTGTTCGGACTGTTGTCCTCATCTTTATTGCCACATTCACGACGTTTCGGTCATTGTATGATCTTTAGGTTATTGGAATGAGGTAGAAATACTAGAGAACATCATTGGAAAATATGAAAACTTAAAGAATTAGCACATCCTAATTTCTAAATTGATTTTAAGCGCGATGAATTAAATTATGATTATGCGAATGAGACCCCAATTGGCGCGCACTCGAATCATCAAAAACTCATTAAATGAACGTAACAACAATCACTGAGACATGTTTGTTCTTTTATACAACAGAATATTAGCCTTGCGGGTCGTATGCTGAGTGAGGTGTATCAGAAGGTAAATTTTTATAAGGTGAAAGTTATGCGTGTTTGCAATTTGGATTATCCCACAACAAATAGATTACACAAAGAACATAAGGACAATTGCATAGCAAGGAATGACTGAACAACGTGATTAGAGATCAACAATAAAGAGATTGTTTATATACAATAAATACACATGCAAGATAAACAGAATTTTTGTAAGTTTGGTAATTGAGATAATGTTTTGAAGAATGTTCGTGCAGAATTGTGGTAAGTAAATGCTGATGCTTTTGGCTTGTTATTAAAATTATAATAATTTTTGTTTCTGCGGAGTGAAATATCAGAATATATTGTTCAATTGTTAGTGTGTGTGTGCGTGCGTTATTTATGAGTGAGAATTAAAATTGCTAAGAGTTGTTTGCCTTTAACTGATAGGCTAAATTGATGAATGTACAATTACTTTGACGTAGTGAAAATGTTCATTCCTTAAGTCAATTGTGGGGGATGAAAATCCACGCGGACAATGGTTATTTGAATGCTGCATTGAGTTTGTTGAGAAATTTGAAGTGGTTGCAAGTCAGTAAATTGAACAGCGTGGAGTTTGTATGGATCTCATGGATTTGATGACTGACTTGAATTGAGTCATGTGTTCGTTTATATAGAGTTGGGTGTTTAAAATTCGGCTTCAGGGACCTTAGGCGGGAAAAGGGTTCTGTTGTGACTTTGCTACAGTTTTAACCAATAGAAGATTGAATTTTACCGAAACGAAATGTTGATTGGTTAAAGCTTTGTTTTATAGAAGGAAACATTTTTCCGAAAGAAGTGGAAGGTTAATATGGAAGATTCCACAGTAGTTCTTTCTCATTTTTAGTTCTTTTATGTAAATGTAGTAAGATGAACGTAGTTACTCCCGGCTCTGATGTTTGAAAAGTTCATCTATAGCTTAATGTAGCCATAAGTAACAGTTTTGTAAAATAATAAATATTTTTAATGTAAACCTAAGTAAATCCACAAGATCGACTACTGTTTTATGTCTCAAAAACCATGTACACTATCATATAATGGCTTTCCAAGTGAGTTTCAGAACTTTAAACTCGATATATAGAATTCATTTACCTTAGTCGATAAATTTAAAAATAACATTTCTGGATTACATGAACTTTAAAACGATTTGCAAATTATGCAAGTCGACTTAGTATTGAGGTCTAATTCAATTAGTTTCAGTTCTACCATTATTATATTGGGACTTTATTTTTGGTATAGGTAACGTGGCAATTTTGTTGTTTGTTGTTGTCATTCAGAGGGTAATAAGTCGTGAAAACATATAGTAAAATATTTTAGAGGTAATTCAAGTGGGGGCACCAAAATTGTATTCGCTTCCCGGGTGTCGAGAACTCTTGCAACGCCACTGTATGTAAGTAAACATTGTTACTTTTATACATGAGAGCATTACTACGTTGACTTTAAATGATCTCGTAGGGAAGCTAGACGTTTCACACCATACGACAAAATCTAGTTACGAAACAGTCAAGAAGTATATTAGTGCGCATGCATGTATGTTGTCCAATTTACTCTGTCTAAAGTTTAGAAAATGTTCACACTGTCTTACCGCACGTCTCCTTCGTTTGCAATTAAAACATTTTTTCAAAAATTGACACGTGATCCAGGTAAGAAAGAAAAAAAATACAGACGCAACTTGATACTTAAGTCTATACACTGATTGCAAACACGTGTGTTTATAAGTATATATATATAAACTGTAAGGCCGTCTTTGATTATAAGCAAATATGGGCCGGCAGTAAAGATGTTTCAAACAGCTGACATATCTTTTTCTGGCAAAGGAACATTGTTTTTCGTTCTACATTCACAATAATCTAAACAACCTTTAACACGTACAACATATGTAAATAAGTATACGTACGTATGAGTATGCTTTCAAAGCCAGTTTAGTGTCTTTCAACGTAAATATTTATCCTATTATTTCTGTTGATTTGCGCTGTTTTTCAGGCAGAGTGACATGTAAAATACTTGTTAGCATCCTTGATACCAAAACAAAAAGTTTGACAAGGAGTCGGGAAAGCATTTTTTAACTGGCAGATTCTCGGCATTTTGTTTTTAGTCTATCGAAGCTGGGTGTACAACAACTCTTCGGAGAGTCAACCAGAATCTGTACCTTTAGAGTCCCAAATAATCTTTCTTTTTTTCTTTTTTTACAATGGTCTTCATCTGTACAAGAGCTACTCGGGGTATAGGTTACAGAGTAACTTTATGCGAATATGTGGGGAAGATAACGGTTGACCCTGGATTTGAACAGGTTTAGATTGTAGTGAGTATAAGAAATTTAAGCTGCTTGAGTGTGTATTGTCTGCTTTTCTGGGAGAAAACCGTCGATGCGTTGGGCTCTTGCTTAAACTTTTGAATTTCAAAAATATTTTTGGGAATCAATTTGTGGGAATATAGCTACGTTTGTTTTTCATTCGGAACCATTCAAAAGGTTTCCCTCCAAATTCCGAGAAGTGATTTGTAGTGTATCTGGATGAATAAATATAGGGCTTTGGATTGAATTCGAGGGGTCGACGAACAGCTACTGCATGAACACAAGTTTCTTAATACTTTGCTTAGCTTTTGGAAGAAATCTTTTGCTATTCTAATGTCACCTTTTCCGACGTCTGTCAAAACAATTCTCAGAGATAATATTCATCTAGATTTGCTACAGTTCAAGTTAGTTCCAGTTTAATTAGTTTCGACGAAAAGTAAATTGACACAAAATTGTGACGCACATTTGCAAAACACCAAACACTTGAACATATTATTCAATCAATCATAATTAAATAGAAGTTATTTTCCAACCAATAACATGTTATAACACGAAAAGGATTCTTGATGTCTGTTTAAACATGTTTTTGATTGTTATTACTCTTATCTCATTTTATTATCTCGTCGTACAATTTACCATTTAACTGAATGGCGACAAATTCGTTTCTCCCAACAGAACATAAAATATATTATCTTACTGCAATAAAATTTAACAAGGCCTCAAATGATATTGGATATTTGAGCTGAAAAATTAACATCTTACAGCAGCAATGGCGTCTTTTTAAAGAGAGATTTTCAGGCAGACATAGTTTAGCTGTGTGAAGTACTTTAAATAAAGAAACTTAACATGTTCTACTCAATAAAGTAAGCAAATTTACAATTTGTAGAACGCATAAAAAGCTGACCTTAGGTAAACTGAAACTAGTCAAATACATTAATAGGCCGATACGGGCGTAAAGAAAAGTTTTCAAAAACTCAAATTTCCCATTCTCAAAATCAAATTTTGCCGTGAACCTACTGGCTTACACCTCGATCTGCGTGAATAATAGAGATAGGAAATCAAAACATAGAATCAACTAGAACTCGACAGATCAGTTAAGAAAAGGACAGATGAAAGGATTATCTACGAACGACAGGCATGCGTGTCGTTAGAATTCTTCAGCACTTTGACATGTTTCTCTTTCCATTTATTAAGTGAAGCTGCCACAGATAACTCCCGATTCACTTTCTATATAAAATATAATTTTTTAAAAAACGGGCGAGCTATTTTTCACTTATGCATTTTAAATACGTTGTACGGACATTATTATTAATAAATAAAAATAATAATAAATATCATAAATAAAATAAAATAAAGCAAATAACATTAAAACTTTGTTTAAAATAATATAAATAAAACCAAAATAATAAAAGTTATCCCAGCATGCAATAGAAGACTTTTCCTGCCTGAAAATGGATACTTCGCACCAAAAAACGTCCAACTCGCTCTCTTTGATACCGATCCTCAGAGGGTCAAGACGTCCATCTCCTCTCCTCGGCACCTTGCTTGCTTGTCAACCTTAAAACACACATAATTAAAATACACGCACACCAGAACACAAAAATAAATAAAATGATATGATTTTAATTTACAATTTAACATGCTTTTAGTGTTATTTTCTTGTATGATTTTATTCCTGCGAACACGAGGCTATCCCTGTTGGCATGATGGGGGTGACACCACAACGTCTTTTCTATTTTTGCTGGTGAGAAGTGAAGGTTGGATGTGTGACCCCATTTTGTCGTTTCTGCGTTGCCTGTTGGACTGTTACGACGGACTATCGTTTGAACTGATTTGGCTACAAGTGTTGCGGTCAAGAGACAGAAGAAATCTATTGCAGACGTTTATTGCTACTATGAGTTGACGGTTTCTTCTTTCTTTTCTTTACAACTACAAAGTCTTCTTAAAAAGGGGAGATTTAAATCTAAACAAATAAAAAATAATTCTGAAACTTCCTTTCTAAAACCTTAGACGATTTTAATAATCCGTTTCAAGTTTGGTTTTTAATCATAGATACGAACAAACGCCAATTTATTTTGATTATTCGTTTTATTTGAACTGTTGTTCTTATCTTTGAGAACTCGACGTGATATACAAATATCAAAAGCATCTGGCACCTGAATACAATCAAAACAGATGTTACTGTTGAAGTGTAGAGATGCAAAAGGCGATTATCTCCCTTTTTACAGAACGAATTTACTTACGTCTTAAAGGGCTCTGAAGACCACGTGACAGCTCATGTATGACGACAACCCATGGGTGTCGATAGTCACTTGCTGATTAGCTTCCAATGGAGACAGCACATATAGCAAGCAGCAGCTCGGCGAATACCATGCGTGCTAAACAAGATCATAAAAGATATCACCCAGGTTGACCGTATCCTTAGAAACATTAGAAGAAATATTACTTCTTTATATTCGTTCTTTCGCACATTGGTTGATTTTTTTCATATGTGCTATAATTTCTCAGTGTGGGACAAATTGTGGCATATATACATATATTTGTGTATAACGTATTGTATGATATATTTGTATATTCTAGTGTTACATATAAAACTCATTTTTTGAAATTAATTTCTTTGAGTTATTCAAGCTCTTCCTCCTGTTAGTATATAATGGATACACTTATGCCTACTATGGGCTTTGGAGAAAAGAAAAAGTCTAATACAAGAAAACAAAACAAAAAGCCTTCAGTATTCTATTACAGTGCCGTTACTTTAACTGATTATTTAAAGCTAATGGATACGATGTTCATATGATGAAAATTGAAATGAGCAGAAAAATGTGAATGCTAATTTCAATAAGGTTTCTAGTTTAAAGAGGAAACGGCTTAAATGAAAGAAACATAGACACAGGCGGAGAGCTGTAAATGAAAATAATCCCTTACACCATGTCGCCGAAAATGAAGAATGTCTTACAGCAATGTCACGTTTTTATGTTGCTTTATAGGTCTTGTCTTTGTTTTATTGGATAAAGCGATTTCACTAAGAACATTTGCATTCACAGGGTACAAAACTGAGCAGTTTGCCGGGGATTTGGTTTCTACGCTAAATGACCGTGAAAAAAAAAAAAAAAAGGTGCGAACGGATTGGGCGGGACGGGATAGTGGCGTGTTAGTGTGAAGATGTGAACTTCAACGTAAAATATTAATCAACAAGACTGAGAGCTGGTATGATAGACTGTAACTGGGAGGAGCTGGTAGCATGAGTCTTGCTAGAGACTCTTCTACTTTTTTATGTGCTGCATCTCTTCAGGACATGGTTCTTCACAACATCTTCCCTCTTATAGCATTTTTCTCTCCCGCTCCGTCCCGCCATCAACTCACACAAGCTCGTTAGGCAAGTGGCTCGCTGTCTTCGCCCGAAATCTCTTGCTCTCAATATCTTCCACAAGAAACGCTTAACGGAGTTTCAAATCTCGGTTGAAAAAATATTTGCAAAATTCTACGCGGTTCTATAGCAAAGTAGCGACCAGACAGAATTTGAAAATAAGCAAGAAGCAAATACAGAAGGTACCCATCTTTTTAATATTAAAAGATCCCCCCGCCAAAAAAGTGTAAACTAATTGGCTATAGTTAAATGCAATTGGCAGAAATGCCCAACAAACAGAATTGACAAAGATTGCCATAAACAATAACAAAAGCAAGAAAAGAACAAGGCAAAAATCATGCTAAACAAACGATATATGCAAGACAAAAGTAGGCAAAGCAACAGTAATGTGGCAAAAACGTTCGCAAACTGAGAATGGTGTTAACACACAAAAGGAATGCAGATTGCAGCGTTGAATTCAAGACGAGTAAGAACAGAAATATGGTGGATCAGACAGAGAAGTGGTCTATCTTATTGGCAAGGAAGAAATCCCAGCATGCATCTGAACGGTTTGTTTATACATTTGTAGTGGGGAATGTTTTTGCTGTCATTCCTAAACGGGATTGCAACCAACACAAAAGGCAATAGTGCCTTAATCGTTTTTAAACTATTTATGACAAACCGTAAAACCCGGTATTAATTATAAAAAATAGAATAAATACTGGTATTAATTATGGGCTTATAAAAAAACGCTATTATTTATAGGATTCTACCTATAACTTATAAATACCCACTTTTCCAAAAATGAGTGCACATAAATAGGTTAAAGATGTAATTCCCAAAGTGGGTGCTACTGTACCCAGTGGGAATGTTGTAAACACCTAGGAGGTGGACAAGGAAATAAGGGAGAGCGGTAAAAGGTAGTTAGAAAAAGTAAGTGCTAGCTGACGGCAGGATGCCATTAGAACCAAGTAATATTTTTTCTTTTTAAAAAATCTATGTGACATAAGGCACGGTGGAGTAATGAATAGCGGCTCTGATTGAGGAATCGGAGAGCTGAGTTCAAATTCCAGTCGGATCCATTACATTCACTTACATGCTAATACCCTTGAGAAAGGTATGAATCCTCTTCTTCTTATCCCTGCTATGGGTAAATAGCAGTATAGACTGGGTTCTAAAGGTTAAAATGCATATGTCCTAGATTACTATTTTGAATTTATAGTATACTTAATGTCAAGAAAGAACTGTTTTCATATGAGTTTCAAAGTGGAAGGATGTGAGCTGAGAGACAAGGTGGTGGCAAGAAGAAAAACGTTTAGTAACCACTAGATTAAAGTATCCCACTAAGCATTTGTTTATTAAAACAAAATATAGGTCTATTCAAAGATTGCAGAACAAAGTATAGTGAATTTAAGCCACGGTACAGACGATTGACTGTAGTGGAGATAGTAGCAGACGGACACCTTTATAAAACCATGATTTCAAAAAGAATTTCTCTCTTCTCTTTTGCTTTGCCTAATGTATAGGGCTACAACCCTAACTCTCTCTCTCTCTCTCTCTCTCTCTCTCTCTCTCACCAGTCAGTAAGTAGTACTTTTCTTTGTTCAGAAACATAGACTTTTGGATTTGGACTAACATTTTCAACAATGAACATGTCGCTGGTATGGTAAAGCTATATTGGTATAATAAAATAAATTTCATTCTTCAGCTGGAATTCCAGTAACACTATTTAAATGTTTCATATAAGAAAAAAAGAGAAAGTAGCTCTTTAAGTTCGATACCTTTTAGAGGTGGTAAGCGACCATTGCTTTCCACTGTTTCCGCTTTTTTAAAGTTTAATGATTGGAGTGGTTTTCTATTTCTTTGTCTACTGTTTGAAGTTTAAAGTTGCCTTTCTCGTAGACTGGTAGCCAACCAAAGCAAAAAGCTTAGTCAGCTTTAACATTTATCCCAAGGCCTTTCGAACAGATCGATGCCTACTTTTCCGAAGACATCAGTGAGACGTGAGTAAAAACTGCCTAGACTAGAACTTGAACTAGGCTCACCTATTTCATTTTCGGGCTGTACCTACCCTCTACTCTAACATTTACAAAGTCTAAAAAATCGTTTGAGGTTTGGTATTAACAGTAACCAAAACAAAAAATGGGTCGATTCTGCTAATTAACAATGGATGATTTGTCAGCAGCAATCCTTAACAACCTACTCTTGCAGACTGCCTTTTTTAATACTATCTTTCACCTCATATGAGGCTCATAGGCCACTCAAGGAAGAGGGTAACTATATGTGGTCGTTGCCGAGGAATGAAAGCAACAGAACCTTTCTTTGGGTCAGAAACAATATGCATTGTATAACAAAGCCCGCTCAGGGATGATCTGACATGCTCATATATATATATATATATATATATATATATATGATCATATAATTACGATTGGAGGAGCGAGAATCAATATAAATACTTTGCCTATCTATATATAAAATTCTGACACTTCCATTAGCCCATCCGTTACACCCTCTAAAATAGCCATACATTGACCGAGCGAAATTAAATTTTATGGAGACGTGCAAACAGGTAATGGTGTACAAAGTACAGTTAATTTTACTAGGGTGCGTAGCGTAGAACAATAATTTTTTATTAATTTTCTTTTTTTTTTGAAAAATTAAATGTTTCATTATTTAACATACAAAATACTCCCACTATTTAAAAAAAATTTAATTAAATAATTATTTAATAATTTTCTTTAAGTTTGTATATATATTTAATTCTGGTAAAATATAATACACAGTAGTAGCACTGTAAATATAAACACAGTAGGGAGAGTAGAGTTTGTAAATCTTGATAGAAATGTTATCGATAAATACTGCGCCAGCGTATTATAATTTTCTTTTTTAATAATATTAAAGTTTTAACTTTGTTAGAATGTCTTCTTCCTAAGCGGGAAGAGATTTTTAAATTAGTAGCAGAACAATATATATATAAAATTTTAAAATATCGTAATCTTTTTTTTCACACCTCTCCTTAGCTCGGCCAATCTGCTTCTAACATAAAAGTTTCTATTAATCCTTCCTAGTACCCACAATTGCTTTGCTTTTTTTTTTTTTTAAACAGAAAAATGGCTTCCTTTGCTTCTGACCAAGGCAATTGAACTCTGTTGAGAAACAGTATAAAAAATGTACGTACAGATACATCAACCGGTAGTTAATTCTTTTGCCAGAAAAAAGTTTGGCAGCAAGATATATTTAAATTGGTAAGAGAAAGAACAAAAGAAAAAATGAAATTTAAAATACTACTGTAATGAGTTCGGTCCTCATTGGCTATGTGTGGCCTTATGCCCGGCATACCTAACGTGAGAAACTTTCAACATAACCTGCCTCGTGAGATAATTACGTATTCCCTATTGGCGCAAGAAGTCGGCGATGGAATTCAAGTTTAAACGCCAGGTTTGCAAGTCAGAATGGTAAGCAGGCAGGTTATCTCTACTTGAAGAATTGGCACTAAGCAATTTTCATACCTCTAGTTCTCCCTATTTGGTTTTGGGCAAAGCTAAGCTTAGTAAATATAGACTGACAGCTAACAATTTATTTGGATGAATGTAAAATAAATTTTAAGTATGAAGTGAAATCATCTTGAATAAAAGATCAAACTATATAGAAGAACAGCCAAAAGTTAAATAGAAAATAATTATTGTATTTTAATATTTTATGGACTCATATTTTCGGCTAAGTTGGGAAAGTCTTTGAATTAAATCTCTCTTTCATCTGTGAGGATATTGTCCAGCATTCACTGCCATATGGAGGACTGATATTAAGTAACAGTTCAGTACGCTTTTCTTTGTTTCTAACACAATTTTCCTGTTTTCTGTTTCTCAGCTTTTGGAAGGCATCTTTCGCTATCCCAATGTGCCTTCGGATTTCAGTGTCACGTTTTCCGTTCTCTGTTAATACGCTTCTCAAATATCTAAATTGCTTGGTATCTCCAATTTGTAATTTCCATGTGGGGTAACTAGAAGCGAAAATAATCACGATGTGCACATTCCACACTCCCTTGAACAAAAAGAAATGTAAGTAAACCCTCATCAATGCTAAAAAGAGCGATAATAGTTAATGGATTTTATAAACTTTACCCGAGAATAACGCTTTCTGTTCGGTCAATAAATGCCAAATGTTTCCTAATCGGCTTGTAGATAAGTGTTGTGGGATTTTCTTTACTGGAAACTTTGGAATAAAACAAGCTGACTCAAGGGTATAAAGTAAATAATATATTTTATTTATTTACTTTAGAGTGAGTGCTTTGATATTCGGATCACAAAAATGTTCGTTTATAAGGCGGATATTGGTAGCAGCTTGGGGGAGGTCCGTGCTAGGGGTAGTAGTAATATCAAAAATAGGTCAATGTCAATCTACTGTTTTTCTTGGCCCTAAGCAGGGCAGAAATATCATTAACAGATGACCCCTTTACTTCTTCACACGTCACGCATGGCTGGTTTCTCCGGCGGTAGGGTCTTTTGTCGTCATTCACACTGTTCTTTCTGCTTCTCGTTCAGGGGTGTAAGCTTATATCCTTTTGACCAGGCTCCGAGATTCTGATGTGAACGTTGGTTTCAGTTATCATCAAAAGTATTTTTGCGCTAATTTTTTTGGTTGGCCGAAATTATTTTATTTTCCGGTGCTCCTTTCTTGCTTCATTTTTTTATAACGGAAGTTATGCGTGGAGCCTCCTTGATTTTTGGAAGTTTTCAGTCACAAATAAGTAGACTGTTCTTTTTTTTTTATTTGAGGGTTCCCTTCTCGTTAAATGAAGTAGAGAGATAGAGGGGGGAGAGAGAGAGAAGGGTTATAAAGGAAAACGCAAATGCCTTATTTTAATTTTAATTCTTTTCATTTTTTATTTATATATTTTCTTCTTATATTTTATTTTTATTTTTATCGGGACTGACTACAGAATAACTTCTACATCAATATAATGATTTTATTAATTCATTTATAAATGAATTCAAGACGGTGTAAAACACATACACACACAAACACACACAGACACACACATCTAACCACGACCACCGACAACAAAAAAGATTTTTTTTGACTTAGCAACATCATGTGATAAACACACGTGACTAAACTGACTGACAACCTTTCTTGGCTGTCGATAAAAGCAGCCGACCGTACTTTTTTTTATAATGCCTGCATAGCTTTTAGTCTTGCTTAAATTTTTGTTATTTTCAAAACCGTGAAGAAAGATTCAGGGCTGGTTAAACAAGAGTAGCGAAGAGAATTAATAGTTTCGTAGACTTTTGTTTCGTGCGAATGAGAAACAAGTGACCTTTGCAGATTTTTTTTTTCATTACGTGAGCCAAGAAGATTTGATACACAATGGATGCAGGATGTGAGAAAGTGTAAGAATAAAAAAGCAGAACAGAAAGACTTAGAAAGTTCAGAAGGATATATACAAGAGAGGAAATACTTAAGTATATAATGTTCGTCGCCTGAAGTGAACTTTGTCTCCGAATTCCATTGAACAGATGATGCTAAGACAGCCACTTCCGATATATCACAATTATAGCTGAGTTTTTAATTTAACTTTCTTTTTATTAACTGTTCATCTCCCGCCTAAAATAACATGGCGGTAGTATTTTTTTAATCATTTCATCCCAAGCAAGGCGATAATGCCACTAAAACGCAAGGAGGGATGTACTGAGTGAGAGAGAATATAAGAAAACGTTATTGAAGAGAAAGAACAGGTATCAAAAAGACAGGTGATGACGATTGAAGTTGCATTTAAAGTTTTGAAGATCATAGTTGACAGGGAAGTAATAGGCCGAAAGAGAGTTCCACAAGCGAGAAGAGCGGGAGAGGAAACTATTAGAATAAAACTTACGGTTACATTTAGAAATCTCAACAGTAATATAATGAGACTTAGCTGCCAATCTAGTACTACGCTTAAATTCATAAAGTCAAGGTACAAACGAGGATAGCTCATAAGAACAATTACCATGAAAATATTTATAGAAACAGTATAGAGAATCTACGTTACGGCGGTGGGAGAATGACTAAAGCCGAGATACCAGTTCAGTGCCGCCGACATTGCAGATTCTTCTTTAGATTTTGTCAAGAACATCAACAGAAGCACCAGACTATATGTGGCATCAATATTCGATACCTGTAAGAATGATAGACATATAAAAGTTCAAAGATTCTGGCGAGAAAAATAGTCTAGCACGACATAGTGAACCAATTCTTCTCGTAGCAGACTTAATAGTTGATTCTATATAATCGTTTCAATTCATATCAGTGGAACACGTGATACCGAAAAGCATGTCTAGTTAGGAGATTACGATCACCTTAGTTAAGCAGCGTCCAGCCTATTCAGTACCTATAGGGATGACCGTTTGGCAATACCGGGTATTGTAAGCTTAGATGTACGGGTAGTGTAATGGATAATTCCTTGGATTTGTTAATCGGAGTGCCAAGTTCCAATTCTAATCGCGTTTCTTATATTCACTTACGCGCAAATACTCTTGGGGAATGTATGAATCGACATCTTTTCCCCAGCTATGGGTTAATTAGTAAAATTTGTATCATCAAACTATTATTATTCAAAGATATTCTTACAATATAATATTATTTTCTGGCTTTAAATAACCTGCAAAGAGTTGATAAAACGTAAAAAAATCAATCATTAAAAATGAAAAATGCATAATTATAATGAAATTAAGTCAATCGGAAAAAATAAGTTGAATGATGGCTGTTGCCAACTAAGTCTTCATAAGCTAATCAGTAAGGCAGCTATTACGGAAACACATAATGCCAAGGATAGGGATGCGAGTTCGAGGAGAGATTGTGGAAGGATGACTACTTCTTAAAGTTTTTTTTCTTTTATATGACATGTCCCTTTAGAACGTGAGCGATCATGGTTCTCCACAATTTCCTATCCTTCCTAGCTATTAGCAATATTTGCACCCGTAGTATTTCTTCCGTTCCCTATTCTGCCATCAATTTGCACCAGCAATTAGTAAGACTTGTATAATAAAATTATTATTTTTAAAAAATTCCTACGATCTAAGAATATGTTCTGATTTTAAATAAATCACAAAGTATTGATAAGCCGTAGAAAACGAATCAGTCAATCAATCATAGTTATATTAAAACACTGATTAACAACATATCTGTTTTTCTGGAATATGTGAATTCAATCCCTGGGTCAGGTAGTGCTGAAAAGTTACATACCCTCGTTCAGGGGAAAAGACGGACGAGTGACACAAAGGCAAATAAGCTGGACAATATTAAGTTTGGTTTGGTTTGGTTCGCTTTATTTTGCAGCATATCAAATTAATGGGTTTTTTAATGCCGACAAAGATTTTTATTGCTGGTAATATTTTTCTGCGTTGTTAGTCATAGATGACACAGTACTGATTGCAGACACGGAAAAGAAATTACAAAATCTTCTACAGAAGGTAGCGAAGGAGAGCGAGAAGAAGGGACTAAGCATAAAATACAAGAAGACAGAATGCACGGTAAAAGAATGAGCCCGAAATTTGCAGGCCGGGGACACTAAAATCAAGCAGGTGCGAAAGTTTAAATATCCTGAAAGTGTTTTGACAGAGGACGGTGAGTAACGACACTGAGATCCGCAGACGTATTTGGATGGCCAAGGACGGATTCCAAAAGATGAGCAGAGTATTGCAAGACAGGAGGATTTCTTTGGTAATAAAGAAAAGAGTACTGGGCAGTTACCTGACATCTGTCCTCATTTACGGCAGCGGACGGTCTCCTCAAAGAGATTCAAGGCGACGGAGATGTGGGTCTACAGAAGGATGCTGAGGATATCATAGACCGAGCGTGTGAGCAACGATGAGGTCTTGGAGAGGATGCAAACAAGGAGGAAGGTTATACTTAACATCAGGAGGAGGCAGCTGAAGTTTCTGGGACACGTAATGAGAAAGGAGGGTCTGGAGAATCTGATATTCATAGGTCGAAAAGAGGGAGAGACAAGGGTAAGCAAGACATGGCATACCTGGCAAGTGGATGACAGAACGTGGTCTGGGGTAGGGGCAGGGGGTGCGAAACATATTGAGAGTTACAAAGGATAGGAGGAAATGGAGAGCCATGATCGCCTACGTAATGAAAGGACGAAGCACATAAAAAGAAAAGAATATTTTTTTTAAAAATATACTACTGCTAATTGTTTTCCTTCAAAAATATATAGCTGGTAATATTCCTGTTTTTAAAAATGTATTGCTGCTATTTTTTAAAAAAAATGTATTGCTGGTAATATTTTTTTCTTCAAAAATGTATTGCTGGTAATATATTTTTTAAATGTATTATTGGTAATGTTTTTTTTTAATGTATTGCTGGTAATAATTTTATCTTCAAAAATTTATTGCTGGTAATATTTTTACAAAAATGTATTGCTGGTATTAAAACCTATTTTTACACTTTCATACTGTTTTGACCCCAGATCTTTGTCCACAGCTGGGAGCCTAACAGGTGCTACCGCCCCGAGTCAGTCTGGACCTGGAAACTCCAGCAATTAAGAGGTGGCCCAACGCTCCACAAAACCTCCTGATCAGAGGACTTGCTGTTGATAGTTTGATACATGTAGAAAAGGTTTATAGAGTACAATGGACACCTGAAGAGTACAATAGCTGATTCGTCCTGAGTATAACAACAAAGATTGTCTGGAATTAGTTATTACACATTTAGTATAGGGGATAAGGAAACTGAACATAGAAAAAGGCTAAGCTAGGAGTAGTTTTGCATAATACCATAAGTTACTACAAAACCAAAACAATGAATTAATAACTCGAGCCATGTTCTTAAATAGCCTCGTCAGCTCGAGATAATCCGTTAAATCGAGATAATCCTAAATTATCGAAAAAGAATGAAAAAATAGTAATTTTCTGAAAGAAATCTAACATTTGTATCAACAAATAACATTTTCTTACGCTTTACTTACATTATTTGCATCATTATTTGGAGTGTTATCTTCATCTTCATTGCCATATTCACAATGTTTTGGTCGTTGTACGCTTTGGCCTTATTCAAGTGCCTTCTTCCCGCACGGAGGAGGCACTCTCGGTAGTCAGGAACAGACTGGCCTCGGACTCATCCCTAGGAGAACGGATCAGTATACCAATGGAGACTGATGGAGATGATGACTTTCTGTACGCAAACAACATACTTCGGGATGGGATCAGACATATATCGACAAGATGATGAGTTAGCAATGGGCTCGACATTATCACCAGCAATGTCAAACCTATAAATGGAATATTTTGAGGAAATGGCATTAGAATCTACATCACTAAAGCCAACCCTATGGCAGAGATACGTAGATGACATCTTCATAATCTGGCCACACCAGAAAGAGGTTCAGCTACTACTGGACCATGTCAATTCAATAAGATCATCGATACAGTTCACTATGTAGAGAGAGAAAACAACAACAAACTCGCCTTCCTGGATGTACTAATATCTCGAACAGAGCATGGGTTCAAGACATCCATATACTGCAGACCTAGATTCACCGGACAATGCCTCAACTTCAATTCCTACCACCCATACAGTATAAAGAAGGGGATCGTCCGCTGCTTACAACATCGCTTAAAAGCCATGTGACAACCCAGAGACGCATGAACAAGAAATGGTTAATATAACCAGTACCCTACAAAGTAACAACTACCCCGGGTAAATGACAACAGCTTCAACAAACTGGAATAAAAGGGTACAAGAAGATAATAACACTTGGAAAACAGTTTCAGTCTGCCTACCCTATGTGAAGGGATTATCGGAGAAAATGAAAAAGATTTGTGGTCCATATAACATCAAGACGACCTTCAAAGTGGTTCAACACTTCGCAGACACGTCTTCCGAGTAAGACCACCCCCATAGAGGAGAACATGAATAAGAATTGTGTGTATGCCATCCCGTGCAGCTGTGGTAAGAAATATAAAGGAGAAACATGCCGTCTCGTTAAGGTAAAGCTGCGAGAAGATCGTAAAGCGGTAACACGAGGGAAAATAGAAAAATCAGGCGTAGTTGACCACACAGGTGGGGCACGTTTTCATATGTAATCTTTTATTATTATATAACTATAGAGAAACAAAGTTGTCGGTGTCTCTTGTGTATGCCCGTTTTCTTTTTGGTCCAGGTCCAGAAGATAGGGAAACTCAAGTTACTCTTGCGCAGAGTTGGAAAAACTAAAGAAAAATTTGTACTTTATCGTTGGAATGTTTAAACATGGTTATGGTATATCCATTTTCTTTTTCTTTGTTCAGAATTTAGGGTAAGTATGGATAAGCATCGTTAAGTCAGTCTTGCGCTGAGTTGGAACGACCAAAGAAAAGGTTGATTTACTTCATAGGTGGAGACTTTGGAAGACACGTTCAGCCGTCAGCGGACTGAGGAAATGCCTGAGGGAAGGGAGAGAAAGCAAATTATAGACTTAACCAACGCCGCCTAACGGCGTTTGAAGAAACCAAGTGGGGTAATCATATTTCCACTTTTAGCATCATGAGAAAGTGTATTTCTTTTTCTTTTTTTTATTATTCATTATCATTATTTTATTTATCAATTTTATTTAATTTTTCCACAAACCCTTTTTCTCCATAAAAGTATGGTATGCTTGTCTGAGATTAAAATCTAGAATGGATTTAGTTCGGATAAAGGAAGAATGTTCAGATGATTTCAATTTTTCTCTTCATCTCACGTCCAGAACATCGAAGCCGGGAAAATGGAGATCCGGATAATCGCTGGAGTATCTTATTGCATTATGAATTTTATTGTCTCTTTTTTCGTTTGATTTTTGTATTTGTGTTTTCACACTTCATCCAAATGGTCAAGATTCTATTTCTAGTATAACTTACATACACACTAATTTAGAAAAAAGTAAAAATTCAAGTGAATTCAAGTGAATAAAATCCTTAAAATTTGCTGGATATAATCTCTATAATGACTTCTTATATTTGATTTCGTCTGTCATACACAATTTCTCTCTGAAAAAAAGAGTTATATCTTCATTAGTTTGCAATGCCGATACTTTAACCCGGTGGATATTATAGATTTTACAAGAATTGAGATAGGACGTATTTATTTTTCATACTCACTTTTCGATTACATTTTTATCGAGCTTCACTAACCAGGTACCTTAGGTATACAGAATTGATGATAAACAGAATGAACGAAGCAAATGATTTCTTGTCCATCAGCCTGTTTTCTCTACTCCTAAGCTTTACTCGTAACTACTCTTGTCAATATCACAGAATTTAGAAGGTTCTACTTCCTGATGAGGTTTCTGTTACTAAAATCACTCAGCATCAGTCACTACCCCCCCACACACACGTCAAGTAAATCAAAACCCCCAACATTTCGAAAGATAACTTAACAGGCAACGAAGTAGTTACTGGTTGACAGGATGGATATGAAAACAGCAGATCTGTTTTGAACGTGAATGACGCGTCCAGAAGTGGCGCTAGGTAGATACAGTTTACAGATGTTCGTTTTAGTCGGTTATAATTGGTTTAATTTAGGGTTCTCATACTGGGATGTCTCGTTTCCCGGGAACCTGGAAGTAAAGAAAAAGAAATACTGTAGATGCCAAGGGGTATGATAAACAATAACAAATCCTCAAGTAGAACGAATAGCGATTTTCTTCAATCCCAAGATGTATAACAAAATGATAGAACATAGAAAAGGGGAGAGAGAACTAAAGACAAATATCCGTATACTGCAGCTCAGTGGGTAAGATTGTCTGTCATAGATTCACGATGAAACCATGATATTGAGGTAAACAAATTATAAAGACATTGGTTGATAATTAGATACCCATAGAACACTTATTAAACTTGTAGGGGAGGTTGGTCGAACTTACACGAGGATTCCTTCAACTTACACGACGATTAGTTCAATTTACATGAGGAAAAATTAATCTGCAAAATATTCAGCAGAATACAGCGGAATAGAATTAAAAGCTGTCATGGTTCAAATGTTGCAGCAAAAAAAAAAAAAAAAAAAACAAGAACAATAATTGCAGCAACAAAAACAACATGGACAGTAATTACAAATAGAACTACTACAACAGAAGTTTTTGAGTTGTTTACTAAAACGATGGAAGGAAAAACTTCAGATTCATTCACTCCAGATGCTGTTGCTAATTCAATCCGCAAATTTGTATCTAAGGGATCTTCAAAAGGGATTGTTCGCACTGGAATGATGAAAAGAAAGTTAGGTTATTATTAAGGAAGTTGTCCACTGCTGAACATGAAAACTATGTAAATTATATTTTGACGAAAAAACCAGAAGAGATAACTTTTGATGAAACTGTTCTAATATTATCAAAAAGTTTTGAAGACTGGAGTTCATTATTTAATACACGATGGCAATGTCTTAACATAGTAAAATCCGACGATGAAAATTTTGTCACTCATGCAGGATTCGTCAAGTCAATTGAATTAACTCCTGATTTATTTAAATGACTGATATTCGTAAAGGATTTAACTTCTAATAAGAACGTGGAAATAAGATCCAGGATACTTGCTTAATTAGAAATGGATCCCAAATCAGCTCTCCAGAATATAGCGGAAGAATGTCAACGTATTGTGAATTTGAAACTCGATACTGCAAGGATTGAGGAAAAAGACAATTTACAGGTACATAGTGTCCAATCATCTAAGAGAAAAAAACTACCAACGTTTTTCAACTCCTAATAGAACAGTAAAAAGGCTATAAATCCCACGCAAAACCTAATACTTGCTACGGTTGTGGAGGTAAGCATTTTAAAAGTGATTATCTCTTCAAGAACAAAAAAATGTTATGAATGTGGGAGATTAGGGCACAAAAGTACGTGTTGCAGATACAAAAATGAAGAAAAAATAAAACATGATAAATACATGGAGTAATGATAAGAATCCTAAAAGGGAAATTAACAAGACATCTCAAAAGAGGAAATTTGTTTTGTGCAAATTAATAATGCAAAAATAAAATTGCAACTAGATACAGGATCTGATATCACTATCATAAATGAATAGACATGGAGAAAAATGGGTAAACGCAGTTTATTGACTTCTGATAAAGTTGTGTAAGGAGTCTCAGGAAAGTGATTGAACTTTTTCGGTGAATTCAGCTGTAACTTTTTTTTTGTGGGAAAAAATTAAAAAAAGAATACTGCTAATTTGTTTGGAACAGATTGGATTGCATTGTTTGATCTTTGGGACCTTCCAATTCTTTTTGCAACAAGATATATATTGTTACCTCCGGTACTAATACGACAATTGAAAAATTGAAAAATGAACTGAAAAAGAGTTTTCCAGAAGTTTTCTCATAAGGTCTAGGGATATGCACGAAAGCAAAAGCTAAGTTTGAGTTAAAAGACAATGTAACACCGATATTTAAGACAAAAAAGAGTGTACCTTTTGCAACCTTGGATTCAATTAATAATGAATTGGACAGACTAGAAAAATTAGGTGTGATATCAAAAATAGACTATTCAGAATGTGCATCACCAACAGTGTACGTTAATAAAAAAAGGAATAATAAAATCTGCGTATGTGCTGATTTTTCAACGGGGTTAAATAAAAGTTTAAAACAACATAACTACCCGTTACCAATCCAGAGGAATTTTTTGCCAAATTGAATAGAGGTAATTTTTTTTCTAAACTGGGCCTGTCAGACGTTTACCTACAAGTACTAGTGTACGAAGACTGCTCAAAATTATTAAAAATTAACACTCATAGAGGGTTATACAAATTCAACCGACTTCCTTTCGGTATAAAGGTAGAACCACGTATATTCCAACCGATAATGGATAACATGCTTGCCGGTTTGGATTGTGCTCAAGCATATTTGGATGACGTACTTATTAAAAGTAAGACCCGAAAGCAACATGCAGAAGATGCAAAGAAAGTATTTGAGAGAAACTAACAATATGGTTTTAAGATTAGTGAAGGAAAATATCAATTGTTTATGTCCAGACTTAAATATCTAGGACACATTATTGATGAAAACGGTAGACAGCTAGATCCTTCAGGAGCGAGCGCGATAAAGGATATACCCGCTCCAACAAATGTAACAAAGTTTCAAGTATTTTTAGAGTTTGTTAACTATTATGATACATATATACCTAATATGCACGAATTAAGAGCACCCTTGAATAACCTACTGACGAAAGATATGAAATGGAATTGTACATTTAAATATGTGCTTTCGAAGAGATCAAGAAAGTCTTAACATCGCATTTGTCACTAGTTCATTTTGACTCTAAATTAAAGATTGTGGTTACATCAGATGCCAGTGATTCGGGTATCGGAGCAGTGATACTACACAAATATGAGGGAAGAACAACTAAACCAATGCTCAGGCTTCAAGATCATTAATAATTGCAGTTGAAAGAAGCTACAGCCAAATAGATAAGGAAGCATTGCCCATCATATTTACCATGAAAAAGTTTCACAAATTCATACATGGCAGAAAATTCATACTACAGACAATCATCAGACATCGTTCATTATTGTCCATATATGAATAAAAAAAAGGTTGTTCCCACACATAGACTGCAGAGCTAGGGAATTATCCTATTGAATTATAATTATAAAATGGAATTTCTACCATCCAAAAAATTAAGGCATGCAGACGGATTGTCTATACTAATACTAAGATTTTGCGAACCTCTTGAAGAGAAAGTAATTACGGCCTTAAGGGCCGAAAATGAAATTAATAACGTATTATACAATCCTATAAGAGAACTGCCCATAACATTGGAGGAAATAAACATTAAGACGAAAAAAGATGACTTTATAATGAAAATAAAGGAGAAATTAAGATCTAAAGGAAAATATTATTGGAAATAATGCATTTTCATTATGTAATGATGTACTTATGTACGCAGAAATAGTGGTGATACCAGCATCGTTGCAAAAATGTATGTTAAAAGAATTTCACAGAGGACATCCAGGAATTTTTAGAATGAAATCCTTAATGAGGTGTTATACTTACTAACCAAAAATGGATAAAAATATCGAAAATTTAGTGAAATCACCCAGAGGTTGTGCTCTGGCAGCGAAGTCACCGCATATCAAAATTCAACCTTGGCTGAAAACAAATATGCCATGATTCAGAATAATATATAGACTTTGCAGGACCGTTAAACGGAGCATACTATCTAGTGGTAGTCGATAGTTACACTAAATTGCCAGAAATATAAAAAATGTAGAAGACCGACTACCGCGGTAACGATAAATTCCCTCCACAAGATTTTTGCAATGGTTGGTGTTCGTGACTCTATCGTTTCAGATAATGAGACTCAATTCACGTCTAGTGAATTTAAGTTTTTTACAAATCATTAACAATAGAACATATTACAATTCGCCCCTTATCATTCAAGATCAAAAGGACAAGCGGAACGGTTTGTCGATACGTTTAAAAGGGCACTAAAAAGTCGGAGGGAGAGGAATCAGATGAAGTAATGACTCAGCAATTTCTGAGTGTTTACAGAATATCACCAAACTCAAACACCGTGTCTGGAATGTTGCCTGCAGAATTGATGTTCGCCAGGAAGATTAAGTCATTTTTCAATAAGTTATTATCAGAACACAAGGCGAGAACATCAAGAAATAAAAATACAAGTAGATACTTAAAACCTGGAGATGAGGTATTTTTTAAGATGCATCAGCGCGGAAAGTAATTTTGGGAAGATGGTGTTATAAAAAACGGATAGGCAAAATAACATACATAGTACAGGGACAAAGGTGCGAACATAAGCGACACCGTAACCAGTTAAAACCTAGATTTACTGATTTAAAAAATCCCCGAAAAGAGGTAGCAATGGAAATTCTGTATGACACGTTTAACGTGCCCACGCCATCAGAAATGGTTTATGGCAAAAGAAAAAGAATGGCAACAAAATTTCCAACTATTTAGCTGAAGCTGAACAAGTATATACTCCAGGGGAAGTCATCTCAAAGGGGAGGTGTTATATAGGAATAAAGTGTCGCTGCGGTCACTGAAATTTGAATACAGATCACCAGAGAGCAAACACAGTTGATCCCCTTTTGAATAAGTAGATCACGTGATGGTAAAGGAAATGTATATACGGGAATTAGCGTGGTGTCTAAGTGTTCACTATATGGATTACTATTGTGTATTGTTGAATGCGTTGTGTTACGTGTTATGTCTTTGCATTTAATGGAGCCTTGTCACCGTAAGTTTAACATTGGCCCATCGTTTTTTGAATTTTTTTTGTCTTTGCACTGTGGTGAGGCGACGACCAAAATGGCCGATTCTCCCCAGCCAATTGTTACCCAAACGGAGACGCCATCTCCAAGTCCATCGGCGTGGAATACAAACAGGCCCAAAAAGGATGCGACCTATTATGAGCGAATGAAAGAGGAGTACCGCGAATACATCAATGGTAATGAGTTACTCACTATCCCTGAAGCATCGAATGCGGTAACAACTAGGACTATCTCCCTTCTGAAGTCGGATGTCAAAATCCGAAAATTGATAGGCGTCAGCCGGGAGGCCGTTGAAGAGGCATTAAAATGTCTTAAAATAGTCCCGAAGGTTTTAGCAAAACGCTCAAATGCGATATGGGACATATTGCTACCTTCAGAGAAAGAAGCAAAACATCTAACAGGAAGCATTTTGGTTAAAACGGTTGCAAACTGAATACTTGGGTACTCGTCGGACAATAGTTACCTTACCCATGGATATTAATGAAGTCCATGTGGGAGCCTTCTTTGCCTTGTAAGGCCAGGTGAAGGAAGTCGTTCGAATTCTGAGTAAAGGTGGTATGCCCACTGGTGATTTTTTCAGTCCAAGTAATCTTGGAGAGGGCGAAGTTTATTGAAATTCCTGACATTCTCATTTGCAGGGACAAAAAGATTTTTGTTATTGTGGAAGGAAGAAGGTCGCACTGTTGGTTGTGTGGCACCGCAGGTCCCACGTCGAAAATGTGTTCCGGCCGAAAACCAATGATTCAGCCAAGTACATCCAAGGAAGTAGTGGCGAAAGACGATCCCGGTGAGGCCCCAGACGGTGTCGGTGGATGGAAAGAAGTGCTGGTAAAGGTGTCGAAAGTTGATGCCCCTCTTACCTCACCGCTGAAGGATGTTACGCAAAAAAGGAACAATCACGAAAACAGTTGGAGGAGGGTAACCCAGCAGCAGCAGCAGCAGCAGCGACTGAATCAACAGCGCAAAGACCAGCAGCAGGAGGTATCTCAGCAGGATCGGCAACAATAGCAGCAGTAGCGACAACAAAAGCACAAAAAACAGTCAGGGCAGCAGCAGGAGCTCTCTCAACAGGACCAGCATCAACAGTAGCAGAAGCAGCGACTGGATCAGCAGCTCAAAGACCATCAGCCGCAGCAGCAACAACAGCAAACAGATCTCGAAATGGAGAAAATATGCTGCCACCTCGGTCCTCCTCACTGAAAAGGGTGAGGGATGAGGAAGAGGAGGGAGAGGAGAAGAAGTCTGGCCGAAGTAGAGTGGAAAAATCAGATGGCAAAAATCAAACCAAATCTAACCAAATTCACCACAAAAACTAACGATCCAGAGGCCAAAGGTAAGGCAAAGAGCTTCTTCGCTTCCCCGTCTAGGGCTCCGACTTCTCTTTCTCCCTCTCCAACCACTCCCCCACACAAAAAAATAAAGAAAAATCATTCACTAGGTGGAAGATTTGTATAATAATTGACAGGCAAGCCCTTGAAAGAGATCTGTCTTCTCAAAGAAAAGCTCTTTTGAGACCCCTATTTAAGTAAACCTATCTCGATGGGAAGTTGACAGAGAACCCTAGAAACTTTCCGCAAGCCCCCGGAGTTATTAACCTAATTCGAAACAAAGAAGCCTTTCGCAATATTAGGATGGGCCACATGAGGTCTTCTGACCTGAAAAAAAATTGTCACAAATGTATAGGGCGCTTAAGCTAACCTTTCCTACAGACGTCGGCATTGTCAGGGAGGGGCGAACTACGACCGAAATCGGAACTGGAAGCCTTGGAGATCTTGATACCTATAGATTTCCGTCCAGTCTGTGTTTAAGGAATTCAGGTTTAAATTATGTTTATCAAACTAGCCAGCTTGAATGTGAGGGGCTTGAGAGATCGGGGTAAGGCTGCTCGCCTGCTTCGTGATCTCTTGTCATTTGGAGTAGATGTAGGCACGATCCAGAAGACACACTTTGTTTGCAATGTTCATGCTCGTGTGCTATCTAGCGACTTTGTTGTCTATTCAGCATACGGGGACCAGCAAGCCAGAGATGTTACTTTGTTATTTAAACGGTCCCTGGATGTGAGGGTGGACCTATTTCATGTTGATGTGGGGGTAACGGTTGATCGTGGCCAATATTGACGCGAGCAGAGGTTCGTTTCGGGTCGTTGCGGTTTATACGCCCATTAACCACAGTGAGCGTGTCGACTTTTTCCGTCAGTTGGGACCGTTCCTGGTCGATTCATCGCGCTTAGTTTTAATGAGGGACAGGAATTCCGTCCTGGACCCCAAGATTGACAGTGGCCAGGGAGCTAGCGGGAAGGCATCGAGGGATCGTAGCTTGGTTTAGCTGATCGGGGAGTTTGGGCTCGTCGATAGATACCGGGTCGATTATCCAGGGATGGGCGGAGATGTGGACGTGAGCGCTTAAGTGGCCGTCTCTCCGGGTAGCCAGCTAACTGGATAGCATGTTAATTAAAAGGGTCGATCTAGACATTAGATTGCCCACGTTTCACTGGTTAGACTATTTGGATCATAGACTTGTCTGTGCCCAGTTCAGTCTGTCCTTACTGAACAGGCAAAATTTCCAGCAACATCAAACTTTATTGGGAATAATGGTGATAGATGCTTAAGGATAGGATTAGGTTTTTCACTACTGAATATAAACAACGACTCGCTCTAGATAAGGCTAAAAAGGTGAAGACTCTATAGGATAATCTGTCCTGGGCGGTGGCTGGGGGGATAGCCTTAACTAGGCAGGCCCTTCAGCGCGTGCCATGCTAGTCTTATGGTACACATTTATTTCCTTGTCTGTGTACGGATCAGCCCACGAAATCTGTTTTGCAGCTGTAAACATGAAGTTACACCTACAAGTATATTCAGGCGAAACAAAGTTCAATCCAATTTCTCTCACAATACAGTGATTTTCTAAGCCTAGCTTAGATGTGGCACAAGGCCGAGATTATGGATCACCCATTGAGGATCGAATTCACTACTCAGTAGCAATTGTTCTAGCTATACAAGCTTTCTATTACACGACGTCGAGGTACCCCAATTTCCCTCACACTATATTCCTATGACTGGTTTCAGGTTTTTTCGACCGAAGTGCCAAAAATTAAACACGAATATCTAATAACGTATAGCTCTTTTTTTCGGTTCAATAACAGCAACTATGCAACCTGGAATTGAGTTCCGAAGACGTTAGAGTGGTTTCGTGAGTATATCTATTCAGGAATGTGCATAACTCAGTTGTGTTTGCTGGGTGTGGCTGCGCGGTATTGAGCGATGATGTCTAACACGTGCTCAATGGGAATTGAATTTGGGTATCGCAGGGGTGGGGAGTGAAGTACCTGAAAATCAGCAGATTGTCACATGCTCACGATAGGGGGTTGCATTACAATGTTGGGACACATCCTATCCTACTGCATATCATGGTGAGCATAAAGCGTTGTAAATGTCCGACAAGAAGATCTGCTTATTTCACATCAAATCAAGACCATAATGGTCCTTGTGAATTCCAGCCTAAAATACTCTCATACAATGAGAAATCTAATACCAGCTTGCACAACACGCAATTGCTAGGTTGGATCTATTGCCTCATACATGCTCCGCTACAACTCAATTCAACCATCTTCACTAAAGTGCTGGAAACTGAATTCATTCAACACAGCACCAGTTTTACAATGGCGGTAATTTATGGCTCACGAACTTGTATTGGTACCTATGCCGGTCAATGGTTGCATTTTCATTAATGATATGCTTGCTGGTCGATAGCTGTGGTATCAGTAATGCTACCATTGCTGTTCAATGGCGGTGATGACACTAAAGATATCCTTCGTGATCAATGGTTATGGTGTCAATAACGATACATTCGCTGGTCCATGGTTATAGTATCAATAACAATATAATTGCTGATCAATGGTCTTGGTGTCAGTAACGATACTATTGCTGTTCAATGGTTGTATTGTCGGTAATGATATCCTTGCTTGTCAATGGTTATAGAATCAGTAACGATATCCATGCTGGTCAATGGTTGTGGTGTCAGTAAGGATATTCTAACTGGTTAATAGTGGGGGTGTCAGTAACGATACCATTGCCGGTCAATGGTTGTGGTGTCAGTAACGATACCGTTACTGTTCAATTGTAGTGTTGGTAGTAACGATACCATTGTGGTCAATTATTGCAGTATTAGTAAGGATACCATTCCCAGGGAATGGTTTTGGTGTCAGTAATGATGTCATTGCCAGTCAATGGTTGTGGAGTCAGTAAGGATATCCTAACTGGTTAATGGTTTTGGTGTCAGTAACGATTCCTTTGCGGGTCAATGGTAGTGATGTAAGTAAAGATGTCCTTACTGGTTAATGGTTGTGGTGTCAGTATCAATTCTCTTGCGGGTCAATGATTTGGTGTCAGTATAGATACCATTACTGGTCAATGGTTGTGGCGTCAGTAACGATAATTTGCTGGTCAATGGTTATGGGGTCAGTAACGATGCAGTCGCTGGTCCATGGTGACAACGAGAGTAACGATATTCTTGTTGGTTAATGGTCTTGGTGTCAGTAACGATATCCTTGCTGGTTAATGGTTTTGGTATCAGTAACGATACCCATGATGTTCAATGGTTGTGGTGTCACTAAGGATATCCTAACTGGTTAATAGTTGTAGTATTAGTAACGATACCATTGCCGGTCAATGGTTGTGATGTCAGTAACGATACCACTGCCAGTCAATGGCTGTGGCATCAGTAACTCTACCCTCGCTACTCAATAGTTGTGGCGTAAGTAAAGATACCTTTGCAGATTAATGGTTATGGTTTCAGTAACGATACACTTGCTGGTACATGGTTATAGTGTCAGTAACGCTTGCCGATCAATGGTTTTGGTGTCAGTAACGATACCATTGCTGATCAATGGTTGTAGTGTCAGTGACGGTATCTTTGCTGGTCAATGGTTTTGGTGCCAATAACGATACCATTGCTGTTCAATGGTTCTGGTGTCAGTAAAGATACCGTTGCTGTTTAATTGTTGCGGTTTCAGTAACAATGCCATTGTGGTCAATTGTTGTAGTGTCAGTTAGGATACCATTGCCGGTCAATGGTTGTGGTGTAAGTATCGATACTTTGCTGGTCAATGTTTATGGTGTCAGTAACGCTCCTCTCGCTGCCCAATAGTTGTGGCGTAAGTAAGGACACCTTTGTTGGTCAATGGTTGTGCTACCAGTAAGGATATCCAATGGTTGTGGTGTCAGTAATGATACCATGCTGATCAATGGCTGTGTTGTCAATGACGATATCATTACTGGTCAATGGTTGTAGTGTCAGTAACGGTATGCTTGCTGATCAATGGTTGTGGTGTCAGTAATGATATTCTTCTTGGTCGTTGTGTACAAAATCCCGTCGAAAACTTTGTACTCTGTACAGTGTGTTGAGATGTTATTTAATCCAATGTTCCTATTTGTTGTGTGGTTTTCATCCTTGTTGTTTACTGATGGTCATGTTCTTACACTACCTGTTGTTGCCTGCAGTTTTCACGCACAGCTGACCACTGTTCGGTATCCAATATTTCTGTCTGGAGTAGTCGCAATTTTGAAGAGAGTGTGCTCTATTTTTTTGGTCTCAACAATCATTTCACCATCAAACGGTATTAAATCTTCTCTGCATCCATATTTGACACAATTGCACAACCTCTTTACCTATTACAGAATATATACTTCATCCATTTGAGTCTGTTTCTATAAGCGGAGGAGAGCGAAGCAATTCAGTGGAACGCCGTCTTCAATTTTTGACATTTCAGTTTAATATCCTTCAACTTTTCTTTTCATTTAATTCTACATCGCTTCCGAATTTTTTTACTTGCATATGGTTATGGCGATCTATTTATATTCGCAAAAAAATTAAAATAAATTAACCATATTTGGGGGAAGAGAATGTGACAGACTAATAATTGCCAAAGTTATTTTCTCTTATTTGATGTGACAGTTGTTTGAATCTACTGTTGCAATGTCATCTTTCTGATTTAAAGTGAGTGAGATCCTATTTTAAAGACTAAGAATCATTTTCACTGCAATCCAGTGTAACGCCAAGTAAAGTTCGCGCTTAATTTAATAAAGATAATATTTTGTTCTGACCCTGTGTCGACGTATTTGTTTGGAACCATGGCGGCTGGTTTGTATTCACCCCAAAACAAAAAGCCAAATAAATGTCAGTCTTGAGAGCAAAATGATACGTTGGGAGCAGAAACGTTATCAACATCCGGCTTAGAAGTTTATTTATTTTTATCCGTAATACCCCTCCCCCCGCCAAAAAAAAGAAAAGAAAAGAAAACACAAAACAAAACAAACGCCACTTCTATTTTGGTACATTGGATAATGCTCTCATGACCATGAGTTCGGTCTTTGCAGGAGAATTCACACATTTATCTATGATAACTGGCGTAGTACTTGTAAAAAAATCTATAAAAAATTCAGATATAGGACGAAATATTTTTTCTTCTATAAAATAAAAAATAATACCTATATTTCACAAAATAAGAGTGGCTAGAGTCTAGGCAGAAGGCAGATTTTTAAATATTGATTTTCACGGTATTCAAACCCTTTCTACATGAAAGATTGTTCCAAACAATGTCCTTTACATTATTTCCACAATCCTTTCTTCATTTCGCCTTGCACTTTATTAGTTTTAGTAAATACTACAGTATGTTATGTAAGTTAGATAGGTGCGTATTTTCTACAGGTGTCAAAGGTCAAACAAATGACAGAGTTTTAAATACGAACGCTTAATATAGGAAAACCCTATAAATGTAGAAATCTAGCGGAACACAATCTTCCTACTCTTGGGAATGCGGACCATGAATCTAATATAGAAGCGCATTTTCAATAACTGCTTTCATTTCATAGATTGCTTCCGATTTTGTGCGATGAACCTTTAAGGCCTTTCCGTGGCTCTAGGATTACTGAACGTTGTCGGTAATGAATTTGATCCATTTATCATTTTGGCAGTCATGTTGTTGGAGGGGCATACTTTTAAGGAGTTCAAGCCTACTACTCCCCAAACGGGGGTCACATTATGACTCATTCTCTCCCATGAGTGGATCTCATAAGTCTACTTTTATTTTCTTTAGTGTAAACCGGATGTTTTTGACTTTAGCGTAAACTGGGCATGTCTCTCTATCTATTTTCATTGTTTTTTATCCAATAAAACTTATATTTGATATTAAATAAGCCAAGCGTGGTATAGACCAAGAGGAGTTACCTCTTTTGATGACGATTGTCTCCATTAAACACTCCCTTACTTAGATACTATAAATAAGCGGTCAAACATGTTTCTCTTTTCAAGCTCAATAAAGCTTTTCAAAGTCTTATCACGCCTCCGAGTTGTTATTACACCTGTCGTAAATATATATAACGTAACCTAACCTATTTGGCAGGATCGTCCTAATCGAGAATGTGGACCAGAGGTGGGGAATCTGCGGACTTCTGCAACTTTTGAGCTGGGCTGTGGAGCCAGATAATTTAGAAAAATTGAAGTCGGAGCTGAATCCAGTAAAATATGTACGAGCTCCAGTTCCAGCTCGCTAAACTAAATGTTCACAATAAATTTTCCTCTTTCTCAGCAATTTTTAAATTTATCATTCTGAGTTTGTATTACTGGTGATCAAAAATACATTGACAGTGTGGTAAGATTCCTTCTCTGGTGTTAACTTGGAACCATATATATCATCACACTAATAGTATTCTGCTTGTAACAACATTCTTCGTTAGTTAGTGACTTAGTGACGTGTCTGTTAGTTACGCCTTGGCTAACTTTTCACCTTCTTCTTACTAACAATTTCAACGGACTGTCTCCGTTTTCTTTTGTTTTCTTTCTCCATTATAAGAAAAACTCGATAAAAATGTTTTAAGCAAAAAATTTAAAAAATCGTATATATTGTATGAAAAAAATTATTTTTAGTTAGAAAGAAGACCAGAAAATTCAAACCATATTTTATCAGTGTTTATATTTAATTTTTTTATACCGCAAGTATGACTATTGTAGAGAGCAAAAAATAAAAATAAAAAATAAAAATAAATCTTCCCTAGCTTGATTAGCGATATCGCCTATTCAAGAAAAGAAATTCACGACTTGATGTGAAGTAAATATTCAACCAACGAGAGGCCTCGCCTTGAGGAATAGAAAGAAAGAAAGAAAGAAAGAAAGAAAGAAAGAAAAATTCTTGAGCCTATGTTAGAAATAAATATTCAACCACTGGAAAGCATCGCTTTTGGGAAATTAGAGAAAAAGAAAAAGAAATTCAAGAGCTGGTGCGAGCAAATAAACTGGCATATAAACAGATACAAAGTGCTGACGACAGACAGAAGACAGTAAATAGGATAGACTTGGACATGGAAGAATGCAAATGCCCACTTAGCAGTTGGCCTTTCAGAGCATTGATGACAAATTTATTTCTACGACACAACTTACAAAGAAAGACTTCTACTACACAAGATAACCGAATGAAGGACTCCTGTAATATAAAAATATCGAATTCCGTTCTCTTCGACCAGTGAAAAACTCTCCTGGGTAAAATTATACCCCATCTTGCTACCAGCCTACTTACTACTTCTCAACCTGAGCAAGTAGATGTTTCAAAATTGACTCTTTTCATCTATCACCTTTCAAATACTGATCTCACACTACTGATCTATCACCTTTCAAATACTGATCTTTGGAATTTTCACTGAAACATTGAACTTATAGTTAACAAAGGATAATTGTGTTGTACTAAAACGTGTTGCTAACTTTATATTGTTATCAGTAATCAAGTATTGATTATGTTATAATCAATAATAAGAGATTAACAAAGGCAAAAGTATATTTGAATTTAGATTAATAACCGTCTATTATGACCTATGAATAGCAATGAGTAAAGTTCAATTTCAGCAAGGTATACCAATCATTATTATGAGACTAGAGATGGGTGCCGGAGCCGGAGTCGGGAATTTCAAAATGTTGAAGCTGGAGCCAGTAAAGTTCAAAATGTTTGATATGGCGCCAGAGAAGGAGCTGAAGATTTAGATGTCAGCTTCACAGCCCTGCTTTTGAACAGCGTTGCCATGTTCACACAACCATTTTTTCCTAGACGAGCCATAAAATTTTCCCTTTTCTACATAAAATTTCCCTTTCTTATTTGAGGCCATAATACACGTATTACAACTTTAATAATGACGATGCCCGCATATTTTAACTGCTCGTAGTATCTTTACTAATTTTGATTATGTATATTGATCTCTGATGTAGATAATTAGCATGATTTTCAATAACAATGCATATATAAACCTAGTTTTTTGGGTTTGCTAATATTTATTTACCTTTTTTTTTTAAATATTTATTATATTTATCTTTTCAGAATAAAATAACCCGTCTATCAATTTTAACCCATTATGTCCCAAAAAATTAAAACGAACTTTAAAAGAAGAAAATAGGACCGTCAATGATGAATGGGAATTGCAATATTTTTAGTGTTTAACGCTGGTAAAATGTATTGATTGCATTGTGATACTCCAATTTTAACAGTTCAAAAATACAATGCGCATCAACATTATATTGTTCATAAAGACAATAAATATGATAAACTGGTGAAGGTGAAGCTCGAAGCATTGCACTGAAGAAACTAAAGGATGGAAAACCAAATCAGAAACAATTATTCCCTTTTGTATTAAATTCAGGGAATGCTGCAACAGAAGCAAGCTATAAAGTTGCATATTTGTTTGGAATAAAGATAAAAAATTCAGCGATGCAGAGCCCATAAAGGAATGCATTGTAAAAGTCGTAAACTGTTTAGATCCAGATAAAGGTAACAAATATAAAAATGTGCCTCTTTCAAGAAGGACAAATACAGATCGACAGCATGAATTGGCCAGAGCAGTTCCAAAATGTAATAAAAAAGTCAATGTATATTTTTCCTTAGCTTTGGATGAATCAACAGATTCCACTGATTCTGCACAAGTATTTCATTCGTGCAATAACTGACGATTTTCAATCATTTGAAGAATTACTTGCTTTAGGGACTCTTAAAGAAAAGTACGAGGAATAGATATTTTTATAACCTCAAAGAGAAATTTCAAGTACTTTCTTGCTCTGTCAAAACTTTAAGGAGAACACTTTCCTTAATAAGCGAGTGAAGATAATATCTACAAATCTTTTCAGGAATACCAGTCAGTTTTAATAGAAGAATATAGTAGAATATTCAGTCATTTTGAAAAGCATAACGTCACCCTGAAACTTGCTTTTCAGCCTCACTTAGTTAACGTATCAAAGCTCTCGGGGAGTTACAAATGGAACTTATTGAGTGTTTTGAAGATAATATCCTGAAAACTCTGCTTGACAGCAAGAAAGATCCCATTGAAAAAGGGCGGTAGAATATTTTCACTTTCGTGGACATGCGCACCAATTTATTTCATGTTTTTCTTCAATATACAGTTGTGAATCGACATTTTCGTACTTGACACAGATGAAGAATTCATTGAGAACACAGTTGACAGATGAACATTTGGAAGACCAATTAAAACTAAAAACCAACATGTTAGAGCCTGATATTAAAATGCTATCTCAAAAGTAGCAATATCAAGGAAGTCGTTAATTTAATTTTTTCAGTTTTATGACATTATAAAATGTGCAACTCTAAAAAAAAACTTGGTGAATGCAGCCTCTATGAGGGACGATGAATTTCAATGTGGTATTCATGCACAAAAATGTTCCTCACCCCTGGTGTGGATTAATGATGGAATAAACCTTTTAATTTTCCCGCTTTGAAATGCGATAGACATTCGATAGTCGAAGGGATTGTCTTAGAGATTGATGGTAAATCTTCAGCAGTTTTTCTTTTCTTGTGGGACTCGTGGAAATTCGCTGTCTTCTGGAACGACTCTTGTAGACATCTTGAAAAGTATCCTGCTTCAAACTTACGTATTATGTGATTCATGCAGGCAATACCAATATCGGGAGCTTCGATCCAAAAGAAGTTGATTTGTGGTGACCCAGATACATACTGGGAACACCCTAAGTAAATACACTCGGTATCACAGAACATGAAAAGAGCTAGTTGCTTCATGGGTTGATCTAGCAGGCGATCTCAAAGTTAGCAAGTGCGGAATTGAAAAGTGAGGATGATGGTGACAGCGCCGACATTACACAGGAAGTGAACTAAGCTGAAATTCGGATATACAAACACAAGCTCACTGGATGAAAGGAAGTTATATAAACGCTTGATTCGCAAGTAGAGAGGAGAGTTCCTCACATCCACGCAAGAAGATCGAACGGTCAAAGTAATTCATCGAAAAACCATATATCCTCTACAACATTAGTCTCGTATTCTTATCGTAAGAACAATGATGAATCGTGTTGGTGAAGCTGTTTTGAAACTCCCTTCTAGACTATCAATATTTTCGTACTTGGATTGCCTTTTCTCAAACATCAATCTCCTTTTTGTTATTGTTTTAAATCAATCACACATAGAAAATAAGAAATATTTAGCAAATTATTAGTTGCAAGAGTTTACATTTTTCGGACGACTTCTAGTTTGCAAGCTTAGCATCTAACAGCAATGTCCTATATTTTTGTGTGACTAATGACTGCAGAATAAGAGGCTTGTTAGTTTCAGGTCAAAATAGCGATTTTTTTCTTCATAAATAAAATATATTACTAGATCAATAAAATGACTGGATTTACATTATATAATTTTAAGAAGAGTCATTATCATTTACACTATTGAATTTAATTTTTGTTTATTTTGTTGCATGATACGTGTTGCTGTGAATGAGTTGGCACGATCTCGATATTTATAATTTTTACTGCATTGGAAAACACTGCCTAAAAAGGAACCCAATAAAATGAGAATGAAATCAATAGAACAACTCCTGAGAAAATGGTTTAAGATGTATCATTGATTTTATTATTGAAATCAATAAGTAGGTTTTAGGATGCACTGGTAGATATTAAAACTGACAGAAAAACTTTTTAGTCGATTTTAACAATTTGGTTAATGCGTCTTGGGTTATTGTTGCTTATTTTTTGCATTGATAATGTACATTAAAAACGTTCATTTAGGCAAGACAAAATCAGTAGTCATTCCATTACAGCAAAATTTGGAGAGATCTATTTTAATGTTTAACGTTTGGCACAATGTTGTTAGAAGTTACTGAAAACAACTTATACAATCAAAGTGATTTCACGATAGCTTATTTATAACTTTGAAATCGGAAAACACAAAAGTCACTGTACGCATTGATATATTTAAGCTTAGTCTGACACAATGTCATAGTAGCAGAATGTTCATTGAAAAATGAAATCGGTACTCATGTGAATTGGTTTGTGAGATAACCTTACTAACCTGGGCAAAGGATGGCTTGTTAATTTTAATGTTTCCGAAACTAAATTGTTTTCTGTTAATCATCTGAGAGATCCCTCTGTGTTTCTCATCAGCATGACTGATGCTGACCACCAGGAGAGTGACTTGCTGTGCCTTCTTAGGCTAACGTCCTCTTGAAGTGAAAAGATTATATTGAATCGATTGCTAAGTCTACTGCGAGGAAATTTGCTTCACTGTGTCGCGATAGACAATTTTTATTGTCAGAATATATCTTATATATTTATAACTTTACCATTTGCCTTGCATTGAATATGACTGTTCTGGTCTGGCGCTATTTATTTAGAGATTTTACAAAATTAAAAAGAAGAAATCTGGTCTCTGCTTCATTCTATAAGATTGCCACCCATGCCTTTTCTATAAATACTTTCATTCTAATTTTCAAATGAGCTCTTCTTTATGATTCCTAGACTCTCATTCCTACGTACGAATTCTAGAATAGTGACAATGAAGCTGTAAGAAAATGCTAACAGTCTGTAACCAGGCAAAAAGGGTCTGATCATTATTATTACAATTATTCAAACTGTTGTCCTGGTGACTTAATGACTTGCATTGGGTGAAAAAAAATTAACCATAGAAATTAAAAACAGGAAATGATAAGGCGAGAAAGAGCTAATGAAAGATTTTGAGCGACATTAAAAGAAAAATTTTATTTACAAAAAAAAAAAAACTTTTCGCAAAAAGAAAATCAGTAAGAAAAAGCGATTTGTGATTCTGTCAAATTAATTAATGTCATGATAAAGAGTGACGCGTCAAAAAAAAGAATACGGAGAAAGACCAGCGGAGACCGTGGAGATGTTGATTTTTTTCAGAGATATCATTTAACTTTAATTCTGATTCCGGCGAGGGAAGACAATGAGAATCTTGACAAAGGTCGAAAAGGATCATTATTACTTATTCAAACTGTTGGAAAATGAGCATTGGTGATGAGAGAATTTTAAGACATGAGAAAAATAAAAATTTAATTGGCACCCAGTCGAAGGTTGACCAGCGGAGAGATGTTGTTTTTTTTTTACAGTGATTAATGAGTCGATAAAGGTCCAAGCTAAGTGGATTTGGGAAGTGATAAAGAATTAATTGGCAATCTGGGAATTGTAAATGTTTTGGTCGAAGGAAAAGGAAAAAGAAAAGAAAAAAAGATTTTGTAAACAAAATTTTCGATAATAATTCTAAGAGGGCCATTCTAGCCACGCCCACACTGCTGAGAGATCATTGGCTAACTGGTAGCATGGGTGATAGGCGGAGGTGAATGTATGAGAAAGACGGAGTTGTTGTTAACACCCATTGAGGAGATTGGTATAAGATACCAATGTGAGAGAGGAAGAGTCTCCTCCGACCTTTCCTCACGGACGAGGGAGGAACCCCGAAGTGGAAAGTGATTAATCTTCCAAAAGTGGGAAGTAACTAATTTTCCTGGCCTAAGAACAAAGAGAATTCTTGTTGGGAATTAAGAATTGTCAAAGAACCCAAACCACGACAGGCCCCCACACCGGAGTTGGTCGGTGTCCATATAAACAAACGTCTCGAGGCAGCTGAAGAGAGTTTCGGCAGAGTGCCAGACACGGTCGGAGTTACAGAATCAGAGTGTTGCCTAGCAGAAGCTTACCGAAAGAGTTCCATGTCCTTTTCGACTTAGTCTTCCTACCAAGAGCAAGTTTTTATTGACGAACGCAAAAAGTGTCACGAATCCATAGAAACGGGCCGGGAGAGAAACACACTCCTGTATTCAACAGATAGATAAAGTTTATTTCTCAACATCTTTGAACCTCATGAATTTGTTTTATTATTTTTCTTTTACTTACGCTTGTACGGTATCACCTTTACCACGGATTCAGCTTGCACTACGGCCCGACGCCTGATTGATTTCGTGATCAAAGTCACAACGTGTGTAGGTTAGACTTGAGATCAAAGCAGTTACTTCGGTGACCGTTGGAGGCGAGCTGAGAACGACAAAGTTGGTATCGAACCGGAAACGACTAGATCGACCGGGACACAGGCTGGTGGCAGTGACAACGAGTCAACCCCAAAACGCTGGTGGAAGAAACCTTACAGCTTCGCGCCGACGGCGTAGTGTCATATATTGACGTCGCGACCAGTGGACGTCACATATTAACGCTGGACTGCGACCGCGACCACCGGGTGGTGTCACAGGGTGAACTCAATTAAAAAAGTAAACAAAAAACCTATGCACTAGATTAAGTGACGAAAAGGCAGACTAATGACTTCAAGCAACAAATGTTATTGTTAAAATCATTCATATTAATCAGGCATTCACTTGGGATTGCCTTGTGGCTAAGACAGTTTTATATTTGTCTTTGGAAGCAGAAGTCTCTGTTAGAGCTCAAGCAAAAAGCTAAAATTTTGAAAGGTAATTTTCAAGGTCGACAGACTCTACGAAACAGTGTTTTGCTAATCTTCATAGTATCGTTATATTAAGCGTGTGGTAGCGACAGGAAGGAATAACAAGGATTAGAGTGAAACAAAGTTTATTGTGGTATATAGTACAGAAATATGGTCGGGTATACGCGTAATTTCGGGGATTGAACCATTTTATACTGGCTTAACTGGGGTCTCAAGACATGGTTAGTGCACGTTGGCTTGATTGATGTCACGGTTGTAGATCGTCTTCTTGTTGGTAGAGATATTGTATGGAACGGATGTCGCTGGGGTCGACTGCGAAGGGAGTGCCTTGTAAGCGAGTCGAAGTAGGTCGAGTAGGTCGAGGTAGACCGAGGTGACGGCGAGTTTAGTGGGGCCAGTTCTGTGGAACGGAGGTAGATGAGTCGACTGCAAAGGGAGTGCCTTGTAAGCGAGTCGAGGTAGAGCTGTTCTGTGGAACGGAGGTAGCTGCGTCGACTTCGAAGGGAGTGGCTTGTAGAGAGTCGAGGCAGAGCTGTTCCGTGGAACAGAGATACCTGCGTTGACCTCAAAGAGAGTGCCTTATAAGCGAGTCGAGGTAGAACTGTTCTGTGGAACGGAGGTAGCTGCGTCGACTTCGAAGGGAGTGCCTTTGTTGCGGACCCAGTAGCATGCAGTGCTGGTTTATTAAAAAGGTGGTTTTATGCCAGACATAACTTATGACTACCGAATCCACAAACAAAGTAAAAATATTGAATGAGTGATCTTAGTGAGGAAAAGGTTTCATTCAACAAGTGCATAAAAAATAATACAAATAGATAGCCAGGATTAAACGACAAAATGAGTCTGATGGAAAACAATAAGAAATTTTATTTTAATAACAAATAATCTAGTCTCGACCGTGGAGACAATCAGTAAAGTTACTGGATCTTTGCAATTAATGAAAAGGTTGTGACAAGAGGTCACTGAAGGAATGTCAGAGTTCCGCGCCAAAAACAGAAAACCAAAATGGCTAAGGCAGGGAAAAGTTCTTCAGGAAGAACGTTCCAGAACAGTCAATTTATACGGAATATATATATACACAACAAAGAAAATACTCACTGCGAGTTTTGTTAGTGTGAGTGTAATGTTATATTTTTAAGGTTCATAATGTTTAGAGTTCAACGGATATGAGAAGTTCTCATCCTTAACTGTTGAAACAAAAAAGTTCCCTGTTCATGGACGAAGGCAAGGCTCGAACAAGATGTTCGCCACTCGACGAGAAATTAGTCATAAAAAAGGTGTTTTGATGACAGTGTTTAAGTGATATGTTTTCCTGATAGAAAACAGAAGAAATTTCAAACGAGATGTTAAATTTAGGTTGAGGAAATAGTCGTCGAAAAAGGTGATGTGACGAACGTGCAGTAAAGCTCGAAGTTTTCCTGATAGAAAACAGAAGAAAAAAAAAAAACAAGATGTTGGCTTCAGGTCGAGGAATTAATTGCTGAAAGTTGCATCGACTTGGGGGTTGGATTACACGACGAGCCAAAAGAAACGAAGAATTATTTGCCGTTAGTTGCATCGACTTGAAGAGATTACGCACGACGAGCCAAAAGGGACTAAGCATAATTTGCTGTTAAGATATCCCTGTCTGTATTATGGGTTAACTGACGAGGAATAGATGAGTCAACTTATCGGTTCAGTGTTCTGACCGCGACTAACTTCGAAAAACCAGTTTGTTCGTGACGTCAAAGAAATTGCGTGGGAAGATTTCAAATTCCAGTTCAAATGATATTAGGAGCAGCCAGTAAGCTTGACGGCAACAAAAGGATGGCTTACTGCTATGTCTAGTCGCAAGTGGAAGGAAGGGGTGCAAAACGCGCGCGCGCAAAAGGATGGAATCTATGCACGATTCCACACCTAGTAGCGAGTCAAGTTAGAACTGTTGAGTCAAAAACTGGATGTTGGTCCAGCCAGGTGGTGGTAACGTTCGTTGAAATGTGCGGTCATGTTGAATGGTGGCAGTGAAGGCGGCGATTGTGACGGTAATAGTACTTTGCGTGGTGACCGTCAATCAATCTCAAAATAATAACTTGGTTTAAAATTGCTCTGAGCGAATGAAACAGTTGGTGACAGTGTATCCCATCCTTCTTCAAAACATTAACCAGGTTAGAAATGGCTTTGAGCGAATGAAACTGTAGCACTCAGTGTACACCATCATTTTTCAAAACATTAACCCGGTTAAAAATGTATTGGGCGAATGAAACTGTAGCTCTCAGTGTACACCATCCTTCTTCAAAATATTAACCTGGTTTAGAAATGGCTTTGGGCGTATGAAACTGTAGATCTCAAAGAAGACTATCTCTCTTGAAAACATTAATCTGTTTAAAATGGTTTTGAGCAAATTAAACTGTATGTCTCAACAAAGACCATCATTTTTCAAAACATTAGCCTGGTTAAAAAGACTTTGAGCTAATGAAACTGTAGGTCTCAGTGAAGAACGTAACTTTTCAAAATATTAATCTGGTTAAAAATTGCTTTAAGCAAATGAAACTTCAACACATTATCCTTGTTAAAAATGGTTATTTGTGGAGTAATCTGTAGGTCTTAGTGAAGGCCATCCTTCTTCAAAACATTAATCTGGTTAAAAATGTCATTGAGTAAATGAAAATCTAGGGCTCTGTTAAGACCATCTTTCTCAAAACATAAAACAAAAATGGCTCAGAGCGAATGAAACTGTATGTCTCAGTTAAGACTATTATTCTTCAATACATTAAACAGGTTAAAATGACTTTGCGGAAATGAAATTGTTGGTCTCTGTGAATTCCATCTTTCTTCAAAACATTAACTAGGTTAAAAATGGCTTTGTGCGAAGTAATCTGTAGGTCTTAGTGAGGGACCATCGTTCTTCAAGACATTAACCCGGTTAAAAATGATTTTGAGCGAATGAAACTGGAGGTCTCAGTTAAGAACATCGTTTTTCAGATCATTAACCTGGTTTAAAATGGCTTTGGACGCTTTAAACTTAAGTCTTAGCGAAGAGCATCCTCCTTCAAAACGTTACTATTATTACGCAGGTACATCTCTAAAATTCCTGAAACACATTAGAATTAACTTTTGCTATCACAGAGTTTAACCTGGAGGTGTTGTTTTGAGGTCGGATTTCCAGTGCTGAGGTAAATTATTTTGCGAGGTTTTTCTTGAGATTTTGATCTGAAATTTGCAAAACTTACAGTGAAATTATTCTCGTAAAAATGTTATCAAACTTGTCTAAGAAATTATTGACAGTAAATTGAATTGGTGGCGTTGTACAATAGGAAATGCGGCTAGAAATGTTCATTGTTTAATTTTTTTATTCATATTCCCATAGATTAAGCACTTTAGACCACAAATATCTAAATATATCACAAATATCTAAAATAAAAATTTTTCTTATAAAATCTCATAATAGATAATATGGTGTCCAGTTTACTATGGAAATTTATTCTAAATTGATCTTCCTAACGGAAGCCAAAACAAATATACTCACACAATGTGATTTCTTAAAATATAATAGAAATTTTGAAATTTGTAATCTGGAGCACTTAATCAATAATACTATATGAAGAAAGAACTCCAGATTATGAATTTCAATTTTTTGGATTTGAAAGAATTGTGTGCCATGAACATTTTCTCTTTTGGTTTCTATTTTTTCTTTTTTTCCATTTGACAATTTACGATAAATTTACATAGCAAATTGGACGCCATAGTAACTGAAATTTGTTTTTATTATACTAGTCTAGAAGTGCTTAATCTATAATAACATGAAAAAAAACTTTGAAAATTTATTATTTCTGGTTGTAGTGCCTATTGTTCAACTTCATTGTTAGATTTTTATTAGAGACACTAGAAATCTGGTCTTGTGTCAGAATTGGCTTAGACCAAGTAAGTCAATTATACCTTCGGGTAGAACTAGCAACAAAACTTTTTACGTACAGATAAAGAGTAAAAGACCTTTCCCTCAAGACAGACTAAAGAAATTGTTATGGCTACAAGGCTAGAAAGGCTTCACAGGAATCAATAATTCCTATCTAAGTAGCATTTTAGTTATTAAAACCTCAAAACAGGGTGCGATGGATGAATTGTCGTATGTATTATGCAAAATTAAAAATAACGCTGAGATCTCATTTTAACATATAAATTTACTAAAATTACGCAATAATATCTTGAAATACTAAAGAGTAAATTGATTTCAATAAAATGGCCACTGGCTTCAATCACGGCCTCCAAATAACTTTGGAATCTCTTGCAACTCTTTTAAGTTGGTGAATGCTGCCATAATCTTTCCTTCAGTTCATCTTTGGTGTTACAAGGAACTTTGTTGGTCTCTTGTTCAACTGCGCCTCACACATAATAATCAAGAGGGCTGCAGTCTGTGAAGTTAGGTGGCTAAATGTAATGGTCACAGAAATTGTCTGACAGACATCACTGGGTGCTCCTGCTTGTGTGGCATGGTGCAGAGTCCTGTTTCCGGACATAGTTATATCCAGCAGCTATCCTCTTGACCTAGGGAAGCACTACCTCTGTGACGAGTGTGAGGCCATGTGTGAAGATGAATGGAAGCATAATATCGACATCACTAGTGGTTACTCCAGACACCATGATGTTGACTGGATATATCATCCAATTCTTTCTTTTTTTCACAGATGATGACCAATTGACCCTGCTATACTAAGCAGGCGACAAAATAAAAAAACAAACAACGAGCATGCGCGAAATTAAAAATATAAAATGGCGACCAATTGCTGCCAGTATATCAAAAGTCATGTTTATCTCTTTAGTATATAATGAAAAACAATTCTGCAATTACATTTTACTCAGATATATAAAAGAAAGAATTTTTAAAGTATCGTGGAGAAAGAGGACAAAGATTGTTTTTGGACTCGGCAGCCATGTGCGGGGTGGGGGGCGGTCAAATCAAAGAGTGAAATAAATATTTAGTTTTTAAAATTATCTTTGCTAACTTCATTGTTTAATCATTGAACTGCCCCTCTCGTAAAACTTGCACGAAGGAATACACGAGTATTGTAGTTCGACTCCAGCGTTCGACTACGATAGATGCTGAATTGCAAATCTGAATTGCAAATCTCTTCCAAAAAGGGAAAAAATAGTAGGCTATTGATGAATGGATCATCGAGGTTATATAATTTCTGGTAAAACAGAATATGGCCTTTTGGGGGTCATCGAGGACAAGAAATATCTAGTTTATCAGGGAAACTTTATAGTAACAGTCAGACTTTTTGCCAAGTAGGATGTAATCTAGCAAAGAAGGAGAGAAAAACCAAAAAATATCACCTACTTGTTCAACAGAAATCGAAACGAAATAAATCGATCTGTCAACAATAAATAAATAAATTCTGAAATTAAAGATGCAAAATTTTTAGGTCATTTCTATAATTAATGTATAAGGGTTCTTACAAGAATATTTTATAATATATGAAATAATGGTGGTGAAAAAAGTACATGCACTAAATAACAGAGACCAATTGATTTGCAATGCAAGATAATATTTATTCAACAAAAATAACAAAAGGAAAGTTTGAAACAAGAGTTTCTATACTGAGAAGTAAATTGCATACACTACTGCGAGAGTATGTACGTTGCAATTTTGAATTGGGAAACATATGTCTCCTGGAATGCTTGTCCCACAACAAAAAAAATGGTGGACTTGCATGTCTTTCCGGGTAATAAAATACAAAGAAACAACAAAAACCAATATATATATATATATATATATATATATATATATATATATATATATATATATATATATATAAACGATAATGTATTATTAATGTATTATTGTTGAGAGAGAAAAAGACAATTATTGATAATGTATGTATGTAACAAAACAATGAACATGCATGAAAATGGTGAATTGTTTGTGTATATAAAATGTATGTAGGAGTCCTAGAGAAAATGAAGTAAAATGAAGTTCCGTACATACGTGCGCGTTTCCCAATGGGTAGACCTACATCCTAGCGTGTCTAAGGAAAATAGGAAAAATAGAATGATAGAAAATATTACAGGTTCAGAAAGCTTCCTCTAGTCGATTTTTTTTTAATTAGGATAGTAACTGGGATTAACACCACAACACAACGAAAATTGTTCATGAATGTATTTGAGTGTAACCTGCTGGTGTTTGTGTGTAAAGCGTCCACTTCCATTTTGCTTCAGAATGAAAAGTTCATGTTGCACACTTTGTAAGGAGGAAAACAGGAAGAGAGTTATTTTCAGGGTTCACGTTGTTTTTATACACACAGGGCTGCTACTGATGCTAGGTTTATTAAGGGTTACTACTGATAGTATATTAAGGCACTATAAAATTTTAACATTATGTTGGTTTCCATATCTGATTATCCATGAAAATTTTTAAAATTCTGAGTTCCGTTCATATTGATGAAAATAGAAAAATAGAACCAAGGTATTTCTGGGCTTAAAAAAAATGAATAAGCAAGATGCAGTCATATTGGTAAATAAATTCTGAAAGAATTGGAAGAAAACAAAATTTCCATCAATAACTATCACAGCAAATCATATGATAATGCAGCAGCTATGGATGAAGTGAGTGGAAAGATTCAACAAAACACTCTTGCAGTTAACCCAAAATTTATCAACTGCAAGAACTACAGACACACAACTTGTATCCATGCAAGAAAACTACAAACCATTGTTATACTCTTTGGATGTTCTTGGGAAATGTTTTTCCTTTTTTTGTCATCTATTTCTCATTTATCTTTCGGATTGTGAAATGACAACGTGGTGCAAGATGGAGTTCCAGCCATGATAATGTGAAAACAATCCACAAAGAGGCTTGAGCACCTGCTGGAAGGAGAATTTTCGAAGGAAACCAAATTTGATGTAGGATCGCTTCTGGACTATATTCAATAGTTTCCCATCTATATCGTTATTAAATTTTTGGTACCCAATTTTATCATCTGTGGAGAAAGATTCAAAATATTTGCAGGATCAAAAGTGTCTCTCAGTCTGGCGAAAGGCACAAAGATCATAATATGATAATAGCAACAAAGATGAGAGATTAGTCTGATTTGTTTTTTTCAGTGATCATCTCATGTGAAAATTCAGGAATTACACGTAGACTAAAAACAATTTAAAACAAAAACATTCTCCATAGTGTACAAAATAGTCCTATTGAAATTATAAATATTAGTGATAGATTTCATTTTTATACCAAGTGAAACTATATATGCGAATATCTGTGTGTCATTTTAGTCCTAGAGGCCATAGCCCAACATATCATACCATTTTGAAATCAGGCCGACTTCGTGAGTAAATTAAAAACATTCCGATCCTGAAATTCTGGATTCTCAATATTTCATTACTGCGATTGTTTTCAGCAAATTTTTACGTAATTTTTTGCGAAGAATTTTTTTGTACGGTAAAAAATTTTACAACTTAAATAAATTTGGGAATAACTGAAATTAATTGCGAAATCCAGTTAAAGTCACCCATGGAATAAAAATAATTGTTTGTACGGAAAGTAAGGAGCTACGTACATCAAATTGTCTTTAAGTGGAGGCAGAAGAATTATTTTTGAACGTTAAAAAGGTAAGCTGAAATATTAATGCAATATTTAAATGCAGCGATCAATTTGGAGTAGATATGTAGTTTATCGCATATGCCAGCAATATGCCTCCGAAAAAGAAATCTCTGCCGGCAGAGCACCAGATTACAATCAAAAGAGCCAGGGCTGCGGAAAAGATAGTCCTATGCAAATGAAAAACCAGATCAAACGGCAGCCAGGAGAGCTTCCAATGCTGAGAATATGCACAGACTTAGGCAATCCTGAACAAGCCGAATACCCAATCGAGAGCGTTCTGCGTGAGTTTGCTTAATTGCCGCCGATAGAGCAGCTTTTAAGCTAGTAACTTTTACAAACTGTTAGAAACATACCCAATTATTACACTGTATCTGATGTGCTGGTATTATTAATGGGTCGTTGATCGTTGAAAAAAAATGACCCTAGTAAAAATAAGTTTTTTAACAATGGGATGTTATAAGGTGAATTGCAAATTTTGAAATTGGAATTTTTATATAAAAATGTGTTACAGAACCTAACCAATCTATCAACAGAGATAGAATCTCACATCTGCTGACCATTACATAGTCATCTCTTAAGCCATGCTAAATTTCATAATGATCCAAGGGAAATTAAGTTACTAAGAAGTAGGCTTAAATTTCAGTGACTGCAAATCAAGGTGAAAGTAACGCTCCAATGGTTGACAGTTTTCAGGGACGTTTAATAACCAAAGCTTGGCACATGGAAGATATATATATATATATATATATATATATATATATATATATATAGAGAGAGAGAGAGAGAGAGAGACAGACAGATAGAAAGAGGGAGAGAGAGAGATTATGATTCATTGATGCCTGCAGGAAATACACCCATGCCTTAAAATAGACCTATATCTAAAAATACTCCTAAAGCTTAGTCACAAAGCAAGCAATTAAATGTAAATGAAGTATGCAAGGTATTACTTTGAAGGTGTTTGGAAGCCATTGATGTTTATGTTGACATGAAGTCGCAAGTCATCGTGAACGTGAGTTTGAGTGTACTGGCCTTGTTCAAACTGCTGATCATGCTAGGTGATGCGGTCTCTCCCAGGAACTGTACCTAAGATCCAATCAGCATAGTTGCAGTATAAACCACAAATTGACTCGGTGGATGTTGAATAAACACAAATGTGCCTGAGCAGGTATCTGCTACAGCAAATCCTTTTTTTTGCTTAATATTAGTTGTCTTGATTTAATATAAATTGTCTCGAGGACTTTCAAATGATAGCTGGAAAGTGATTCACTCAAAATTGAGAACATATACTGTTTGATTGGCTAGTTAATGTAAGCGTAGATGTACGGGTGGTGTAATTGAGTTCTGTATGCCTCTTAGTAAATGAAATACTGACCAAACACTCGCAATTTACAGACAAATAAAACAGTCTGAAGGGTGAAACAGAAGTGACAGCCGGATAAATATTTTAGAATACTTCCGATAAACCCATATGTTGCTCTCAGATCTTGCTCTCACTGTGTAAAGCTTTCAATGTGGTCATGTGATATCTGCATATTTGATATCTCAAGAACTACAGATGCTGAGAACATGAATTTTCGTCTGGTTATAAGAGTTGTTAATAGAGACAAATTGGCTGCATAATTTTATCTTCACTTTGACCTCTTCCTTTTTGGCAGTATGGTCAGTAAAATATAAGGCCTATTCAAAGAAGACTTGACGGTTTTGTGTGCTACAAGAAAGGTATGACTAGAGAATGAAGAAAATAAATACATTGACATAACTCATTGCATGAAGCAACCCATTATGCAACTTGAGGCTTGAAAATCCTATTTTGCTAAGCAAACTGATGTCTCATCCTGACAATGCTTAAAAATGTGTGGATATATTTTCACACCTTTTTGATGTCAACCAAAAATGTGATCTTTGGTACAAAAGCAGAAAATTACAGAATTTGAAATCTTTAATTCAAGCACTATCGTACAAATACTAGGCCCAAAAAAATATCACTCCATCAAAAAAGTTTTATAATATACCAAAACGAGTAGTAGAGTGCTCTCAACTCCACCACCAAACAGAGCAAACAGAACAATGTAAATGGCAAAATAAGCGCTCAAATAAATTAGCATCGTCTTCCCATTCGTCCTCTTCTTATAGAGCCAGACTAATATTATTGCAATCGGTGCTCCTACAATTGCGCATGTGAGACCATATTTCTGTCAAGAGCAGATGTTTGTGCTGCAAGTACAAAATCTTGCACTTACAGCGCACAAACTTCAGTAGTTACTCAGGAGCAGCATCTAGATCTGTAAGAATTGGAGCTAAAGAACCGTTTGTCATTTCCAAACACCAGATGCAAAAATCAAGTAGGCAATAATCTAAAGTCTTCCAAATCATAGCTTGAAGATGAACACGGAGACTGGAACGAAGCTGAACGTTCAGTTGCAGGCAGTCTTTCAAGCTGTAAATTCTTTGTCGATCTTGCGGCATACTCCATATACTTGATGTACCCGAGGGAGTCCAATGTATCGCCTGGTTTTTCGCCATACATCTCGCAGATGCAATTTGGGCAGGAGAAGCAGTTGTATCAGTTAAAGTAGCGCAACAAGGCTGGATTTCCGTTGATGTAAGAATAAAAGCCTGATTATCTCACATTGCCCACGTCCAAATACAGCTGATGTTGAGTCACATCCATCCCATGCTTGGATGACTGGCAAGTTTTTCAGAACGTAGGAGTTTGTCTTCTCTGCGATTTCATGAATGCTGAGAAGCTCGTCGTTTTTCCTCGAGACTTTTTTTCCCTCGTAATGCATACAGATGTCGGCCATGTCAGGAAAAAAGTGAAAGAACATACCCGTGTCATCAGCTATTACAGACACTAAATTCCCTTCAGTATCTAGTTTGAGCGTTTCAGAAACAATGTCCGTGTCTGCGCCTCCCCCACTTTGGACCACTCGATGACCGTATGCTTCCAAGGGACGACATAACATTTTGAAAAAATGACTTTTATTCTTCTAGTTTGTGATGAAAAGCTCTTGATGAACAGAAACTTGCAATCCATCTTTGATTTGTATGTTAGCAGAAGTCTGAGCTGCTCTTTGCTGATGTTCATAGTCTTTTATGGATGGACCTGCATTGTAACCATCAAAAATGATGCTTGATGGCCTGTACTTAGCCTTAACGTAGCTGAGGTACTGTGCAACCACGTCGCTGTATGTCATGCTAGGCAACCACTTCACTCGGTGGAGGAGAGTACCTCTATCTAAAACAAACATGGCTGAGCTTCAGATACCTCAGTGGTCAGATGATGTTTCAGCATGTTTTTTGGCTTTCTCATTTGAAAATTAAAGTTGGAAATGGAGTGAGTTCGAACTTGAAGAGCGGAGTAACATCTTTGCATCTTTCAGACAGAACAACCAGCTCTGAAAACAGATCATTAAGGTCAACAATCAACTTTTAAACGTTTTTTTCCAGCTCAACAAGCGTGTCATATCAACAAGATCTCTCTTCCGGCGTGCGCAACTTAGCTCGCTGGTTCTGTAGACAAGACCGGTCATTGCTGTCATGGTATCATGTACTTGGGTTCAAGTGCGCATGCTATACACCCACATCAATCTGAATGATTCCGTTAAACCCTCCGTTCCCTAGTTAGGTCAGCTCTGCTCTTTATAGATTTCATCATCACTTGTTCAGTAATGAGATCAATTGACAACCCGGCCCAATAACGGTCACTGCGTCGCACAGAATGAAACCCGTAATCTGAGAACTGTTGATGCAGCCAAAGATGATTTTCAAACAATTCTCGCGCTACATTGTAGGTGCAATCGTGCACTATTTGCATAATTGAATTGCCAGGTTGCTGCAAATAAATTTAGCACCCGCCTCACCGCCACAAGATGCAAATTCCAATCCCCCGTTCTCTCGGCAAGAATAAACAGCTTAAGTGTGTCGATGTACTCAATGTAGGTCAGCCATAACTTTACTGTTCTTGATTTGCCCCTGAGTTCGTGCATCAGAGTATAGAGCACTCTCTGCAGCTTTACGGGGGCTGAAGATTTGCCAATGCCATCAGTATTGATCTTATGCGACTTTATTATACAAATCGTTTATTTCATCCACATCAGACTGTTCTAGTTCCTCAGGTAAATAGCCTTGCACCACATCACGGAAATTATCTTGAAATACATCAGACGTACTTCTCTCAAGAGTTCCTTCAATATCTAGAAGCTCGGCTATATTTCCACAGAGGAAACTCCTCTTCCATGCCGAAAATCTCTCCCTTATCTGTCCCTGCTACATCAGCTAAGTCCGATAGCTGAAAAGTCAATTGGTCAGCATCTGCTGGAACACATCATCGGTGAGTTTGCTCATCAAGGCTGTATGTATAAAGAAGTGTGCTTGAAAAACGCTTGAGACAGCCTTTCCGGAAAGAATTTGTGACACCAAACTTTCCGCATAGATGGTACTCAGTAACACGGAGAACCTAGCATCATTGATAAGACATTTGCTTCCCGGAAGGAGAAATTTTGTTATGAAGAACACATTGAAACAAGCCTGAACCTAATTCCCTATCTTACAATAGATTGTGCAAACATATTTATATATAACTTTAAGTCCATAGATGTGAATCACTTACAAATACATATATACTACTGAACGTCTCTTAGCGTCCTCTTAACAAACTTGCAAGAACCCAGCGATTAGGAATACAGTATGGATATTCAGATTTCTTAACCTTGTATTGCAGAATAGCATTCATCTTAGAACCAGAACAACACAAAACACATATGTCGGTAGCATAGATAATACAACGTCAAACATTTTCATCAGCTGCATTCAAGAAGAAAAGTTAAAATACAGGCTTGAAACAAAATTCCTGTAATCCTTACCATTCACTTTTGGTTGGTTTTTCACTTCATTGACCCAGAACAATCTAAATAAAATCCACGTTTAAATTAATCTCTCTCTTGAATGCTATCTATTAGCTGATATTATCTGCTCTTTTTTTTAAGCATTCAATCTCAAGCAAAGCGGGCAGTCACTAGCACGCAAAGGGTTTCAGAGTAGGAGCGAGAACAAAGAGGAGTGATAGAGGAAAGGATGAAGAGACGGTTAGGGGATAGATCAGGGCATCTGGAGACGTCGATTGACGTTACATTTGAATAGTTGGAGATTATAGGAAAATGGAGAGGGAGTTCCACAGGCGAGAAGTGCGAGACATGAAGCTATTGAAGTAGAAGAGACGGCTACATTTAACAGTTTCGACAGTGAAATCGTGAGAGCGAGATACCAGCCTAGTTGAGTGCTTAAATTCACGAAGTCCGGGAACCAGCGAAAGCAGCTCACCGGAGCAGTTACCGTGAAAGTATTTGTAAAAAGGACAGTGGGAGGCAACGGCACGTCTGTGAGAGAGCGGCTGCAGACGAGATGCCAGATCAGGGCCAATTACATTGCATATCCGTCTTTGGATTTTATCAAGGACCTTGAGACAATTAGAATGGGCTCCAGACCATATATGGCAGCAATACTCCATGCAAGGGCGAATGGTTGATTTATAGATGTGAAGGCTCTTCAGTGATTCCTCCATTGTTTACCTGCTGACCCCGATAAGCTTCCGAGTTGCTACATCAGTGGTCAGCAGGGAAATAGTTCTGGCTTTTACGGCATCCCACGCTTCCGATATTGTTAGAAGCTCATTGCCTTTAGCATAGGCATCATAAGTATCTCTTAGGCCGTTATAAAATGAAGGGTCTTTTTTCGGACTCTTTTCACACCAGGCCGTGTTTTCCGGCGATGGCGTATTTTGGCTTGGCACGGTTTGTGCCTCAGAATTGTCAGCCGTGTTAGCATGAACACGGCCGAACAAATAAAAGTTTTGCCTGCTATGTGTATATTAATTTTCTTTTTTATATACCGGTATAAAAGACAAGAAATTATAAACCAAATAAAAAGAAGAACGTGGAGAAAAGAATAAAAGCAATAAGTACGTAAAACCAAAGAAATACGAAAAGGTAAATCAAAACAGGGGGAGGGTAAATATACAAAAAAGAAAACAAACAAAAACGAAAAAATGTACAACCAAATATGCAAAAAAAAAAGAAGAAATTGAAAAGTTCAAAAAGTTTCGAAAATAAAAAGTGAAAAACTTATCAATTCTAAAAACCTCTCAATCTGGTCACACGCAAAGAAAAACGACAGAACACTTAAAGTCTCCTGTCGAGCAGATCCCGCAGTATGTATTTTTGGACAGTTTGGCAGGATTCCACCAATAACAAGTCGTGTGCTGATTGGTCGAACTGGAGGAGGCAATTTGGTTGGGTAACTGAGAATAAAAGCGAAGAACGCTCATTGGTTGGTTGACAGCAGTGTTGGCCTGATAAAAGAGGGCTGAAGCAGTGAAAACGGCAGAACAAAAGACAGATATACGTTTTAAGATACAACCCTGTCATTTTGTCTGTCGGCTAGACGCTAGTCGAAAACTTATTTTGTGTAATCAACTACCTGTCAGAATAGTAAGTCGGACATTTGTCATTGTTTTTGTGCTTTGTTTTGGTATATTTTAACTGTTTGTTTATTTGTTTCCTGATTTGTGTGGAGAATACCAGGAAAAAGAGCCATTGGCCAGTACGTCGACTGCACCATCAGCTTGGGTTCCGGAAAGGTCCAAAAAAGGGCCAGAATATTACAAGAGACTCCGAGATGAATACAAGGAGTTCATCTCAAAAAATGAACTGTTATCAATGCCTTCTGTCATGTAGATAGTGGCAACTAGGACAATCTCCCTGTTGACGGTCGACATCAAGACCAGGAAATTCATGGCTGTCAGCAGGGAGCCAACGGAAAAAGCCTTAAAGGATTTAAATATTAGGGCCAAAATTTTGGCCCGAAGATCTAACGCTATCTGGGACATCCTGCTGGTAACTGAAGAGGCAGCTAAAGCATTGGCTGGCTGCACCCTCACCACCAAAACAATGAGGCTGCAAACAGAGTACATGGACATCCGAAAAATACGGATTACCTTACATGGTGTGCCGATGTACATCAAGAAAATCATTTATGGGCCTTCTTTTCGGATTACGGGCCTGTGGATGGAGTATCTTCCATCAAAAGTAAATCGGGAATTGCCACCAGTGATGTTGAGGTCATGGTGACATTGAACCGGCCAAAGTTCAATGAAATACCCAATATCATTTCCATTTTTGTTGTTGTCGAGGGTCGTCGCCCCTTCTGTCGGGCTTCTGGTTCGGCCGGACACCTGGCCAAGTTGTGTCCAACCAAGAAACCAGTACTGCAGACGAAGCAAGCACCTTTACTAATACCAGAGAAGCCCAGGGAGGAAGTAACAAAGAAGGCCCCCGGTAGCGAATGGACTGAAGTGGTGAGGAGGAGAGCGAATGTGTCAACTCCACCTATCCAGCAGAACGTCCCAGATAAGGGTGCTGCCAAACAGCAGCAGAAGCAGGATGTCCCAGACAAGGGTGCAGCCAAACAACAGCAGAAACAGGACGTCCCAGACAAGGGTGCTGGCAAACAGCAACAGAAGCCGGCTGTCCCCAGCAAAGGAGCTGCTAAGCAAAATGAGAAGCAGCTGAAACAGCAGCAGCAGACGCAGCAGCAGCAGCGACAGAAACTGCGGGAGCAGCAACGTGAGCAGCAGCGTGAGCAGCAACGGCAACAGACAGTTCAGGAACAACAGCAGGCGGAAGAAGAGGTTCAACCTGAACAAGTGGTTGATAAGTTGCCTCAAATGGACCTCTATATGGAGGTGGATGAAATGCATCCACCTCGATCTTCATCATTAAAAAGAAGAAGGGGCGAAGACGAAGAGGACTTTATTTCCAACCCTAAGAAAGAAAGGAGAGTGGGTCGGAGTAGGGCGGAGAAAGCAAAATCCGTGCCTGCTTCACCAGCTAGAGCGGAAAAGGATCTCCAGCAAGGTAAGCCACCACTATTCCCCTGTTAGGGCTCCGTCTTCCCCGTCTCCCTCTCCCAACCAATCCCAAGGAAAAAAGAAGAGGCAACTGCCCAAAGGTGACAAGATCTGCATGGCGGATCGTGAGTTTCTTGAGACGGACCTTTCCTCCCAGAGGAAAGACCTCTTGAGGCCTCTTTTTAAATGCACAGAGGATCCGAGGAACTTTCCTGGTGCCCCCGGTGTTATTACACTGATAAGGAACACCGGGGGAAACCTCATAGTATGGGATTATTTGGCAGAAGCCAAAAACGCATTCCCAAAGCTCCGGATGGTACAGATATCACCGGAGCTGAAAAAGTTATCTCAGTATTGTGCAGGTAGGGCCCCAGTTCTTCTCCACCTCTCTCTATATAGGGTAATAAAATTAACTTTTCCCACAGACGTCGGCGGTATTGTCACAGAAGGAGGAATTACGTCCGATGTAGGTACTGGGAGCCTGGGACAATCCGTCGGGGTCATGGCACCCGCATATTTCCGGCCAGTCTGCACTTAAAGGACTCTGGCTTAAATTATGTCAATCAAACTAGCCAGTCTGAACGTGAAGGGCCTGAGAGATCAGGGTAAGGCTGTCCACCTGCTTTGTGATCTCAGGTCCTTTGGAGCGGATGTAGCTTCGATCCAGGAAGCACACTTTGTTTTCGAGGTTGATGCTCGTGTGCTGTCTAGCGACTTTGTTGTCTATCCAGCATATGGGGACCAGCTAGCCAGAGGTGTTTCCTTGTTGGTTAAACGTTTCCTGGGTGCGAGGGTGGACCTTGTTCATGTTGGTGCGCGGGGTTGGGGAGCAGGTTGATCGTGGCTGATATTGCCGTGAGCAGTGGTTCGTTTCGGGTCGTTGCGGTTTTGCGCCCAAAGACCAAAGTGAGCGTGTCGACTTTTCCGTCAGTTGGTGCCGTTCCTGGTTGATTCGTCGCGCTTAGTCTTAGTGGGGGACAGAAATGCCGCCCTGGGCCCCAAGATAGATGGGGGCGGGTAGCTGGCGGGAAGGCATCGGGCGATCGTAGCCTGGTTAATCTGATCGACGACTTTGGGCTCGTCGATAGATACCAGGTCGATCATCCGATGGAGGAGATGTGGACGTGGGTTCGTAGTTGGCCGTCTCTCCAGGTAGTCAGCTACCTGGACAGAATATTACGGAGAAGAGTCGATCTAGATTTACTAGATTGTCCCACGTTCCACCGGGTAGACTATTCAGATCATAGACTCGTCTGCGCCTGGATGGTGTTAGGTACTAGGCCTAGAATGGCTGGACACTGGAATTTCAATCTGTCCTTACTGGACAGGCGGGACTTTCAGCAACAGCTAACTAGATTAGTGCAGCGGGAATTAGTGGGGGCGGTTATTGGGAGTAACTGGTGGGAAAGGCTTAAGGATAGGATTAAGTCCTTCACCGCTGAATATAGCCAACGACTCGCTCTAGGTAAAGCTAAAAAAGGTGAAGACTCTAGAGGATAGTCAGTCCCGGGCGGTGGCTGGGATGGGGATTCCCTAGAGATATCCGTAGCTAGGCAGGCCCTAAAGCGTGAGGCTAGAAAGCGCTATCAGGGTCAGGAGTTAGACATAGGTTAAACAAGATGTCTAACGAAGCCGTGAACATGGGCACAGAATTCCGCATGCAAGAGATCCGTCGAGGTTCCGATCGATACATTCGCCAGGGCGAAGTCTACTTGGCATTGAAGAAGGTCGGCAGATGCAAATCTCCGGGACTTGATGGTCTGCCCTACGAAATGTACTTTGAAGGCGTCGCACATCCCGATTTTGACAGTGGTATTCAACAACTGGTTCCGGCAGGGGTCCATCCCCAACCGGCTCACCAGTTTCATCACGCTGTTGAATTTTGGCAGGGGCCTGTTGGGCGGGATTTAGATGATTACAGGCCCATAATTCTGCTAAACACAGTTAAAGATTTTGGCCAAGATCTTGAGGTTGCAGTCAGTTGTCACGAGCTTGTTGGGACCTGAGTAGACTTGCGCTGTGAGGAGACGAACAATTCAAAGCAACCTGCATCTGATCCGCACGATTATAGTCGCCCGTTTGGACAAGCGAGCCGCGCTGATTATTGGATCAATCCAACGTTGGGACATCTTTGATCATCTGTTGTTCTGCAGGCCGAAAGTTCGTCGCGACTTCTGGGGTTTTTTGGATTAGCCTCCTGTAGGTCATTCCTCCCAGTGACTTTTCTCGGCGTCGGAGGCTATTGTATTATGAATTAGTGGAGGGGGTTGCAAAGGATCCTCTGTGTGGCCGGCTCGGCTTGTCGGCATCAGAGTTGCGCACCTTTTGGCCTTTGGCGCCAGCGGCGGATTATCTCAGCAACCCCGAGTTTTCGCTTAGCTGGCGATTGATTCAGAACGTGCTACCTCTCAATGACGTAATCTTCAGATGGGGCGAGGCAGATTTGCCAGATTGTCATCGGTGTGACCTTGGTTTAGAGGAATCGGCTTTGCACGCCTTCTACCATTGTCCTCAGGTGCGCCCTTTCTGGGATTATGTCGGCGAGTTGACGGCTCGTATCGCTCCCGATCAGCTCGTGTCCATCGATCTCGCGTACGCGTGTGACAATGTGTCGCCCCCGTTCTCTGGGGTAAAACGAATGGTGTTTTTCACGTTGCTAGCCGTGACTAGAATGGTCGTGTGGATGTCGCGAAAGGAAGGAATTTTGCGAAATGAACGTTATTCGTATCAGGATCTGATTGTTTTCTTTAAGCATCAGTTTAAGGTGAAAATCGGATCTGATCGAAAGCGTTTGATTTTGACAGATTTCAGTGAAAGGTGGGTGACTGAGGCGAGCCTGGTTCGTGAGGACGAGGCTAGACTTGATTTTCTTTTAACTCCCCTTAGCGTAACTGGTTTCCTGTTGTCGTTAATTGACACGTTCTAGTTAATGTGAATAAAGTGTTGTTCCCTACTTTTTTTTTGTCATGATTCATGTTGCACTATTGTGACGGTTACACACCTGGCCCAGTGTCGGATCCTTTGGTTACGGCGCCAACGGTGACGTCGCTCCTCCTGGTCGCTCCTCCTGGGTCCAAGCGTGCCGCTCCAACCCTTTGGTCAGATGATCACCAGCCTCGCCTTTCCCGACTCGCTTCCAATACCTGGTCACTAAAGCAACTATACCGATCTCCGGTCTGTCTACCCACGCTGTGTTTAGATCTTAGACAGACGGGACCAGCAGGGATTTGGGCCGATACAAGTCGAGTCCGACGGGGTGGCAAAACACAAATAAAACAAAACTCACGACACTAAACAAAATTGCTGATAAAAAAGGGTAACAACCTTTTATATCTTAATGTCCGTTACAAAAAAAAAATTGTTCTCACCCTGACCCGCTCTGTGGACTATGGCACCAAGCTTCTATCACACAATAGAAAAAATGTCGAATTACCTACTTTCTAGAATCAAAATGTATGTCGGAGTGTGGTTCAGTTCGACACTGGGGCTAATTTCTATCGATCATTCGCAGTTGATTCTTCTCTCCGACTTGAGTTGTATTTCTTCTTCTTCGTCTGCTTGGGCTGGTAGTTTTCCTGTTTCAACTTGGTGGAAGATTTCTTGTTTCAACTTAGCCGCAACTCTCTGTCGTCTGAGGTGGTCTCTTCTCACTGCCGTCCGGGGCTGAACTTTAACTTCTCATCGACTTTCGGCTTGTCTGCATCTCCAATTCTTCTCAGGCTTTCAGGCAATCTTCTTCTTCGTCTACTTGGGCTGAAGTTCTCCTGTCTTCGACTTGGGCTGGAAGGATTTCTTGTCTGAGGATTCTTCTGCCCGCAAAGGGGCGAGTGAATCGGGCCTGATGGCCGCGTTAGGCTCTATCCCCTGCCCGCGGTCAACTCTCAACTCCAACTGCAACTCCAACTCAACTGATTTGGTCGACTGGGGTCCTGCTTATATTGACGCCGCAACAAACTGGGGTGGGTCTGTCGGCGTCAGGGTTTTCTCGATAATTCCAAAAGCTGCATTAATTCTGTCTTCTCCATTATCGCTATTGTTTTCGCCCCTACTTCCTCATAGTGCCTTTGGTGGGAGGCGCATATCCATCTCTCGGTCTCTATGTCAGGTGACCGCTTTCGACTAAAATGATCGAGCATTTCTTTCTTTTCTTTTCCGCAGCCACGTGACCGTTTTCGGCTAATGGGATTCTGGTTGAGCATTTCTTTCTTTTCTTTTCTGCAGCCACGTGACCGTTTTCGGCTAATGAGATCCTGATTGGGCGTTTCCTGCAATCAATGTTGGGGCGGGCTTATATCGTTCTTGTTCTAAAAAAACAAAATCTAATTTTTCCTTTTTTTTTTTTCGCACGTACGAAAAAATGACCATCTTGGCCTTCTCTCACCTGGACTTTGTCAAACAGCCCGCCGCTAATTAGTCTTGACTTTAGAAAGGATCTTTTCCGCCTTCTTGGCGCCCTCCGTGAGCCAAAAGCAACTGTCCTTTTTTACCTTTTGTTTTTCCTGATAGTAAAAATCTTAATTATCTACTTTGAAAATGTCTCCACTTTATTAACGTGGGTGTCCAATTCTTAACAGGTCAGGATCTGTATATCGTTCCACCGGTCACTCCCTCAACCCAAAGACACTTTTTTCTCTGATTAAGATTGTTTCATTGTTCCCAAAATTTCTCTTTATCCAAATTGATAAGGTGTCTTTCCATGCAAAAAAGTAGGCTAGGTGCTTTGACCGATATCTGGCTTCCATCAAGCGGCCCGTTTTGATATCATGTCTTTTTTCCCTTTCTTTCTTCTTATTATTTATAATTCTATTCTTCCAATTGTCTTTTTCGAAAATCGGCCAAGACGCTGACCTAAATCTCTTTCTGACTCCTATCTCCACCCTCAATTGGGTCATGCATCATACAACTCTTTTTCTCTCTTCTTCTTTCTTTTCTTTTTTTTCTTTTCTTTCCTTCTTCTTCCCTTAAGATCGTCTAGTACAATCTTAGTGAATTATTTCAACTCAGTTATTTTCCGTTTTAAAAAAAAAATCAACAACCTGTTTAGTAACCGAGTAAGAAAAAAATTAAATCATATTTCTATGAATATTTCTAATAATGCAAGGTGCCACAATCCTCCCTAACCGATTTGTCATTTACCCGTAAATGACACTAAAACCCAATTACATCATTTAACATGCACCATGCATTTGTCTCATGCAATTCTATTCTACTTTCTAACATGCAAGGGTAATGTTCTTTTTTCCATTTTCTTTTTTGTTCTACATGCAATGAAATGTTCTTTTTCATTTTCTTTTGTTCTACATGCAATGAAATGTTCTTTTCATTTTCTTTTGTTCTACAGGCAATGTAATGTTCTTTTCATTTTCTTCTGTTCTACATGCAATGAAATGTTCTTTTCATTTTCTTCTGTTCTACATGCAATGAAATGTTCTTTTCATTTTCTTTTGTTCTACATGCAATGTAATGTTCTTTTTCATTTTCTTCTGTTCTACATGCAATGAAATGTTCTTTTCATTTTCTTTTTGTTCTACATGCAATGAAATGTTCTTTTCATTTTCTTTTGTTTTACATGCAAGGTAATGTGTGCGTGTGTTTGTAGGTGCAGATGTGTTCACTAGGGTTTGTTCTTCTTGGTCAATGTTTTCCTCTCTGCCGTGGGAGGTTTTCCTGCCGCACGTGGTGGTCTCACGCCAGCCTCCTCCATTGGTCTTTTCAGCAATTTCTTCGCCAGTCCTGTCTGAGTAAGGAACACTGCTCGGCATCTCCCTCTCGAGTTGTTGCATGCTCACTAGACTGTCGTTCGCTAATCTTCTCTTACTCTTAATCTTCCATATTATTACACCCCGATGGCTATAACTAGGAATGTACCCATCACTATTGACCAACTTATCGCGATCTGCTCATCGTCTTCCCAAGCCACACCTTCGTCTACCAACGCACTTAACTTATCCCTTGTGATCCATATCGATCTTTTCTATTGGCTTCATTAATACTGGCATCTTATTTAAGGTGACATTAGAGAATCTCTTCACTATCGGCTCCCATAATTCTGTACAATTATTTAAGCCTCTACCAATCATCTCTATGAGTGAATCTTTTCTTCATACCTTTCTTCCATCTGGTAATAGGGGCAAAGGAGATGGACACCCCAACCGCCGAACATCCCATGGGTAGCGTCACCAGGGATAACGGTGGCCTTATTCTTAATGTCCTTGTGGACTCTCCCCACATACCCTAGACAGGCTGATATGTTTCTGTGTGGCTACTGCCCACACCCCTGTCTGAAACACTGATAGCTTGTGGTAATGCCGAGTTTGTTAATACCTCTACTTGGCAGATTCTTTTGATTCCTTCCCTCTTCCCTTCAAACAATTCTAATATGCACATTCTGCGGTTACCAGTTTTATAGATAGGGCTCAACGAGGTACAAGTCCCCAGGTATCATCTCTACACCTTCTAGCTTCTTCAGCTGATAGCAACATAAATTTCTGTTCTCCCCTGAATTTAATGCTATGTAGTCTGCTTCACCTTGTACCTAGCTATCATTCCTGAAAGGTAACAAATTCTCTTGTTGTTATTCTTCACAACCACTTAGTCTCGCTCGACTCATCACTCAATCATTTCATAACTTTTCTCTTAGTTCGGCTCCTCCTCCTCTAACTAACCTCTAGCAGACAGAATGGTCTGGTCAGGTGTGCGTGGCGACCACCCAAAGGTCGTAATTTCATGACACCACTGGTGATCAATCAACAATGCCAATGATCTTCTTCCGTCCCTTGTGAGGTGCAGCCCGCGACTCCATTCCCTCCACTCACATCTACCATAGTCAGCCAATAGGATTTTGGATGAGCCAGTGTCGCTATCTGTCGACACTAAATGCCCTATTCTGCACAGCCCTTTTGTTCTACTGAGATTTGGGGTTCTTCTCCTCCCTGATCTCATCTTCTGAGGTGATTCCTGTTCAACCTCTAACCTTCTTTCTGTGTTTAACTCCCGTCCAGGAGGTTTTTGTCCTCTTCTCCATCCCCTGATTCTTCTTTCTGTTTAGAGTCTTCGCCTTGAATGTCTTCTTTTTGATACATCTCGACTCTATGTGTAAACTTCTCCTGTTCTTTATCCTTTCCTTAAGCTGGGAAAAGGGTATTTGATCCTCCTCCTCCCACTCGCTGGACCCTTCGTCCTGTTCAGGGTGTCTCTTTTAGAGCCTTCGACTGCTTGATTGGACCTCTTCGTCTTTTCTTCCTTTTCTTCGGACATGGGGTGTGATGGCGATCTCACGGGGTCTTTCTGCACTGATTCAGTCGACGACTGAACATCGCTAATCCCCGCTGAGGGTTCCAACTCCGTCACTCGGACTGCTTCGTTTATCTGGTCAAGTCGACCTATCTCCTCATCTTCTTCGGAGTCTTCCTCCGTCTCCATTCCTTCCGGTTCAACCAGAGTTACCTTCCTTTTCCTTGTCTTCTTAGGCCTCGGCTCGCTCATTTCCAGGTTAGCTATTTCAGCCTTCTTCAGATCATTGGCATGAACCCTCCTCGCTCGTCCTGCCACTTGATCCCATATTACATATGATACTGGGCCTGTCTGCTCCACTATCCGGTAGTACGGTTCCCATCTCTGGTCCAGTTTTCCTTCTCTCTGGTGGATTTTATAGTAGACAGGGTCTCCAACCTTCAATTCTACCACCTTTCTTTCAGCATTCACCCTCTCATTTCTTTTCTTCTGGGCCCTCTTTATTCTTCTTCTGGCCTGTACGAATATCTTATGTTGCTGTTCCAGCAATAGTTGATGATGATCTTCTCCCATATACCTTCTTCGGGGCTTCAGTAGGTTATCTACAGGCAGGACCACGTCTCTGCCAAACAACAAAAAAATAAGGAGAAAATCTGGAGGTTTCGTTTATCGTAAACCTCACGGCCTCAGAGCCTGCGTCAAATACAAGTCCCAATTTCCAATGTTTTTCTGACCAACTTGGCCAATACATCTCCCAAGGTTCTATGAAACCTTTCCACTTTAACATTTCCCCTGGGGTGATATGGGGATGTTTTTATGTGCTCTACATTCAAACCTGTCAAAACCTCTCTCATGATGCTGTTCACATTCTCCGTGCCATTATCTGTTACCAATTGCACAGGGCACCATACCTAGGGAAGATTTCTGCTTATTATCAACCCGGCCACAGTTCTGGCCTTCTTGTCTGGTACTGCAAATGCTTCAGGCCAATTTGTTAGCCAATCGACAAAACTCACTATATAGTTGTTTCCTTGTGCAGTTTCCCCATATGGTCCTGATACATCCATACTCACTTTCTCGAAGGGGAAGTTTGGTACGTCTGTTTCCTCCAAGGGTGCCATTTCCTGCCTTCTGCTCTGCGACTGGCACACTACACAACTCCGAACATAGTTAGTGACTTCTCCGTACAGTTTGGGCCAATAGTACTTTCTTCCTATGAGATCACATGTCCTATCAATTCCCATGTGACCCAACCTTTCGTGGCACTGTTCCAATATCTCTGGTCTTAAACTTTTGGGCACATACAACTTGGGTTTGACTTCTTCATCCCTTCCTGAGAGATAATACAGCCTTTGGTGGTCTCTCCTGACTTCACCTTCTCTCTCAGAGCAGCTATTTCACTGTCTGCTTGCTCCTTCTCAATTCCTTCTGTCCAGTAAGGATCGGTTATTATCTGGGCGTCCCCTTCTTCGTCCGATTCTAATATAGGGCGATCTTTTAGCTTATTAGAGTTAATTACTCCTATTCTATAGGCTTTATCATCTACTCCCTGTTCTACCCTTACAGATCTTTCTTCCAGTTGTTTCGGTATTCTTGAGAGTAAATCTGCGCACGTGTTTTCCTTTCCTGCCAAATACTCTATCTTACAGTGGTAGCCACTTAACTTAAGTGCCCACTGTTGAATTTTCTTATTATTTGTCCACTCTGCCTGCAATAGGTACTGCAGAGGCTTGTGGTCTGTCTTTATAGTGAAGACCGCACCATTTAAATAGTAGTCCAGTTTTTGGAGAGCATACATGATAGCATATGCTTCCCTCTCTATTACTGGCCACCTCTGTTGTGTCTCTGAGAGCTTATGGGAGAGGAAGTATATCGGTACTTCCTCTGGTATGCCTGGCACTGGTCCTTCCTTATCAGGACACGGCTGGGTAAGTACTGCTCCTACACACTGCTCACTGGCATCCGTGTATAATATCATGGGCTTGCTGAGGTCTGGATACGTCAGCAGTGGAACGGTTGTCAACTGTTCCTTTAGCGAATCAAATGCTCGTTGACAGTCCTCTGTCCATTTGAACCTAGCGTATTTCTTCGTCAGGGCCACTAGCGGTATGGCAATTCTTGAAAATGCCGGGACGAAGCGCCGGTAGTAGCCTATAGCTCCTATAAAACCTCTTACCTGCCTCACTGTCTTAGGCTCTGGCATTTCCCTTATGACCTTTACCTTATCCATGTCGGGTTTAATACCGTCTCCGTTTATGACGAAGCCTAAATACCTAGTTTCTTCCCTCAGAAACTGACACTTTGACAATTTCAATTTTAATCCGTGTTTCCTCAACCTTCCCAACACCTGTCTTAAATGAAAAAAGTGTTGTTCCACTGTCTCCGAAAATATCAAGATATCGTCTAAATACGCCATGGCAAAGCTCTCGTATCCTCCTAACACTATTGACATTAGCTGTTGGAAGACTCCCGGGGCATTAGCTAAACCGAATGGCATCCCTCTGAACTGAAACAGTCCCAGGTGACACGCGAATGCGGCCTTCTCCTTGTCAGTCTCATCCAGGGCTACTTGCCAATACCCGGACCTCAAGTCCAACGTAGAGAAGTACTTTGCCTTCCCTAATAATGCCAAAATGTCGTCTATCAATGGCAATGGCACCGCCAACGGCTTCGATATAGAATTCAGCTTTCTAAAATCTACACAGAAACGGTGGCCGCCATCTTTCTTACCTACTATTACTATTGGGAAGCTCCAAGGAGAGATCGATCTTTCGATCATCCCAGCTTCCAACATTTCCTCTACTGCCTCTTCTACAAGGGGTCTTTTATGTATAGGTGTTCGGTAGGGTTTTAATTTCACAGGGGGGTGGTCTCCGGTGTCGATTTTCATTTCGACTGTGTGGGTCTGACCTAGTTCCTTATCTGACTGGGCTACCACATCTCGATTGTTCCTTAACAGACCCCCCACTCTGGTTCTAAATTGATCCGGTGCTAATATATCCTCATCTAAGATTCCTTTTGTTTGCTCTACTAGCTTCCTTCGTTCCTCCTCGAATCTCACCTGATTCAGAGTTCGTAGGGGAAGTGCTCTCCCTATCTTCTCCCCTCTCCTAACCTTTTTATAGTCTTTTTGGGCCTGGTTCACCATCATTATGGGCACCAACTCGGCTGCCTCCACTACCGTTTCGCATAGGGTTACCTCGTTATCTTCTAGGCCCTTTCCTTCTACAGGGACCAACTGCAGAGGTCCTCTCCGTACCTTTTTTTCTGACATTAGCCTACCCTTTCCCGACACTGCGGTCCTAGGAGGTAACTTTACATCTTCCTCCACCACTATGGTTATCTCTTCCTCGGGTGGGCATCCCAATGGCGTTCTCTCGCCGTTCACCACCAACGCAGTAGGATTAAACTCGATCTGGGCCTTCTGGCTCCGGAGCCAATCTTCTCCCAAGATTGCCTCTGTACACAGGTCGGGGGTTACGTAAAAGTTTTGGGTGCTTTTCACCCTCCCAATCCTCACCGGGAGCCTCACCATCCCTTTTATCTCCAGGGGGCCCCATCTGCTTGTGTGATCTCTATGTCCGCTTCCCGTAACATTCTCTTCCGTTTCACCCGCCTGTATGTCTCCTCTCTCATCAATGACACAGATGCTCCTGTGTCCACCAAAGCCCTCATCTCTACCACCTATCTCTGCTCTACAGGATAGTTCTCTCTCTTGCGTTAGCGAAGAGAACACCTGAGCTTTCTTCTTCCTGGGTCCCCACCTTTGGGTTAACCCAGCCATAGGCGCCGGTTGTAATAAATCACCTTCATTTTTTTTATGAGGTGGAGTTCTGCGCCCCCCTGCACCTGGGCGACCCCGGCCGGACCTCTCCCGGTCTCCCATGGCCGTTTCTAAGAATACAGTTTCTTTTCAGGTGTCCTGGCCTCCTGCAAAACCAGCACCTTCTTGCTGGACAGCTTGCCGCAAAGTGGCCCGCCCGACCACATGTCCAACATTTTGCTCTTTCCTTTTTAACTGGGATTTTGTGTCTATCCTCGGGGGAACCTGTCCTCTATTCAAGCGGTTCGCCCACCCACTGGTCCAATTTTTATTTCTCTCTCCTTTTTAACTGGGCCACCCTCCCTCTTAATTCTGGGGTGGCCCGCTTTTCCCTTTCTTGGGCTCAGCCTTCTTTGTTAATATCGGTGGGGCACCTTCCTCAGCCCGCACCACTTGGCCAGGTGTCCTTTCTTACCACACCTGGTGCATCTGTCCTGATTGAAGTCTGGGGCAACCCCACTTCGTCGGACATTCCGCCGCCCTGTGGTCCTCGTACCCACAGGTCCAGCAGACCAGCCCGTATCGACCCGGCGTGGGCTTATAAAAGCCATGCCTGGTCGACCATGCCCTTCTATTGGGGTCCTCCTCCCATAATTCTGCCCGATCCACCTCTTCCTTAACCCTCTGATTCCACACGGGGGTTCTTCCGCCTACCCCCTTCTTCCAGCCTCCTGACTTGGTATCTGCTTCTTCCCACACCTCTTCACTTTATCCCACACCCCCTGGCTCTCCCTGGCCAGCTCTATCGCTGCCGACAGTCTGAGCGGTCCTTCTTTCAATACGTCGTGACGAACACGCTCGTCGCTCAGCGCCTCTACATACAGGTCCGCCAGTTGAGCCTGCATAACCGCATTATCCCTGACCACTTCGGGGAATGCCAATGACGATAGCTTCCCTGCTCGGGCCCCTAATTCTCCGGGGTTTCATCCCGTAGCTGTGTCAGTTTTAAAAAGGGCCCTCATGGCCTCTATGGCCATACCTTCGTCGGCGAATTCTTTGGTCAGCAGTTTTTTATTTCTTCCCAAGCCAAGCGGGGTTGGTTCTCCAAGAGCCCCCTCACGAACTCAGACGCTTTTTCCCTTTGTGGCATCGTATGCCAAATACAGGGTTTCTTGGTCCGAGAGTTCGTAGATGGTTCGGCTCTTCTCGAGGATTGCCAGCCAGTTTTTAAACTCCTTTCCTGCTGCCATCAAATACTGGGACCCTCGGTCCACCCAACAGCTTCCTTAGATCCACTGACAACCCCCGCCCTACTTCTTCTTCACCCCCACTGCTCTATCTGAATCATAATCTGACATGTCTACAGAGAAAGACAGTCTATACAGCAACAATCGAGGTTGGGAAACAAAACAAGGTGTCCTACCTTACAGACGATTCTGTTCTTTTTTTCCTTTGGTCCCGGGTCGTTCTGAGTTCTGTCTGAATTTTCAGCAACGGCGGTCGATCGTGGTCTTCAGGGTTGAAATCCCTCGGTCACCACGGCACCATATGTGACGTGGTTGTCTCAGGGTTGATCCTGGTCACGGCACCACTTGTGACGGTTGATCCTGGTCACACCCTGGCCCACCTGGTGTGTCGGATCCTTTGGTTACGGCGCCAACGGTGACGTCGCTCCTCCTGGTCGCTCCTCCTGGGTCCAAGCGTGCCGCTCCAACCCTTTGGTCAGATGATCACCAGCCTCGCCTTTCCCGACTCGCTTCCAATACCTGGTCACTAAAGCAACTATACCGATCTCCGGTCTGTCTACCCACGCTGTGTTTAGATCTTAGACAGACGGGACCAGCAGGGATTTGGGCCGATACAAGTCGAGTCCGACGGGGGTGGCAAAACACAAATAAAACAAAACTCACGACACTAAACAAAAATTGCTGATGAAAAAAAAAGGGTAACAACCTTTTATATCTTAATGTCCGTTACATAAAAACAAAATTGTTCTCAATTCCCGACCCGCTCTGTGGACTATGGCACCAAGCTTCTATCACACAATAGAAAAATGTCGAATTACCTACTTTCTAGAATCATGTATGTATGTCGGAGTGTGGTTCAGTTCGACACTGGGGCTAATTTCTATCGATCATTCGCAGTTGATTCTTCTCTCCGACTTGAGTTGTATTTCTTCTTCTTCGTCTGCTTGGGCTGGTAGTTTTCCTGTTTCAACTTGGTGGAAGATTTCTTGTTTCAACTTAGCCGCAACTCTCTGTCGTCTGAGGTGGTCTCTTCTCACTGCCGTCCGGGGCTGAACTTTAACTTCTCATCGACTTTCGGCTTGTCTGCATCTCCAATTCTTCTCAGGCTTTCAGGCAATCTTCTTCTTCGTCTACTTGGGCTGGAAGTTCTCCTGTCTTCGACTTGGGCTGGAAGGATTTCTTGTCTGAGGATTCTTCTGCCCGCAAAGGGCGAGTGAATCGGGCCTGATGGCCGCGTTCAGGCTCTATCCCTGCCCGCGGTCCAACTCTCAACTCCAACTGCAACTCCAACTCAACTGATTTCTGTCGACTGGGGTCCTGCTTATATTGACGCCGCAACAAACTGGGGTGGGTCTGTCGGCGTCAGGGTTTTCTCGATAATTCCAAAAGCTGCATTAATTTTGTCTTCTCCATTATCGCTATTGTTTTCACCCCTTACTTCCTCATAGTGCCTTTGGTGGGGGGCGCATATCCATCTCTCTCGGTCTCTCGTATGTCAGGTGACCGCTTTCGACTAATGAGATTCTGATCGAGCATTTCTTTCTTTTCTTTTCCGCAGCCACGTGACCGTTTTCGGCTAATGGGATTCTGGTTGAGCATTTCTTTCTTTTCTTTTCTGCAGCCACGTGACCGTTTTCGACTAATGAGATCCTGATCGAACATCGTTTCCTGCAATCAATCGGGCGGGCTTATATCGTTCTTGTTCTAAAAAAAAAAACAAAATCTAATTTTTCCTTTTTTTTTTTTTTTCGCACGTACGAAAAATGACCATCTTGGCCTTCTCTCACCTGGACTTTGTCAAACAGCCCGCCGCTAATTAGTCTTGACTTTAGAAAGGATCTTTTCCGCCTTCTTGGCGCCCTCCGTGAGCCAAAAGCAACTGTCCCTCTTTTTACCTCTTTGTTTTTCCTGATAGTCGAAAATCTTAATTATCTACTTTGAAAATGTCTCCACTTTATTAACGTGGGTGTCCAATTCTTAACAGGTCAGGATCTGTATATCGTTCCACCGGTCACTCCCCTCAACCCAAAGACACTTTTTCTCTGATTAAGATTGTTTCATTGTTCCCAAAATTTCTCTTTATCCAAATTGATAAGGTGTCTTTCCATGCAAAAGTAGGCTAGGTGCTTTGACCGATATCTGGCTTCCATCAAGCGGCCCGTTTTGATATCATGTCTTTTTTCCCTTTCTTTCTTCTTATTATTTATAATTCTATTCTTCCAATTGTCTTTTCGAAAATCGGCCAAGACGCTGACCTAAATCTCTTTCTGACTCCTATCTCCACCCTCAATTGGGTCATGCATCATACAACTCTTTTTCTCTCTTCTTCTTTCTTTTTTTTTTTTCTTTTCTTCCTTCTTCTTCCTTAAGATCGTCTAGTACAATCTTAGTGAATTATTTTCAACTCAGTTATTTTCCGTTTTAAAAAAAAAAAAAATCAACAACCTGTTTAGTAATCGAGTAAGAAAAAATTAAATCATATTTCTATGAATATTTCTAATAATGCAAGGTGCCACACTATTTAGCTATGGTAATTGGCTAACTAATTAACCATAGAAAATTAAAAACAGAAAATACTTAAGGCGAGAAAGAGCTATATCGAAAGATAGACTGGGTGACGTTAAAAAGATTTTATTTACAAAAAAAAAGATACTTTTTGCAAAAGTCATAGTAAGGGAATGTCGTGCCAAGGCAAACAGAATTCAGAAAGAAAAACAAAGCCGGTCGACACATGGCAGTCATAAAAAAAATTCTTTACATTATCAAATTGTCAACGTCAGGTACAGCGTCGTCAAAAAGGGCACCTGGTGATAAGAGAATTTTTAAGGCATGAGAAAATAGGGAATTTGATTTCACAAGTAAACACGAACCCCCTGTTAAAAGTTGACTTCACAGAGAAGCCAGATGTCGGGTTCTTGACAGTGATGGATGGAAGCGCAGAGGTTTTATATATGGCAGATAAACTCTGTATCCTTGATTGGGTTGGTTGAATTAGCATGGCCTACAACTCTCCTGTGTGCCACCTCAGTCCAGATGATGATCTGCAAACTTTATTGCAAACAACACAAGTGTTGTCAGCAGGACAACATGGCAGGGTGGCATGCTTGTAGTTGTTATGATGATCTTTCAAATGATTTACATAACCTGTTCTTGACAACAGCATGCACTCATTTCCAAGATTGTATATTAGTTGACAAATCATATATATGTCATTCACAGACAGTACTGTTTCACTGTATCATAGCTCCTCAGTGCGACTAGACATCCAAAAATTTCAAGCCAGGATCGAAATCCAACTTATTTGGTGTCAGTCAGAGTTTCTACCCCTAAGCCATCAGTACAAATGTAAACAAATGTCAGTCAGAGTACTCATATTCATTTTACCAAAGAGCTTTGCGTTTTAGCTATATATATATATATATATACACACACACAGATATACATACACACACATATATTTATACACATATATATATGCATACACATATATTTATACACACACACATATGTATGTATGTATATATATATATATGAGATAATGATATGTATTTTTATATATTAAGAACAGTATTGGGAAAATTGTAAAACAAAAATGGAAAAAGTTTATTTGTGATGCATTTCATCCATTAGGATTGCATTTGCATTGGACTGAGTTTGTTGACTTTGTTGTGACTACACATGCACATGAATGGGAGATGCTGCTTCAAAATGTTTTTGAAATCATTTTTACAATGTCCCCAAATTCATCTATATTCTTTTTCTTTCCATCATTTTTGTTTTTAATTATCCCAGATTGTGATAACAGAAAATCTGCTAAAAATGGTTATACATTGTAAGAACCTGGACATAAATTTACTGTGGTAGAATTAGTGATTAAAGCACTTTCTATACATTTTTGTCTTAGTGAATTATTTTCTCTTTTAATTAGAGTAGTATTAGGTCAAAATTGTGGTCAGTTTTGTTACGGTGTACAACCAATGCATTTCTAAGTTGTTTTTTAAAATGAGTCTTTTGTTAAAACTTCTTGAAGTTTATCCAATATCTTCTTTCATGTAATCATTCTGGTTGATAGTGTAAATTCCTCCTTCAAGTTTTGGTTTAGTGTTTTGTTTTGTATTGATTAAGTCTTTTATTGTTTTAGATGCAGTTGTGACAAATTTTATGTTGAGTCTAGATAAATTCTTTTTTTTGTAGCTGTAATAAAGTTAGAGGGTAGAATGATATATTTTTTATTTGTTGGGTTTGTCAGGAAGAACAACTTTTATATTTCGGAATATTTTATGAGCTTTTGTTTCACATCGAATATCAAATAATTAGCATCTCTCATTCAAGCTCATTACAGCAACTTCAACAAATTCAGTCCAATGAAATCCTAATGGATGAAATGCATTACAAATAAACTTTTTCCATTTTGTCTTACAATTTCCTCAATATATTTATATATACACATACACATATAATACAAATGTTATCCTTTCCCTCATAACTTGGTTTAGAAGTGTTATAAATCAAAGTCTAAGCAATGAGGAATGCCCGCTCCAAATTATACTTGTGTCTGTGTAATATGCAAGTTAAAGTATCTGTAGTTAGGTACTAATAATTTTTTGTACAGTTTCATTCTTCAGGTCTTTGTGGCATGGTATTTGGTCTCTCTATCTCAATCATATATATAAAACAAAGAAGCAAAAGGAAGTTATATACTAGAGATATGTTGCAATTAGATTTTTGAAGATTTGATATTCAAGTGAACAAATTGATTGTCCAAAAAAGTCAGTAAATTTTGACAGTTGGAAACAAGTGACAAGGTTATTTGATAATTTTTAATTAAGGAATGCTTCTTAGAATGACAGATGATGCTACTTGATTTCCTTTGCCTAGAAAAGAGAAACATGTTGAAAAGTCATTTTAATGTCAACTGAAGTTACATACCAGAATTTTATTTTATAGCCCAACACACTATATACAATTTCTGCCTGAATTTCTGAAGAAAGAAATAATTCTAAGTCTGATTTATATGAACATTTGTCTTTATTTTCGTTGTTCAAATAACAACTTTTTGGGCCTTCCAGACTTTTTCAGGTACATGTTATATTTAGTAAGATTCTTGGAATTTTGAACTGAACCCTTTATTCAATCTATGGCAATTGCGTTATCTGAACTGGAAGATAATTATCTATATTTTGGTGGTGTTTGCTCAATCAGAAGATATGACTTTCAATACTTGATTTGGGAACTAGACTCACAGCCATCAGGGAAAAGGCATACACTTAATATGAAATTTTCGTGTCTTAAAGCAATTGTCTATTCTTTCCAATATGGTGCTTAAATCTATACGGGCTACAGAGGTGGTTATCAGAGGCTAGCAGGTGTCTGTAGAATCTTTCACTTGCTTTGTTCTTCAGCTTTGCTCTGTTATTCAGAATTTATTTTATAGAGTTTGGACAATCAAGTTATAGATTTTTGGTGCCTTAAGACTCATTTTTTTTCCTGGTCAAATTCTTTCCTAACATGGGTGCTGATTCTTTCAAACTTCTTGTTCTATGAGATTCAGTTTGTTTTCTTTATACTGATTTAATTCTATAGTGTTTGATGACTCCTTATCTTTCTCTCAGAATACCAGAATATGGTAATTGGAAAGAGAAATATAATGCATGCAAGATTCTGATAATACAATCAGTAGACTTAGTGTAGAACTTTTTTCTATGGGAATAATTGACATTAGATCTAAGACTCCCAAATTAGATCACCCAGTTATCCTATGAGATGATTTAGATAAAAGTTGATTCATACAATTTCTCTGGTGCTTGATAGTTTAATCCAGGAGTGAAACACAATCTAGTTCAGTGGAACAAGTAGAAGCAGCCATATTACAAGGACAAATTAATAAGAATCAAGATAAACGAACATTTCTACTCTACTGTAAGCAACATGATAGTTATTGGTGCAGAAAAGGAAATTGGCACAATAGGTTAAAATTCTGATCGAGTCTGGTGAATTCATTTTGTACTACACCCTTGAGAAAGGTAAGAACCCATTTCTTTTTCTTTCTCAATCTATGGGTAAAATAGGACAGACTGGTTGCCAACAAAGCTAGAGCCCTGTCTAAAAGAAAGAACACTCAATTTAGTTTTTTTTTTTTTTTTTTTTTTTAATCAATTCACCCAAGCAAGATAATGCCACTAAGATGCAAGGGGGACACTGGGAGTAAAAGGGAATGAAAAACACTTTAGAAGGATCTGGAGACCCAATCCTAAATAGAGAACAAAGGATAAACCTTGACTCCTGTTCAAAAAACTAGGGATAAGTGTGAATCAGATAAGTGAACTGAACTACTCCTGTTGAAGGGAAAAATAGTAAATAAAATTTCAGAGCTTAAGGGGAGATGTCAGAAGCAGGGCTGGCGCATCTTACCTCCGACCAGGAAGGGAAAGTTCTTTGGGGCCATGTTTTTTTAAAATATTTCTTAAACTGAAATTACATCATAAGCTATCAACTAATATTATACATTGTGTATCTGCATGTCCAGTGTGGTATGCACTATGCAGGAACCCTTGATGAGGTTGGAGCTCCAAAAGGACTAGTTTCAGCATTTTTTGCTTTCTGTATTTTTACTTTTTTTCTACCTAAGTTATATTGTCAATCATCAACTATAATAATCGACAAGGCCAATGCTTACTACCCTGAAACTCTCAACTGTGTGGAGGCCCTGTGCCTACTGGGCAGGTGAGGAAGAAGTGCTAATTTCAGTAGCACCTATTTTTTTTTTTAAATTGTAATTTTCTTTCTGAACAGTTCTTTTAAATCAATTAAGGCAATATATTTTGGTAAAATCATTTTTTTTATTCCAAGATCATCCATCAAGGAGGATCTCTGATTTTTTTTTTTTTTTTTTTACTAATAATAATACTAACAAGTCAATAAGTAATTAAAATAAAATTTCTAGTCCCTATTTTTTACATTTCTCGAAAATCATCACTTAAAAATTAAAACTGTACAAAGATTTCAACACATGAAAAATTTTCCTGAAAATTGAAATATTCTTTTTAAAATTTTTAAGACAAGCCCATTTGTGTTCTGTTGGAATCTTTGTAAAACTTTTTCTGCAGAGATGCATCAGCAATTAATCTATATGGAAATGTAAAAATTTGCGACTTAAACGTTTTTTGTTTTTTTTTATTAAAATTTAGTCATGAAAATATTGGTGCTTATTACAAAAAGAATATTTTCTCATATTTTTTTTAAAATAAAAAAACCTAATCATTATAAAAGTAAATAATGAATATGTACTGAAATTTTCAGTTAAACTGGATAATGAGGATTTATGGCCCCCAGGTTGAGAAACTTTGAAATCGACATGAAGTAGAGAGTGGGTTTCATATCAAAGTTTCGGCAGTGGGTGGGGGCCAAGACCTTAGCACTGGTCCCAAGTTGAAGTAGACTTTAGAAGGAAACGAAAATCCAAACCTAAACAGAACCTGATTAATTTACTGGCAAATTTTTGAGAGAGATATGTTGCTATGGTTGTCAGGATAATTTTGAAAAGGGAATTTTGAGATAAAAAGTGCTCTACTCCTGTTCAAAAGACCAGGGAGGAGTGTGAATCAGACAATAGGTCAACCTTTTTACACCTATTGAAGAAAAAGTGTAAATAAATAAAAGTACAGAGTTCTAGGCAGAGTAAGTATAGAGTTAAAGCAGACTTTAGAAGGAACCGGAAACCCAGTCCTAAACAGGAAACAAGGGATAAACCAGACAATAGGTGAACATATCAATTCCTATTAAATTCAAAATGGTTTCATATGTAGTGAATAAATTCATGTCAAACTTACTTAGGTATCTCCATGAGATCACTATAGCATGAATAAAAAGAGTCTTAAACTTGATGAAAATAATTTATTTTCTAAATATTTGTTATTATTAAGAGGTAAGATCAAAGTATTTTTGGGTATTTTTTTTACATTTCTTAATCGTTCCTAACATGTCTAAAATTTTTGTTAAAAATCTTGTTTTTTTTGAGTCAGCAAAACTGACAGATAATCGATCATGTCATCCAATTTTTCCATTTTATAAACAAAATCAAAATCTCTATTTCAAATTTTTAAAAATCAATTATAATTTTTTTTTGAATTATTTTAAAAAAATTAGAAATTATAAAGTTTATTTAAAATATTTTGAAACAAACATTACTTACTTACTGTGCTGAAAAAATGTAGCTTAAAAATAAGACAAAGAACGTCTTAACATTTGGTGTCACTTGGGTGATGAGTGACAATTTCATCACATATTGACAGCTTAGGTAAGGGAAAGTTACCATACAGGACAGAAGTGACAATTATTTAGTTTTAAGTGAACCAACTTATTTACCTCATTAATTTTAAGGAAAACTTTCAGTACTCTAATTTTTTGTTTTTTCTTGTACTTAGCTTTTCTTTTTCTTATGAAATTTTATCAGAAGTGTACATAAAATACTATGATTTTATGTACATTTATTACATTTTACTGTCTTATTTGTATTTCCATTTATTTTATTATTAATTTTGATATTTCATTTATGGAAAAATATCCTGAAATAACATAAAAATAAGATCATATAAATTTTACAAGATGATATTAATACTTGAAATTGAAAAATCAAATTAACTTCTACACACGTGTTTTGCACAAACAATTCTCAAAAATAAAGGCCGTAACAGCAGAGAACAACACTTAACTCAAATAACATGACTTTTTATTGTATTCTTGCTGGTCTTCCAGACATTTGAATTACAGCTGTTTTATGGACACAAAAGTCATCTGGAATTAGTTTTTTATACTGTGTGGCTTTTCTGATTGTTATAAGCTATACAACTTATAATGCTAGAAGATAGATCTACTTAACACCATTGACTAAACTGAACAGTTTTTCACTAATTTTATAATACTTAACTTTAATGTAAATGTAATAAAATAATTCAATAACAATTTTTAAAAAAATTCATTTTTCATTGAAAAAGTTTTTTGCTTTCAGCCAATATTATCCATATTCATAAAAGCAACTAAAAGCATTTGAAATTAAATAATATCTTTGTTTTATTGAGTTTTGTATGTTACAATTCAAAGCTGATTTTCTTCAGATAAAAAAAAAAAAAAACATGATTTGCTTTCCTCAAAGCTTTCTGTTTTAACTAATATAATCACTGAACAGTATTGAATTTCTACAGTTTTCATAAAATTAGTTGGGGTGAGGGGTAATATTTTTGCCATGACTTTAAAAAAGAAAACATAATAATTTCCATCATTTGTGAATAGTTTCTGAAAGTTTCATTAATATTTGACAATTATTTTTATTTTTGCAAGATTTTCCAAATTAATGTCTGTCATACAAAAAAAAAAAAAATGTGCTAAAATTTTGTTATTATTAGTTCTGCTGATACAAAGAGAAACAAGGTTTTTTTTAATCAAAAGTTAAAATGTTTTGCAAAGGAAAAATTTTTTAAAATATTTATTCTTTCCTCTAAGTAATAACTAACATTTAGAAGATAAAATTTTGTTTTCATCAAGTCTGGGATCTTTTCCATCATGCTATGCTCTTTTTTTTAGTAATTTCATGGAGGTACCTAAACTTACTAGGCTACCAAATCTGCATCGCCTCACATGATGGTGCATCTTTATACTCCATGTGAAGCCAAAAATTTCATAAAGGTAAGTATCTAGCATGGATAGTGGAATAAAAACGATTGGATTAAATAAAAGGTTCAGCTCAAAATTCCCAGAACAATGCCAAATACAACAGAAATATAAAGAAATGTGGAGGGCAAAAATACTGAAATACTGCTAACCACCAAGACAAGGACACTAGTTTAAACAAATCCGAGTTTAAAATACTGTATTTTATATTTATATATAAACCAAAGGAGTGAACTAAATATAAATTGCCAACACAGTTTATATTTTACCTTAAAATATAGTTAAATTTTTTCAAAAATTATGTATTACCATTTCTTATAGGCATAACTTATGGCCCACCCTCTACAGGTAATTACTTCATTTTGTTTATTCAGTTTAAATATTGATATGTACTGCCATCCAGTTAGTATTATTAATATTGTATATAGATATTCCACATTTTTAATTTTATCTACAGGCCACTTTAAGAAGCTTCCTAAATAAAAAATTTTTTTTTCTATTAACTTTACATCTGATTAACCCACCCCTCCCTTCAACAAATTGAACATGTCATATTCGTCTACAATCATGATACATTTGTCACTGGCATATTTTCTGCAATCATCAATGATGACATGTCAATGTCATGGTTTATCGTGACATGAAAAAATAACTCACCCACCTCCACCCTCTGAGCTCACTTTTCTGTTTAGCATAGATCTGACATTAAATTAGTTAATCAAGACATACCCACAAGTCTATTTTTAATTCTGACTTTATATCCACCACTTTAACTTTCAGAAAAGAGGTAACACTTTGTTTTTAAATTTCCTTAAAAATCATTTAATCACCAGTTACTTATCACCTGAAGAAGTACAATCATAGTATTGAAACATGAAAGCTTTTGTATAACAATTTCAAAATGTTTTATAATCTCGTATAATAAAAATATAATAATAATATATATATTTAATCATTCCACCCCAAGCAAGGAAATAAAGCCACTAAGGGGTTACTGAGTGTTAGAGAATGTGAGAAAAATATCCTATTAAGGAGAGAAGACAATAAAAGAACAGGAAGAAAAAAGATAAAGTTTGATCTTCAAAAATTTAAATGCAATCTAAAAGTTGACAAGGAAGCAAGAAGCTGAAAGAGAGTTCCACAAAATAAAGTATATCTGTAAAAGAACAATATGAATAAAGACAAAAGGAAAACTTAGCTGACATGTTTCATCCTCTGAGGGACTTTCTCAAAGCAAATGCAAGGATTATATTTTTTAATAAGTATTTATATACAAGAGCAAAAATATTTTTGTCTTTTCAAATATTTAAATTTAAGAATGCTCATAAATCTTCAAGTTGGTTGAAAAGTCAGGCAAACTATGGAGGATGTGAAGTGACACAATTCAATGTCTATTAAACAAAGTGACTAATGATGTTCTTGAAATTTTTTTAATGAAAATTAGTATTTAAATTATTTTAGTTTTGGATTAATTTATGTGTTATATATTTTAAATAACATGAGGTTATGAATTTTCTTAATTTTTTAACATTTTTATAGTCATATATGTTGGCTTGGGAAAGGAGTAATTCTTTCAGGTATTGGAAAGAATCTAGGGTGCAGATTTATATTTTGGTAAGATTCAATAGCAGCACTACCAAGAATTTACCTTCTAAGTTAATTTCTCTTTTAAAAAGTGTGGCATTGTTTTCAACCAACCTGATGAATATTTAAAATATTTTAAACAACAAAAAGTGTGATGTCAAAATGATATTTTTCTCTTGACATACCTATTGCCATAAACACTCTTGGTATTTTTTTGTTTTAAAAAGCTACTTTTAGAATTTTAATAGTGCCATAGCATATGCAATAGGGGTGATTAGCAATCTGAAGAGAAAAAATATCTTTGTGATGCATCAGTTTTGGGCTTGGTCCTTAATTAAACTTTACCAATCTTTTTAATTTTCTTGCAAAATGTGTTTTTCTTTTAAAATTTACTTAATTCCATTAGCAAACTTTACCACCCTAGCTATTCAATATTGGATACTGAATGTCAGGTTTCAACTTTATATGTTGTGACCATTACTTCATTCCTGAGAAATAAATTGATTTCTTGAAAATAAAATAAGAATTTGATATAATAAATCATTCTGAACACTGAACAAAAAGCAAGTTCTTTAATGAATTTATTTCAATAAAGATTTACAAAAATGATTAAGGGGAAGAAGGGAAAGAAATGTGTATGTAACTATATTTGAAAATGTAATACTATTCATATGTTCATGATGTCATGCAAGTGTATCAATGTGTGATTAATAGTCATATAAGTGGAAATGTGTGCATCTGTGTGTGTATATAAAAAGCAAAATTAAGTAATGCATTTGGTTTCAAGAAAATCTTTTTCCTTTCTTTTCCCATAAGAATTGGTCAATAGAGGAAAAAAAACAAATCAATGTTTTTTTTTTTCTTATACTTTCATTTTTTTTTTTCTAATTTTGAAACATCACATTTAGGAAAACTGATCCAGTTTGTTTTGTCATGTGGAGGTCAATTATGGATGCAAACTGCTTTTCTTTTCCTATAGCAGGATTGAAAACATGCATAGACATTTTTTTTATTTTATTTTTAAAAAAGTTTTGATCTAAAATTTTTTTCTTAGTAAATTTCTGAATTTAAAATAGAATAAAAAGGTGTAATTTTACAAAAAAACATTTTTTGAATATTGGATTTATACTTTCCATTTTCTGTTAAGTTATTTAAAAAAAATATTTTACAAATTTTTTTTCAAAGTCTGAACCTTACACAAAATCTGAAATTTCTGTAAAATTTGCCTCAATTTTAAATTTAACATTTCTTTTTTACATTCTTGAGCTTTTAAATATCATAAAAACAAATTTTCAATTAATCAATCATAAAATTAATAAAAATTATTAGATTAAAAATCTTACACAAAATATCAGATTTTCTTTACAACTGTCCTTACTATAGGTCAATCTTAACATAATATCTATAGGATTATAAAAGTAAATTTTGCTATTAATATGAATTTTGACCATCATAATTAATATTTTTCTCTTCTAAATTTAAAACTGGAAATGTTAAAAAAAAAAAACAAACAAAATAAACAAAGAGCATTACAAATTATTTTTTTGCTACACAATAACAATCACTGACCATAAATTGTTTATAATTTATAGTTAAAAAAAAATGTCAGATAGATCCTACCAAAAATGAAATCAAATTCCCATCACTTAACTTACAAGTAATCTGACAGATTTATCTGCTAGGTCCAGACTCTCCTGGAATTTCTAAATCCAAGAAATTGAAATGAATGTTTGGACAAATGATTCCAATAATAACCACAATTATCATGATGGCAATGATAATAATTACAAAATATGTTATTACATGTCAATGAAGAAATGACAGAGACAAAAGGGAAGGAATGAAATGGGGTAGACGGCATTCCAGACAAGAAATGGTTTGATTGTTTTTACTCATCCTAGGTTGTACTAGAGATAGTTTCACCCAACACCACAAATTGCTACAAAACCAAAACATTAACCTCATTAAAAATGGCTTTGAGTGAGTGAAGCCTGCGAGTTTTGGTGATGACCATCCTTCTTCGAACCTTGTGGATTGACACTACAGAATCACAAACAAAAAACTGTACCAAATAACGGAAACCACATCACTTGAGGACTTTCAACAGAAGTAAAAGCTAAAAGGGGTATCACCTGTAACTCTAAGAGAAAATAATGACAATCAAGATGTTGAATTTCCACGCTACTTCAAACAAAAGGTTGGGAAGGAAACTCCCATCAATACTGGAAAGAGTGATAACAGCTACCAGTTTTAAAAACCTATTTTCCTGAAAAATTGTTTTAAGAGAAAGATTTTATACATTTCAACCAAAAGCAGTACTGGCTGCTCTGTCAATGAATGCTAAATGTTTCCTTATAAGGAAATAGCTACTATTACCATACAACACTGCCACATGTTGTTATACTAATTTAGAAACTTAAAAAAAAAATTTGGGTGGAGTTGTTTTTGTCATTTTTTTCAGAAGGAAAAAATGAATGAAGAAACTGATTGTTTGTATTAACAGGGCAAATACTACTAGTATCAGATTATCTGGTCATTTCAAAAGGGATTACAGTAAATAAATCCATGACTAATATAGGCTTTTAGGGCAAAAGGACATTAATAAATATTTGATACTTTAACTGTTATTTGTTAAACAATATTAATTAATGACCCCCTTTTGAAAGTCTGCACCTTGTTTTCATTTTTCCTCTACACACTACTATGATTAATAACTGCTTTTCAACTATGCTATTTAATCTCAATGGAAATGGAATCCTTTTTTCTTCTATTCTTTAACTAAGAATAAGTGAAAAGAGGGATAAAAACAACAGCAACATACACTTTATTTACATTATTTATATTCAAACTAATATCCTCATCTTTGTTATTATCACAAAGCCTGCAATTTCCTGAAGGTTACTCAGATTGACAGATACTTGAAGAGGAACAGAGAGCACACACGGGCCAAAATGTGATAATAACAAAGGCAAGGATATTAATCCAAATGTAAATAATGATAAATCCTTATTCAAAAACATACATTTTGATACTAAAGTTGTTTAGATAAATAAAGAAAACACATCAATAAGTTCCATTACAACATAGAATGAATATATTTTCATTAAAAATGAAACTCAACTACTTAAATTTTAGGTAATTTTTTATATATTTTTTATTATATTGTGTCTAAGCATTATAAAAATTTTAATCTTTTAGGTGGCTAAACAAAAAAAAAAGTAACAAATACAAGAGAAAGATAAACTTAAGAATCTTTGATAGATGTTAGAGAAGTTGCTTGACTGCAGAATTTTATATCAATGCATAGTTAATTGGTAAAACCTGTTTCTTCACTCATGCAAGGAGCATTTAGTAAAGATAAGTTTTTATATTTTTTAGCTTGTAAAATTGTTTTAAATAATTTTAAAATTATTGTTATAACTATAAACTATTTCAAATACTTAAAATATCTTCACAATACAATGGAGAAAAAAAGGCTAATGTTGTCAACTTGACAAAATTATTTTTTGTCTCAAAAGATTATAAACAAGTGAAATTTGTTTATCTGTTGAGCAAATTAAAACATCTTTCAAGATTTCTTTTCTCACTACAAAAATTACGACTCTTGAAACTCCATGTACATATTTTAGAATTGAGAAAATTAGAGTGAATATTAAATTCTTCCTTTTTGTAAAGTACATCCAATAACATTTTAGCTTTCTATTGAAAATATTCATAGTATTAAGATGCTGAATTTCCATACCACCTTAAAAAGGTTAGCAAGGAAACTGTCAATACCAGAAAGAGCAATAATAGTTTTTCTGAAGAAAAAAAAAAAATTTCAAGAGAAAAATTTTATAAATTTTAATTGACTTTAACAGTAACTGTTTGATCAATTAATGTTGAATGTTCCCCATATGGAAATGGCTAATCTCACCATTGCTATTAACATATAAACATAACAATGTGCATATTAAGAAATAAAAATGGCTTTTTCTTAAAGGAAAAAAAAACTCACTGAACCCTTATTAATGAAATATCGTTTAATAAGAAAAAATAATTAAGAAAACTAAAAAAGGTCTGTGAAATGATTTCTCAGTTTTCAGACAATTTTGTTATTAATTCCTCTCATATAGCTTTACAGTGTTGAGAATCAGGAATGGTCATCATAAGATGATTGGATTGTATAGCAGTAGCAAATAGATTTTTAAAAATTCAGCTATGCAATAAATTAAGGTTTTAATCATTAATAAATAAAGCAATTTTAAATAATGGAAGGAAGATAAAATATTATATAACAAGGAAAAATGGTTGCGATTAGTGAGCATTTATTTTGGTTGAAAGAGCCAATAAGTATTTGGCAGCATACTTCAGCTGCCCCTGCAAATGACTTTGCTATAGTTAAACTGAGTACAAGACAGTTCACTTGTAGACTTTCTAGAGAGGCAAAAATGTTCGCTTGGTAGATTTATAATGATATATGTGCTAGTTCTAACTTCATGTCCCAACACACAATGATGCAATTCATAACAATCTGGCATATTGTTGCAACAAGGTTTAGTTTATGGTGATGCTAAGGCCATGTCCTGGCACATGACATAACAGTAGAGGTTTGTGTTGAAGGTCCAATTCTGACAGTTTCCTTGTGATGGTTTGTGCAAAATTTTAAAACAAATTAGGTTTTCTTATCCACAGTAAAAATGTTAAACCTTTTGTTGGTATCAAAATTGTGTACAACTATTGGAATGAGGTTGTCAATAAGATAACAGAAGTTAAAAATTGAAGAAATTTGATTTTTGATAGCAGTTTTGAGAAATTCTCACTAATTTTAAAAGATTTTTGATTAAATTCAAGCACTGATAAATGTTATCAAAAACAGTAAATAATTCAAATATCATTGTCAAGAATTAGCATTTTCATATCAATTATAACTGATAAACAATTCAAGAAAAGGCAGAATCTGAGTTCTTATAAGATGTGAATAGAAAAATTTAAAAAATTTAATTCATATTTTATCCTTTTCAATCAGTTCTTTTTTTTTTTTTTGAAATAGTAGCCATAGTTAAAAATTATGTTAAAAAGATAATATATATGAAAATAAAATGCCCCTTACAGCAATGGTTCCCAAAAGGCAATAACATCTTTACCCAAGATTCATAGCAGTTACCTAAGTGCTAATCTCAAAAAAGGTGAAATGTCTAACAAGGAAAGATAACAATTCTGCAAGAATTTTAATAATTTTTATTCTTTTAAATAGTCAAAATAGTTAATAATCCAACTTGTATTACCAATGTTAGGTCTGGTGTAATTTTGTTTGTGTGTGCAGAGGGGTAGCTGTGGGTGACTTAATGGTTAACAGTAAAGAAAATTGAATCTGAGGACAGATCAAACTCTAGCTGTGAGAAATTTGTATTCACTTCAAAGTAATAGCCATGAGAAAAGCATGAATTCAGATCTCCTCCTGTAACTAAGCCCCATTAAAGAAGTGGAGCCATCTTAAAGGATGGCCAGTAATGTGTATTGAAGCATGAAGAGTATAACTTGATTTGCAGAGAGCCTGGTCAGTTATTTCATCCTAGCCTGTCTCCAAGTATTATTGACCATGTCCTACCTGTCACTGGAGCCAAGCAGATGACAATAAAGTAAGGATCATTATAATGTAAATCAAGTGTAAGTCAATACTTCAGATGAAGATATTGGCCATCTTTGACCATGAAGAACAAACATAGACAAGAGGAAAAAACTATTCTTAGGCAATGCATTATGTCATCTGAGGGACTTTATCAAGGTAATCCTTGATAAATCAATCCATAATCATTGACTTGATAAAGCCCTTCAGAGGATGAAATGCTTTGGCTAAGAATAGTTTTTCCTCTTGACTCTTTATTCATTTTGGTCCTTTACAGATACACTATCTGAAAAAAAAAAAAAAAAAAAAAAAAAAAACTTACACATACATTATATATTATACACACTTTAAGCAACGCTAAAACTGATACTTATCTTACTGACTTTGAAATTTGGGATACTAAAAATGTGGTTTGGATCAAATTTTTTTATGCCATATTGTTCAATATTAATGTCTTAGTGGAAACAGGCTTCAATATAAGAGATAACTGTAAAAATGAAATTCAATTTAGATATATAAACTTTACAGAAAGGTATTTAAACATTAAAAGATTTCAAAAGTATATTTACTTTTGTTCTCTTCTGTCTGTTAAGCCATTAGACAACAAGCAGATTAATTTTAAAACTGGTAAAATGGTTTCAAACAGAATTAACTTTAGTACTGATGTGTACCTTTAAGAAAGATTAAGGTAAATTTAATGGCTGCTCTCATTCCATGAAAAATTCTTGTGTTCATACAAAGATTGGGATGCTGATCAGTTTGTTTTAGCTGTAAATATTGCCACCATTAAATTTGTGTTAAATGTGTAATTCAAGGTTTCTTATTTGAATTCCACTTCCTCAGTAGTAGAAGGTCTATATGTATATGTCTATGCGCTCTCATGTAAATGAAGAGAAACTTATTTTAATATGACTATGGTGTAAAAAGGGAACTACTGCTTGCTGGCATGGCATAATAAAAAATAACACAACCTAACATGTAGAAATATTATATTCATATGAGGAAGTTTGTATAAACAATTTGCTACTGTTCTCTTGCTTTTATTAGTTACACAGTTTGGAATTAATACTTACACAAATATTCAGAGACATGGTCTGGTGTGAGCAAGAGTTAACCTGTGGTGGTCCCAACGTACTGGGGTCAACCTAAAATACCAAAGTAAGTTTTGTATATTCTGTCACCTCAGAAAAATCAAAAGATCTAGGGGGCCATAAGGGTTGACTTAATAAAGATGACCTCAAAGCCTCAAGGTGCAGAATTGGGCCTCAAAGGATGTTGGTGGTTGCATCAGCATGAACAGAAAAGTGGACCCAGATAAATTTAAGATATAAACACATAAGGTAACTGGAAGTTATATTAACACCTGACCAATAAATCCCTTACAACCTTGCAAGAAGATTGAATGTTTGAAGAAAGACCTGAAACCACATACCCTCAATTCAGCTGATGTTAATTTGAAGGAATTCAGAATAAAATAATCAATTATTTTATGTATGGAAAATTTAGTCTTGTATTCTTATCAGACATCACTAACATAAAAATATCACTGATATCTAAGTAGAATGTGATTGTTTATATGCACAACTTTGTACTGGCCATTTGCTGTTTTCATTACTGATTTTTTCTGCTATACATGTACTTGTGGAATTTATCCAATACCTAGGGGTAGTGTAGTGACACATCTGTATTCTCTCAGGTTTCAACAGGTTAACCTTCACAAATATTGACTGCTGTAAATGGCTTGGTAATTTTAATGCAATAAATTCTAAAATTCTTTGTGACCTTCTGAGTGAGTTATATAACAATATTTTAGGGCAGTTTTAGTAAAAGAAGGTAAAATTTACAATTTGTTTGATAAAACAGTTGAGATTTTATATTAAGATGTTGAAGATAAAAATATCAGCATATTCAGTATCAAATAACTGTAAAAACAAAAAAAATTCTTGCTGCAGTTTTCATTTAAAGAAGATAATTCGTTAGTATGCAGGACAACTCAACATTACCAACTGAATGCCGGTACTGAAGCAACTCACCACCAGAAAAACAACCTTTTTTTTCATAACTGAATGAAAGTAATTTATTAATGATTAAAACCTTAATTAGTGATTATTTTTCTTCAAATAAGGCATCTGAAAAACTTTATGTAAAATATGTACCAGTTTTTGTTTTTAGTAATTTTTAATAAATAAAATTGTAAAGAAATGTATTTTTTAATAAAGTAAATTGACATATAAAAAATGATTTAATAAAACATGATTTACTTTATTAAAAAATACACTTCTTTACAATTTTATTTATTAAAAATAATTAAAAACAAAAATGGGTTCATATTTTACAAAATACTTTTTCAGATACCTTATTACCTTATTTGAAGAAAAATATTCACTAATTAAGATTTTAATCATTAATGAATTACTTTTATTCAGTGATAAAAATAATTATATTTTTCTAGTGCAGAGTTATCTCAGTCCTGAGTTTTGCTGGTGCTCAGTCAGCAGTGTTGAATTGTCCCTTCCTGAATTTGTTTGTTACACATCTGACATTAGCTTACAGCTATATCACTGAAGTTAAGCAACATCAAGCGTAGTCAGTACCCAGATGGGTGACTGCTTGGGGATACATCTGACACTGTGACAATATGAACTTAATTTGGTAAGGAGTTGAAAAATATCATTAAAATTGCTTATTTTATTAACAGTAAAATTTAATGAAAAATTTATTATAAGATCTTTTTTGGCAAGAAATTTCTCTTATAGAATAAAAATATACAACTTTAATGGCATAGTTAAATATATATGTAAGTTGAATATATATGTAAAATAGTGGAGATTTGTATAATTATTGGTATCAGTAAAAACTGCTAAGAGCCACACAAGATAGATGGTTGTGGAGAGCCATGATCGCCCATGTCCTGAAGGGACAGGGCACATAGAAGAAATAGAGTAGAGACAATTATGTTTATTAGAATTAGTTTAACATTTTTTTTTTAGTTTTTGAAATAATAATTTAAGTAATGATAATTTAAATTTAAGGCACCATGTATGCAATTTAAAGTGATGCCATTATTATAAACCCAGACTAGTTATAATAAATAAAATTCAAAAGGATAAGAAATACCAAGGTTGAGATATAGTTTATATTTCTCAATGTCATAATTAGTTGACCTTTTTATTTGATGTAAAGAGTAGACTCCACCCCCCACGAAAAAAAAAAAAAGCAATGGAGAAAGGGGAAGGTTAGAATATCAATCCCCACTAATGTCTTTTACTATTTACAACTCCACCCTCACCTAAATTAGAAGAAACAAATTAAAAGAGCAAGACAACATCTAAGATCACAAGACAATTATATATTTTATAAATGCAAGACTGACTGTAGTAGATTTGAGGGTTGCATAAGACTTTTTGAGCTCAAAGTCAATTTGGTTTGGTAAAATAACCAACAGCATCACTAAATAAGTCACAGCACACCCTTCAACATTCAAATGTTATATATTTTATATACGTATTATTTTATATGCACAGAACTTATTGGAAAGCACTCAATATCAATGATAGAGCTAACATATTCAGTTGTATGGATATGAGTTTGCAATCATCAGACAAACTGGTTTATTTCTTAAGAATTGAATCTATTTATGCTTGTTTGTGTTTATGTTTGGTGGTGGGAGGGGGAAATTCTCCTCTGTGTCCTTTTGGACACTCTCTCTCTTACACACACACACACTGATATACATACATAAGGTGTACACATTTTAGTTTTGTCAGATTGTTTATATGGGTGTGCTTGTGTGAACTAAAATATGTACACTTGTATGTATGTAAGTATGTGTGTGTGTGTGTGAGAGAGTGTCATCCCAAACGGATACTGAAGAGAATTTCCCACTTCGGCCACCAAACATAATCAATCACAAACAAGCATAGATTCAATTTTTAAAAGATAAACCATTTTGTCTGAAGATCACAGAAGCGTGAAACCCAGGATCACAAACTCATATCCATACAACTGAATATATATATATATATATATATATATGTGTGTGTGTGTGTAGTCTGTAGATACAAAATGGATTTCAGTGAGTATGAAGTGTGCAGAAAATTTTCTCAAAGTTTATATTCCAAATCCAGATCTTGGAATATGAGTTAGTTCTATCAGATAAACTATTTCAAGTACACAATGGACAGCAGAGAAGATAACGAAGGGAAAAGTCATACAGTCTAATTAACCACTTCTAAGACCAAATCAAATGTCAACGGGTTAAAGAAACAACAGATGAACTATGGCAGCACCACCCAACACTAATTACCATGATTTTAGAATTCGTGATAATTTTCAGCACATGAAGAATATCAGTTTTGGGCAGGAAGACAGAAATGACTAGAGATGAAAATGATGATAATGGTTAGGGCTAATCAGTTGAAGATGCTGAGCAAAACCATGAAACCAGGATAATGGACTGTACAAACAGGGTGACTAATTAAAAGTAGTAATAAAGATACCTTTGTAGAGAGTGTAACCATCATTCGAGGTTTTTTGGAAGCAGACACTAAATGTTAAAATTGAGGGACTAAATTTATTTTTTGAGATCACCTGCATAAAAAAGAAAAAAAAAAATGTAAAGGTAGTCTTTTTGGGTTTTTAATTTTGTGGCATTATATAATGACTTGGTCATTAATAATTGCAGACACACACGTATTTGTATGTGTATAATATATATGAATTAAGAACAAAGACTGACAAAACGTCAGCCGGTAAAGTTACCAGTGTTTATATGCATTTAAATGTGAATATATTTATATAAACAATGTGCTCAATATTATAAAATAGAGAATTGGCAGTTTATAGATGAATAAAATAAAAATATCTTATCTAAAAAAAATTTATCTTATGACTCTGACTAACTAATTCTCCCATTTTCACTTTTATTTATTTTTATATATATATGCAGATTAAATAGATTTATCTTACCTTGACAGCAAATGCTCTGTTTATGATAAACAGTATTAAATAACATTTAATGAAGAAGGTTTTCATAAAAATATTTTCTATGAAAATTTCATTTTCAACTTTTTATTTATTTTTATATATATATATATATATATATATATATATACACACACACAATGCAGTGCAAAAGTTTGAAGCCACACTCGGAATTAGCATGGGATAAACTTGACAGAAGAATGAAAAAAAAATGTAAAAAGCTCTTAGAGTCAAGAAAAAAGAATGGAATCAATTATCAAACTTATACTTTGAGAAACTTTTGCAACAAATGCCAAAAGTTTGTGCTGCAGTAATCAAGACTAAAGGAGGATATTTTGACAAGAACAAAATTTAAATCATAAAATGTTTTTGCTTTTTGTCATAATAAAATTTCTCATAAAATAAAAATTGTCTCACTTTTTAATGATGTATAATGATTTTCTCTTACTTAAAGTATAAAACTACTTTTTGGGCTAATTTAAAAAATTACCAGGGGTGAGCTCAAACTTTTGAATTGTAGTGTGTAATGTATATTATATATAAACTGTTCACTTATCTTGTCTCTACTCTGAGATTTGCATAATTATTTATCATTATATCCACTCTTCAGAAGAAGCAGTTTTAAAATTGGATTTCTTTTCAGAAAATTTAAAATTTTAAAAAACAAATCCAATTTTACAATCAAGCCTACTGAAGAATTTAATTCCATGTAGCTCGGTGTAGAGACAAGATAAGTGAACAGCTAATTTTATTTATTATTATTAATGATCTACCTCTTGATATTGAGCACTGTATTCGCAAAGACTGCTTGCCTTAAAAACTCTTCCAGAAATACCCTGGTTGAAATACAATCTTATATATATATATATATATATATATATATATATATATACACACATGTGTGTGTGTGTGTGTGTGTGTGTGTTGAGAGCTATTATTGACAGCTAACAAGCTTAGCTGAATATAGCACAAGGCCAATACAGTGATGAAGAGTATGATGAACCAATTTTTCAACTGGGAAGGATCTGCCTTTGAAAAATCAGCATTTGAAATCTTGGCCTAGTGGCAAATACACAAATGAACCATTGGACTATGTATATAAAGAAGTATATTAAGCCCAAAGCCAAATAGAAAGGAAACTGGAATAGGATGATTGTGATGCACCATTCTTGCAAAGTTAACATTTGAAATCTTGGCTTTTACTTGTGTTCCAATATTGGCCACTCTGTTTTTATCTCAGCCCAAGCACTGGAGGAGGGCATCTTTGCCATAAGGCAGATCCAAACTATTATTTATACCATAAGAGCATTCTAAATGAAGGCAAAGAACTAGACATACCTTGCCTTAAAATCAGAGATCAGATACACAAAATAGGAACTGAAGGCTATTTTGTTTAAAACTGACTTGCTTTTCCTGGACAATAGAGATTCTTCATGATGTAAAATGCCTTATATATCATGAAAGATATCAAAATCAGAATATCAAGTCATATATATATATATATATATATATATATATATATGTGTGTGTGTGTGTGTGTGTGTGTTTATGATATAGGTTCCATTTGCATCCTCTATTAGACATTTAAGATATTTATTAACAACTAAGTGCCTTAATAGATATGGATTTAGGTTCTTATAAAGGAAATCAAAATGAAAAGAAATAGGAAAAAGGATAAATAACAAGGACTGAAAAGAAAAAAAATAGACAAGAGTGGAAAAAGCAAACAAAAAATGCAAGGCAAAAATCAAAAATACAGAATAAAGGGTGAAAAGAAACAAAATGAAAAGGGAAGGAACGTGTAAGGGCAGAGAAAAAATATGTTAAATAAGAAAAAAAATAAAAAAAGAAATAATCCATATTTTATTTTTAAAAGTTTTTTAAGTTTTAATACCTTTTTGCTCAGTTGTATTCCTGAACAATCCAAAATTAAACCTGGCAATTATTTTTACTTGTCATTCTGTACCATATTAAAAATAGATAAATTCTAAATTAACTTATTTTCCCCCTCCCCAATCTTTTTTCTCAAAATAGAGTCAGAAATGATAGAAAATAAAATATTTTCCTTCTAAAGGGAATTATTAAAGTCCTAACTATCAGGGATTAGATGTAGCACCAATTAAATTTTAAAAATGGATCATGTGTAATATCAACCAGAAAACATTTTGTACACCTCTTAAACTGACAAATTTTGGTTATCTCCCCTTAAATTAAGGAAGATTTTATAAATGCAGAAAATTATTGTTGTTCATATTCCTAATGTTACACCTGAAAACATTTTTCAATTTAAGTTCTCCTTCAGTTCCATTGTCATTTAAAACTAGCAATCTACATAATCCATTTGCAAGTGCAATATAATATGACCAAACTTTTTATTTTACCTTCACTCCCCACTAAACTGAGTCTGAAGGACAAAGGTCAATAGATGTTACACCTGATTAATAAAAGAAAAAAAAAAAAAATCAAATGGTGATTTATTTTTATTGGAGGAAAAATGAGAGGGACAATTGTTTTATATTTTTAAATTTTAGTAAAAATCAGTATATAGTGGCTACACAATCAGCCAACAAATAAAAAAAAACATCTTTTTCCCAGATTATAAAAAAATATTTAAAAAAAAAAAAAAAAAAAAAAAATAAAAAAATAAAAATACGGCCATGAAGCTAAAGGTTCCCTTCCTCAATCATTTTATGCATATCGGTCACTATAACACCGAGCTGGTCCCTGTAGTGACCAGAAGGCAGAAACAGGGCATCTAAGAGTTCTCCATCAGAAAAGAAACGAAACACTGTGTCAATTCTTAATTTGGACTTTTCAGTCAAATGTCGGTCAACAATTTCTTGAATAAGACTGCGGGTCTCCTCAAGGCCCTTTTGGAGAAATGGCCTGTCGTAGGTAAACTCCACTTCATGGAAACTTATCACAGTCATTGCCAGAGAATTGAACTTTTGTTTAAATGTTTCGATCTTTATCAGCTCATCTTGGTTGAACTGATCATTTCGGAAGAGAATACCAATTTTCACTATCGTTTTTATTGTGTATTTGAGTATTTTCTCGGCTTCCTTCTTGTTGGATGTGTGATCTTTGATGATGCGAAACATGTTGTCCAATACACGTCCAAGAGTATCATCAATAAAAATTTTTGCTATCTTTTTGTTGGACATTTTTCCAAGAAGTTTCTTCTGGACACGAAGTCCCAGCCCCCGAGAATCAAATCCAGCACCAGCCTCAGTGGCCACTGAAAATAAACAAAAATTAAGTAAATTAACATATTTATTGATATTCAGAGTTTATATAATAAAGAAGATTCATACGCATATTACAACAGAATTGGTTTACACATTTAAACGGGACTTTCTTTTCAACCTCTGAAAACAAGAGTTCTAGGGAAGAAATTTTTGCATTAGGCTTTCTTCATGTTTATTTTTCTAGTTATAAATTTATTGACAACACAAAAAATTTATCAAGTCTCTCAATTCAAAATGTGACAGAATGTATCCAATTCTGAATTGCTGGAAACTTTTGAAGATTTTAAAATTACACAATTAGTGTCAAAAACAGTGTGTATTGGAGAATAGATTTTTTAATATGTGGATAATTGCCTCCAGTTTTAAAGTTAAATATTGCAATATTTCAGACATTGTCTAGTCTTCTTAGGTGTATAATTCATCTAGTAAGTGAGAGTTCCTCCTTCAGGTGGTCTGAGAAAGAGAGAGAGAGAGTCTTGCAGGCAACATAATTTTTTATTTTTTATTTTGTAGTGAACAAAAACTACAAAAAAAAAATACACATCTGTCTATTTCTGAGATGAGGTAGTTTAACTATTTACATTATTCGGACTGTTGACCCCAAGAACACATGACCTAGTGGATAAAAACATTGGTTGAAGTAAACTAGTGATGTGGTCCAAAGAATTGTGAGTTCAGTAGCTGGCCACAGCAGAGATGAACAAAAACTTAGAGAGTTGAGTTAGTAGGGAATTACCTGAAACTGAAATATCCAGAAAACGCATGGGTAGATCTAGAACAATTTACCCTGTGGACTAAATAAAGTGTTTGGTTCAAAATTCCAGGAAGGCTGAACCATACAATGGCCAAAATGTTGTGAATGTGAATATGACAAAGATGAGGACAACAGTCTGAACAATGTAATAAAAACACACATGTTAAAAAAAAAAAAAAAACTCTACAAAACAAACAACAACAAAAAAAGCACTAGATTTACTAAAGCAAATTATTTTCAGTGTATTTGTGCTTTGGTAGATAAGAAGATACAAACAAATAATATACAATTGGTGCCACCTGTAAGAATTTAGCTTCCATTCCCAATCCAGAACTAACAAAAAGTAGGAACTTTTGTCCTACTGGACAAATTACAGTAATCCTAGGTATAGTCCAAGATTTTCCAAGCAGATTGCTGAAAACATAGATAGTACCACAGCCTATATACAATAATGACATCCTAAATATCCAGGGACCAGTTCTATAAAGGCAGGTAATCTTTAGGAACCTATTCTGTCTATTTTCTCTTCAATCTGAGAATGGAAACAAATCACTTTATAGCATAAAAAAAAAATTAAACAATTTTGATAATTAAATTATAGAAAACATTTATTAAGATATTTCCAGATTGAAATTCTGTTCTCATCATATTTCTCTTCAGAAGTATGATGCTGTTTGACTCTAATCAGCTGTGTTATGGTTTATTAGCCACATCCGAACTGAATCGCTGCAGTCCCAAATATCCAATGAAAAACCTATCGAATTTATGGCTAGAAGATTTGCCACATTTTTAGCTTTAAGATGATTTCTTTTGTCAGAATAAATTATGTTAATCACAGAAAACCCTCTTTCAGCCTCTTCAGAACTTACAGCAATGGTATTAATTATATTTTTAGTTATTATATATTGACTATTAATATATAAGATTATTTTTGAATAATCCAACAACTGGTTTACTAATTTTAAGAATTGGTTTGTGTAAAACAGTGTGAACCTGTAGGATGCCACTATACCCCAAGTCATTCTTATACATATATGTTCACAAAGTTTAATTTATAAATATAGGACAATGAAAAATTAACAATAGTTGATATGTAAATAGAATGATTACAACAATATATTGAAAATAAGAGTTCTTTTTATAATAAATTTTAGAAAATTTATGTATTTTTCTTATTAAAATCAAGAACCTTAACCTTTTCATTTCAAAGAAGCACATTATGTTATTATTTTGTCTTTGAATTACATGTGCCATCCATTTTGGTTGTTGCTGCTGTTAGCAGGCCTAAAGTGATGTGGTTTCTGTTATTTGGTACAGTTCTTTCTTTGTCATTCTGTAGTGCCAGTCTACAATGTTCAAAGCAGGATGACCTATGCCAAGACCATCAGGCTTTACTTGCTCAAAGCCTTTTTTCATCATTGATCTTAGGAAGTGGTTGTATACAGCTGATAGTTTAGATATTCTGAACAGGTTTAGAATACATACACAATGTCCATATGAAAATCTTGATGTGATGAGGTTATTTAAGAATGTGACTAGTGTTTTCAGGTTGATGTTTCACATATCTGAACAACCAGCTATTGAACTTTGTGTTAAAAGTGAAAGTATGAATATAATATAGATAATATATATATATATATATATATATATATATATATATTCAAGGAAAGCTGAAGAATACATTAAATGAGACAAGAGATAAAACTTATTGAATAATATTAGTGACTTATCTATAATTTCATATAAACTTGACCAGCCTTGAATAAGTCATCAAGAACAGTTCTACATTAACCTGTATTTCAATGAAAATTTTATTACTATAGGCTGAGTTGGAGGCATGGTTCAGTAATGTTTAGAGTAATGATTCCCAACATGGGGCACATGCCCCACCAGTGGGGCATGCATAGGATGTGTACCCTTCAGCTTACTATACCAAAAGAATAAGCGGGCAAAATCGAGAATGAGTTATTAACAGTGAATTATTTTCTAGTGAACTCAAACTTAATTTTGCATCATTATTTCATGATAAAAGTATATTACAGAAAAAGCTTTCATTCAAATATTTTATAATTTCTACCTTTCAGTTCTCTATCATGTTTTGAAACTATATATATTTAACTTTCTTTTTGTTTTTTTAATTTTTCTTTTTCATGGGCATCATAGTTTTTGGAGGCTTGTTTAGAGACCAAGTTAATGGCCTTTTAAGCTTCCTTCACATGAATTACAGTAAAATTTTGAATTTGTAAGAATTAAATATTACAGGGTGGCACCAGAATTTTAGAAATACCAAAGTGGGGCATGGCTCCAAATCAGTTGGGAACCCCTGATTTAGAGGATCAGATTGAGAAATCAGGGGGCAGAGTTTGAATTCCAATAGAGTTCATTAATATTCACCTATGTGTTAATATATTTGAGGAAAGTATGAAACCATCTCTTCTCCCTCCCCAGCTATGGGTAAAATAGCAGAACAGAGTGAGTCTTATAGAACAAGGAAACTGATTTCAAACCACATCCCACTATCCTAAAGTGTTTATAAATGGAGCTGGGGTCCACTTGTGAATCCAAGTTTCCACTGAAACTATGGATTTGCAAGTCCAAATGAATATGACCTCTGCTACTCTTGGTCAACTTTTGTTCAGATACAGGTTTTTTGACAGAATCAGCTCAACCAACTGTATGAATGCCACGACAGGCAATGTGACTAATGCTACCAAATTTATACTTTTTGGCTATTAGGAATTTATAGCAGCAAACCTGATATATAAAAAATTATATTTTTACTGTCAGAACCATGAAGTAGTTTGCTTTTTTTTATTAATAGCTCCCCACCAATACAAGGCCCAAGGTAAAAGATTATTGAATGAAGTTGTTTTATGAACATAAGATTCCATCGATTGATTCAATAGATCTTTTTTTTTATGGCTTATCAACCTTTTGCAGGTTATTTACAGCCAGAAAATATTTTTAGATTGTAAGAATTTTTTTTTCTTAGAGATGATAATGATTTACAAACCCATAGCTGCAGTGAGAAGAGGTGGGTTCATATATTTCCCAAGGATATTTGCATATAAGTGAATATAATGAACCCAACTAGAGTTGGAACTTGGCTCTCCAATCTGCAATTCTAAGCGTTATCTATTACATCACCCACACATTCAAGCTTACAGCACTTGCTATTCCCAAGCAGTCACACATATAGGAAGTGATGAGACTTGACACTGGTGACCATACAGGAACCAATATATCAACATGATATGGCCATAAGCCAACATAAGAGGACATAAGTGTAGATTATGAGGATATGTAGGAAAGACAAAAGTTGACTAAATTTGAAAAGGTTAAGATTGTAGCAATTGAAGAAGCATCCTATTGACAGTGTTTCACAAAGTAAAGAAGCTGTTCAAATGGGGCTTCCTTTTTACCAATGATGAAGAGAATGGGCATGGATTTGTGTCAATATTTTAGTTTCCTTTCTTTCACCATACACTCAGTTTTAGACCTACTGGAGTGACAGGGTGTAATCAATTTCTATTTTTTCCTCAGATTAGGTCATTTGCAGTGGTGTGCAGTAATTTGAATCTATTTTTGGGGTTTATGATGAAATTTGTTTGGCCTTGAAAAATACAGCATCATCCATGATTGCATCAGATTTTTATGCCCAGACATTATTGTCTTGGCAAGCCTTACCAGTGAGCAAATCAGTGGTTTTTATCACCTTTCTTGGGAGTAAAAAAATAAAGAAAAGGCTTGTAATGTTATGAGTGGGAAATATATTTTTCTTCACAAGAATGGATAAATGATTCTGAATTCTTAAGGTTGAAATTTAGGATTCGGCAGTTTCAGCCTGGATATAGCATCAATCCTATAAATCATATGAACTCAAACAAAAACTGCAAGTTCAGTTTGGTTGATTTAAATATTTAAATTATTTTATAAGCCAAATTTGGATATATCCAATTTTTATTTTCTAAATAAAGTTTAGTGGGGGAAAACTGGCTGATTACATTCAATGCTTCGAAAAATGAAACTAGTTACATTCCATCATCATTGATTGTATCCTGAACTATCACCAAATCATGATGAACAGATGTTCCCTCATGGAGGCCTTGTGCCTTGAATACCTATTGAGACTCAACCCAGATCTCCAGATGATCCATTGCTAAAGATGTTTGAAAAATGGTCAGTTCCCTGTACCACTCTAGTAAGTACCTGACTCCTGCTATCCTCCATCTTTACAAGAACTAGATCAGACCAAAAATGAAATACTGTTGCATATATGGGCAGGAGCTGCTCATGTCTTCACTTTCCAGTCTCTATAGTCCAAAAGCATCTCTGCCTCCTTGTGGGTGACAAATTATTTTCCACCCTACAACCCCTTTTTCAAAGAGGAAATATTGCAAGCCTCTCATTGCTATTTATATGGAAAGTGTTTGGATGAATTGTATTCCTTAGTTTCACCAATTCTAAACTTGATAGCTAAGACCTGCCATGCAATACACATTATAGCAAACCACCTTCATTTTCTTTGTATTCCATTGGTGAGATGTAAGTTCACCTCAAGCAGCTTCTTCCTATGAACAGCTGTTTTGTGGAACTGACTCCAAAGAGGATGCATCTTCTGATTGCTACTATCTTAACCTGTTCAAGTCTAGGGTTAACACAACTGCATAAACTGTGCCTTTTACTCTGTAACCCTCTACTACAAGTAGTTTCTGGTCCTTGTGCAGCGTGGACATCATTATAAAAAAAAGTATCAAAAAGATTAAATTAATGCTGTACCATAAAGTGTAAAGAAAAATAAAACAAGACTGCAATGAAGATAAACACTGGACTGTTCATATAAATCAAGTAGCTATGTAATTTGGCTTCTTGTACATGTCAATGTCTCGCTGTTAGGTTTGTGTGTACAAATTTGGATGACCATATCTCAAATGACAGATGCAAAATATAGATAAACAAATTAAAGAATTGACAAGATGAACTGTGTTGAACAGTAAGAAGGAAAATACAAAAAACAAACAGACCATAGTATTCAGTAATGGTTTCTGTGATGTTTGGATGTAAGCAGCGTGTTACAGAGAAAACTTTTGTTTCAACAATTATCAGAGTTTGCCATCTTGTAAGCATCCCCAGACTGTCCTGGGGACAGCTACTGGCAGGGGGTAGGGTTTGAAAGAAACTTTTGTCACTGACTTGAAACTGGAATTACAAAAAGAGAACTGGAGGTTTTATATTCTGTCTCATCCCAACCTCATGTCCATAGCTTATCTTCAAACAGCTTATGCAGTAAGCACAGAAATTCTCTCTCTCTCACTCACACACAGAGGACCTTATATAAAAGGTCTGGGAAAAATATATATATATATATAAAAATTTTAAATATTTTTGTAGGAGTACAAAATGTAACTAAAGCAATAAAACAGACATGTTAAAAGAAGAAAAATTAAAAAATAACAATACCATACATTGGAAATATTGAAAGATGATTAATAAAAAAAAAAGTAGCTAAACCAGTTTAATGGTTGTCTTTCATCAGAGCTTAATTAAGGATGTAATCTTTGACTGAGTTCTGATGAGAGAGGGATTTATACATTAATCAAAATTTGTACACATGATACTTATTTTTATTAGCAGTATTTTGATATTACCAGTTTCTTTTGTGAACTTGTCTTTATTTTTCTTTAACAGGTTCATTTTTATTGCTTAAATTTTATCTCTAGAGAGAGATATTGTGAGAAGGTGAGAGGGAGATAGAGATATTATGATAAAAAGTACAAGTATGGCAGAGAGATTTTTTGTGAAAGCAAGAGAGAGAGAGAGAGAGAGCTGTGTGAAAGCAAGAGAGAGAGAGAGAGAGAGAGAGAGAGAGAGAGAGAGAGCCGGTGTGAAAGCAAGAGAGAGAGAGAGAGAGAGAGAGCCGGTGTGAAAGCAAGAGAGAGAGAGAGAGAGAGAGAGATTGGTGTGAAAGCAAGAGAGAGAGAGAGAGAGAGAGATTGTGAAAGCAAGAGAGAAGAGAGAGAGAGAGAAAGCAAGAGAGAGTGTGAGCAAGAGAGCCAGTGTGAAAGCAAGAGAGCCAGTGTGATAGCAAGAGAGCCAGTGTGAAAGCAAGAGAGCCAGTGTGAAAGCAAGAGAGCCAGTGTGAAAGCAAGAGAGCCAGTGTGAAAGCAAGAGAGCCAGTGTGAAAGCAAGAGAGCCAGTGTGAAAGCAAGAGAGCCAGTGTGAAAGCAAGAGAGCCAGTGTGAAAGCAAGAGAGCCAGTGTGAAAGCAAGAGAGCCAGTGTGAAAGCAAGAGAGCCAGTGTGAAAGCAAGAGAGCCAGTGTGAAAGCAAGAGAGCCAGTGTGAAAGCAAGAGAGCCAGTGTGAAAGCAAGAGAGCCAGTGTGAAAGCAAGAGCGACAGTGTGAAAGCAAGAGCGACAGTGTGAAAGCAAGAGCGACAGTGTGAAAGCAAGAGCGACAGTGTGAAAGCAAGAGCGACAGTGTGAAAGCAAGAGCGACAGTGTGAAAGCAAGAGCGACAGTGTGAAAGCAAGAGCGACAGTGTGAAAGCAAGAGCGAGAGAGAGTGTGAAAGCAAGAGCGAGAGAGAGTGTGAAAGCAAGAGCGAGAGAGAGTGTGAAAGCAAGAGCGAGAGAGAGTGTGAAAGCAAGAGCGAGAGAGAGTGTGAAAGCAAGAGCGAGAGAGAGTGTGAAAGCAAGAGCGAGAGAGAGTGTGAAAGCAAGAGAGAGAGAGTGTGAAAGCAAGAGAGAGAGTGAAAGCAAGAGAGAGAGTGAAAGCAAGAGCAGAGAGTGAAGAGCAAGAGAGAGAGAGGAAGAGAAAGAGAAAGAGAGAAAGCAAGAGAGAGAGAGAGTGTGAAAGCAAGAGAGAGAGTGTGAAAGCAAGAGTTTTGTACCAAGAAAATAGAAAAAAATGTTCAAGTGGCTAATGCAGTAACTATTATAGTGTAATTAGTTATCTCCCTTACTTAATAATCCGGCAAAAACTTTTGTAAGATTTTTTTTCAATTCTTATCAGGAGGGTGCAGATAAAGAGGTTAATTCAATTTATGGGAAGAAAGTTTTGCAGTTTTTTTTTTTTAAGTTGAAATATTAAGTGTATCTCAGAAGGAGGAAAATGTCATTAAGTTATTCTATAATACTTGTTATATTTTATATGCAAGACATATATACAAATTCAATATAAAAGACATATGCAAATTTAGAAATTATGAAATGGTGGAATTATATTATTTCCTTTGATATACAGTTATCCTATTTTGTACTTGCTTTAAATTCCAATGTAAAAGGTTGACAATGACTTCTATAAATAAAACATTGAAGTATTTACCAGTAAAAAGCATGATTAACTATCAATTCATGTCTATGAAATTTTTATGCTAAAATTCAGTTTAAGTTAAGACAAGTATCAAAGCATGAAAGTTTGTGTAAATCTTTAAAAAAAAAAAAATCTCAAACAGGAAAATTACATCAAATCTAATTATGAAGAAAAGTTACTCTAATCGAACTTATCTTTAATTTTGCATCTGCCTAATGTACCTGTCTAAAGTATCCTTCCCCTTAAAAATGCTGAATATTTCCTGAAAGAAAATTATTCATTTTACCATTACTGCTTGAAACTAACACATCTGATCTGGAGCAAGAAATGGCTTGTTAATTTTAATGCCTCCAAAATGAAACTTCTTCCTATTAATCATCTGAGAGACTCCTTTCTACCTCCCATCTGTATATCTGATGCTCACCTCCAGGAGAGTAACTCATTGCACCTTCTCAGGTTAATATTCTAAGCTGACATGAAGTCGAAAGATTATATTGAAAATATTGCTAGGTGTGCTGCTAAGAAAGTTGGTTCACTTTGTCATGCTAGACAATTTTTCTCTCCAGAATCTATCTTACATATTTATAAGTTTACCATTCATCCTTGTTTTGAAAATTTCTGCCACATATGGTCTGGTGCTCCTGTTATATATTTAGAGATTCTTGAGAAAATCCAAAAAAAGAATCTGCAATATTATTGATCTTGACCTGATGTATCATTTTTGGTCTTAAAATTCAAATCCAATGGAAAATTGACTTGTATGGTTACCAAAAGTTCAAATTTAAATTCAAATGGTGTTGAACTGCTATGTAATGTCAATCTTCCTACATGGCAGTGAATGATGGACAACTTTCTCACAGATGAAGAGGAGACTTGAAGCAATAAAGATGTTCTACAGAAAGATGCTGAGAATACACTGGACAGAGCATGTATACCAACTAGGAAGTTTTGAGGAAAATCAGAACAAAAAGACAATTATTTAGAATCAGAAACAGTTAAAATTTCAGGAACACATAATGAGGAAAGAATGTTTGGAGAATTTGACACTCACAAGATATTTTTACTCCAATGCTGAGTATGGACAGAACAGTTTTGATTTCATTCTAATATGCACATTGTCTGGATAAAAAAAAAATCTCATTTTGACTAATAGTGGTTGTTTTAAAGATTTTAGAGAAACATACAAGGGTCAGCTGAAAAGGTTATGGGCTGACCAAGATATAAATCTAACTGGACACACCAGTTGGTAGACTAAAAGACATGCAAGTGTACCAGAATACAACAGTTGTTTGGTCAGCTGTTGCAGTCTGGTACACTTGTACGTCTTTTAGTCTACCAATTCATGTGTATACTTATATTTATATCTTAGTCAGCCACCTTTTCAACTGACCAACACATGTAGAAATTGCATGTCAAATGGGTATGCATTTCATATGTGTAGATATAAGCATCCCTACACCGAACAGAAATGTTTATATTTTATTTCAAGTTTTTATCTGAATAAACATTTTAAATGTTTGATGTGTGACATTATGTTTTGCAAGTGGAATTAACATATAAGTTTAGTATAAGTAAATATTTCATATTTTGTTGAAGAAAATCATTTGAGTAGTATTGGATTTTACAAGCATAAAAACTGCTACGAGAAACTTTTTCCCCTTGTTGCTCAAATGAGCTTTACACAGAAATGGAACTTCAGATTACTTGACCACAGATCAAGACTTTCTTATGGATGTCATGCATGATGCCAAACCCATTTAGAAATATCTCAAATGTCAGCTGTATACCACTTTTTTAGATCAATTGTTAAAAATGTCTGAGCGAGTGAAGCCTGTGATCTTGGCAAAGATTATCCTTCTTTGAACATTGTAGACGGGTGCTACAGAATAAAAAAGAACTGTACCAACTAACACAAACCACATCACTTGAAAACTATCAACAGTGGCAACAACTAAAATGGATAGCACATGCAACTTAAACAGAAAATAATGACAAATCAATATGCTGGTGTTCCGCATTACTTCAAACAAAAGGTTAAGAAGGAAACCTCCATTAATACTGGAAAGAGTGATAACAGCTACTGGACTTGAGAAACCTATTTTCCTGAAAAATTGTTTCAAGAGAAAGATTTTATAAATTTCAACAGATAGCAGTACTGGCTTCTCAGTCGATGAATGCCAAATGTTTCTTTTTAAGGAAATGGCTAGTATTACCATTAACATTATTGCAATTAATTTATCAGTGTGAGAAATGGATTTGGTGAGCCAGAGTTCAAATTCCAGCTTAGGTAATTGCATTCCATTCAAACTAATGCTCTTGAGAAAGGCATGATTCTATCTCCTTCTAGCTATGGATTAAATAGCAGTTTAGACAACAGGAAACTACTCCGCTATTATTCACAAGATGTTATGGTAATTCACCATTAAAGAAAAGGACTGGTAAGAGCCATGATCATTTATACCCTTAACAGATGTAGCATAAATAAAAGAAAAAATAGATTGATACCACTTTCTATTAGTAGAGAAGATTATTTACATTATTCGGACTGTTATCCTCATCTTCATTGCTATATCCACAATGTTTTGGCCGTTTTATGCTCCAGCTTTCTTCAGGTGATTGGAATTTCAAATCTGAACCCTTTACTTCATCCACCAGGGTAGACTGTTCTAATTTCCCCATGCCTCTTCCAGATATTTCAGTTATTTCCCTTTAACTCAACTTTCCAATTTTTTTTGGTTCACCACTGCTGTTGCCTGGTATTGAACTCACAACTCTTTTGGGTTTAGTCACTGGATCTAAGCAATGTCTTTATCCATTGGGCTGTGTGTCCTTCAGGAACATCTACCCCAGTGGATGAAATAAAGGGTTCTGTTTGAAATTCCAATCACCTGAAGAAGGCTGGAGAATAAATACAATGCCCAAAACTGAGGATAACAGTCCAAATAATGTAAGTAATCATAATACCTCATCTCAGAGATATAGACAGATAGTAAAATTCTTTTGGGATAGATGATATTTAATATAAGAATTTCAAAGAAAGACTTTGAAAATTTCAACTTAAGACAAAAAAAAAAGATACAGGTTTCTGAAAATAAGTCATAAATTCAATTAAACAGAACATCAAGAGCAAAACAAAATTAGAAATACACAAATCATTAATGTCACTGGAATGTTAAAGACAAAATATCACATAACTTGCAAATGAATACTTTTGAAAGAAGTTGCTAAGAAAGTTGGTTCACTGTGCTAGAAAATTTTTCTTACCCGAATCTATGTTACATATTTATAAGTCAACCATTCATCCTTGCTTTGAATATTGCTGCCACATCTAGTCTGTTACTCCTGCTATATATTTACAGATTCTTGATAAAATCCAAGAAATCTGCAATGTTATTAATCTTGACCTGGTATCTCATCTCCAGGCACTTTCCCACCACCATTATGTAGTTTCCCTGTACCTTTTCTATAAATACTTACATGATAATTGTTTTTATGAACTTTTCTCTATTCTACCTAGACTATAAATTTAAGTGCAGTACTTCATTATCAGCAAGGGTATATCATTTTACAGTTGAAGTGGCTAGGTGAACCATAAAGTCAAATTGGCAGCTGATTTAAAAAATGACCTACAATCTGTTGTTAAATGGGGCAAGGAGTGGCTTGTCAATTTTAATAGCTGTAAAACAAAATTGCTATCTTTTAATTGTCTGAAAGAACCATTTTTACTTTCCATCAGTATAGTTGATAACCTCTAGGAGAGTGACTCATTGCACCTTCTTAGACAAATGATTTCTTTTGACAAAGTGGAAAGACTATATTGAATCAATTGCTGACTGAAGACAGTCCTGTTCATACCACTGAAATGTAGCTTCCCTTTGCCTTTTCAATAAATAGTTTCATGGTAATTGTTCTGATGAACTTTTCTCTAAGAGACATAGACTTTATGAATTTAGGTGCAGCACTAGATTAGCAGCAAGGTCTCATCACTTTACAGTTGAAATGGCTAGATGTAACTAAGTTCTATGTTAATAACTTCTTCTATAGCACTTGAAGAGCTCTCTTTTGGCGTCTTGCTTTCCTGTCAATTTTGATCTTCAAGAATGTAAAAGCAATGTCAGTTGTTATCTTCTGTTTTCTTAATTCCTGTTCTTTTATTGTTCTTACCCCTTAAAAATGCTTTCTCTCATATTCTGTAACACTCAGTAATCCCTTGTGTCTTTATTGCTTGGAGTGAAAATGATTAAAAAAAAAAAAAAATTAAAGTCATTTTCATACACTTTCTAATAGTTCAATTTAGAGATGCAAGCTTCAGCGGGCAATTTTTTAAAAAGTTAGGTGTTAGGAATGAACATGACTAATGGGAGAGATGGAAATGGGAAGCAATAGTTTGTAAGCAGGTAAATCCACAGGAAAAAAAAAAAAAAAAAAAAAAATCACAATTTTAAAGCATATGCAAGTTAGTTTGATATTGCATTGTTTTCTAAACAAAGATTCCAAGTTATTTTAAGAGTAGTATTTGAGAAGGGCGTATAAAGCAGATTAGTGCACTACAAGGTAAACCTTCAATGATCTTTTAGAAATATTTAACCACATCCTGTTACAAAAATGTGCCAAGTGGTTGAAATTCATGGACAAGTGAGAAAATGCAAGTAGTAATCAATTTTTAATTTTCTAATTAGTACATAGACGTTGATTAAAAATGAACTAGGAATAAAAACATTGCAAGAGTGTGTACAGTGTAAGGATCCAAGAATTTTGAATTTAAATGAAAGTGACTGAGAATTTGAAGGAGAGAGAATCCAGTTTTGTAAGCTTATATTGTTGTTATATTATCCTCATGTAAAAACTGTATCAAATAAAGTCAGCCAATGCTTGCTTAACACCAATACTAGATGATTTTTTTTAAAGATAAAGAGCTGTTGCCATAAAATCATAAAGAACAGACTACATGGAAAAACTTATAGTTTACAAAATATGCAGAATTCTGTCTTATTCAAAAGGAATATATTCCAAAACCCCCACCACACCAGAACAGATGTCTGAAACCACAGATTGTACCAGAAGTACATACACGCACACAAATATATATATATATATATATATATCTACAAACAAGTCTGATTAAAAAGAACTGACAAGGTTTGTCAGTTGAATTTTTTGTTTTATTTTTTCAATTTTTGGATAAGTTGTTGAGTATTGTGTATGAAGTTGTGCATAAACTGTTCAAATTCCATATTGTTATTTTTGTTCAATAATTTTGTTTTCAGTCATTATCAAGAATCGATGTGGTGTCTGCATGGTTCTTGATAATGACTGCAAAAGTGTGTGTAAATGTGTATATATATATATATATATATATATATATATATATAAAAAACACACAATGTTGCAAAAAATGTATAGACACTTTGAAGTTTTCTCAAGAAATAATTCAAGGAACCAGAACCAAAAATAAAACTAAAATTGAAACAATGCATATGCAGAGAGTATTTATTATAAATACATGATCTTAAGATTTTGTCATCACATGTTTGATGCCTGTTATGATCTAGATATTGCTGACAACATGACACAATGGAATCAGAAGCAACAATCAACATTTTGATAGGTATTTTGGCTGCATACATGTTCTATGGAAACTTTTATTTCAGCAATTGTGGCTGACTTTTTTGTGTAGACTTTATCTTAAGTGTCCCTTAAGAGGTAAGATTTGGTGAACAAGGAAAAAGAGTGTATACATCATTTGAATCACTAATATATATATATATATATATATATATATATATATACACACACACACACACACACACACAGGGTGTAAAAGCAAAATTGTTAAAATCATGTAACAGCATAGGATAATTGTCCATCCCACAAAATGTTTGAAAAGTCACTAAAGTAGTTGAGTTTGTTTTCCAGGTTTTCAGATAAGACATTTAGCCATCTTGACACCATTTGTCATAAGAAACACTGAAAACTCTTTTGAGTTATTCAGCTAAAAAGAGAAGAGCTTAAAATCGTTTTGTGTCAGCCTCATTCTGAATAAGTTTTAAAAAGTGAACAGTAGAGGAAAACTAGATAACAACAGTACGAAGTATCATCATTTCAACTTAGAGCTAAATACATTCTTATTGTTCACAGTAGAGTAGTGTTAAAAAGGCTTGGAGAATTCCAGTAAGTCCAATAAAATAGGAAAATTACATCAATATATTGTAATAAAAGTCACATTAGATATTAGCAATATTATCTTTTTCTTTCCTTATCTAATTGAGAAATTTCACATTTTTCTTTAAAGGAAACATTTTATAGCTTTTGCCATATCAAATTTGCCAACTACTGTTGCAGTTCGTGTGTCATTATTATATCTGACATTGACCTGTGAGTAACCAAAGCCATGGTGGACAAGGGGTGGCTAGGAGATTGGAAACTAAATTTCAATAAATTAGTGAAAATAAGGTCCAAGCAATTTCTTCTTTTATGCTGGCTTAAGTGAAATGATTGGAGGTGATCAAGAGAAAGTCATCTAGGATTTGGGTTATCAGTGATCCAAAACTAACAGATAAACTACATCCAAATCTGTGTTTCTACTATATTTACAACTAAGGCCATACATGCATTGGTATATTTGCATATTATGCAAACCCAAGAGCATTCATTGTAGAGCAGGGTTAGCATGCAGATCTTGCAAGCCATTGCCAGGGAGTGAGTCTCACTGGAAGCTCAATGAGTTTGATCTTGAGTCAAATTTGGTTGAAACATCCAAAAAAAAAAAAAGGTTATTTCTACGTATATATTATTTATAAATATCAATGACTGAACTCAGGGGTGTACAAGTGCAACAGCTTATACATTAGTTCAAAAGTACATTTTATGCATATGAGTGTGTATATTTGTGTGTGCACACAAATTAGTTTGTGAGTATGTATAAAATTTTGTGTATGGAGACAGTGCTTTCATGTGTGCACTTTGATTGGACAGGGCTTACCTTCATCGTCACTGATGTCAGCCATTACAGAAACACACAAATCTTTTTTTTAACAGTGCCTGGAATAGATTGGATCAAACAAAATAGAAGCAAACTAATAACATTGATGTTTGTAAATCTGATGATAATTTTGATAAACAAGATGCAGTGGTATGATAGATGGGAGGCTGATACCATGGCTGTAATAATGAGGATTACAAAACTTTTTATTTATATATTTTGTTTGGCCCATTTCTTTATTTGGATATTTAAAAAAAAAATGTAATTTAAAATTTTTCTCAACTATCTACCCTTATGAAAATCTTTGTGGAATTTCAACCAACTTATCACAAAATCAGCCTTTTGCTAAAAATCATTTGAGATTTGGAATTCAGATGTGATACATAGAATTCAGTTCATGTAATTGATTTTGTAAGAATCACAGAGAATAAGATCCAAATATCCTTTTCGAAATAATAAAATAAAAAAAAAAACAAAGGAAAGAAATGCTTTTGTCCAAATTTCTGAAATGATTGATTCATTTTGAAAAATTTGCAGGTTATTTAAAGATAGAAAAATATTTTTAGATTGTAAGAAAATTTTTTTTTTTTTAGATAATGATTTGGAAGATACAAATCTTATTAATTAACCTATACCTGGTGGGAAGAATATTGGATTCTACCTTTCCAAAAGGGTATCTGCATATGAGTGAATATAACAAACCCAACTGGAACTGAAACTTGACTCTCCAATTAACAATTTCATTCCATTATCCATTATACTACCCACATCCCAGCTTACAGCAACTGGTTTTTTAGAATGAAGAGTCATCATTATTTAAAGTTTGACTTGTATACTAATTTTTTGTTATTACTCTACCATGTTTTGCAGTTATACTTTCAGGCCTTCTTCAGATGCCTGTCAATGTGAGTAGCATTCAAAGAATTCAATGAAGCCAACCTGGATTATTAATTTTAATTATTTAATCTATGGGTGGTGGGGTACATTGTCCTCATTCTGTTGTGCATTCCTAGAATATTGCATCTTGTCATCTTTTTTTCTTAAGTACTGTAAAAAGAAAGTTAAGCTAGTCATGTTTCTACATGACTCAGAGTTTAAACTCACAATTACTATACTACCTATGCTTTAGTCTTCTAGACTATTGTTTCATGAAGGTTAAAAAAGATAAGTATATTAGTCCAACTGTAATAAAAAAAATAATCCTTTTTCTTGTTTTAAGCATTTCCCCTCAAGCAAGGTAGGAAGCCACTATCATGCAGGGGGTTACAGAGAGTTGGAGCAAGAGCAAATAGGAGAGATAGAGGAAAGGATGAAGAGAAGAATAGGGGATAGATCAAGGCATCTGGAGACGTCCATTGACATTACATTTGAAGAGTTGCAGAATATAGCTATCAGGGAAACACGCAAAGGGGAGATAGTTCCACAGGTAAGAAGTGCGAGACATGAAGCTATTGGAGTAAAAGAGGCAGCTACATTTAACAGTTTCGACAGTGAAAGGGTAAGAGCGAGATACCAGCCTAGTTGAACACTTAAATTCATGAAGTCTGGGAACCAGCAAAAACAGCTCATCGGAGCAGTTACCATGAAAGTATTTGTACAAAAGACTGAGGGACGCAACGGTACATCTGTGAGAGAGTAACTGCAGATGAGATGCCAGATCAGAGCCAATTACATTGCATATCTGTCTTTGGATTTTATCAAGGACCTTGAGACAAACAGAAGGGGCTCCAGACCATATATGGCAGCATGCTCCATGCAAAGGCAAATCATTGATTTGTAGATTTGAAGGATTGACTCCAGCAAGAAAAATTTCCTGGTGCAGCACAGGGAGCCAACTTTTCTTGTGGTGGATGAAGCTATTGACTCAATGTAATTGTTCCACCTCAGGTCAGCAGACCATGTGAGACTGAGCAGTTGCAAAGAGGTGCTCTCGTGGAGTTGAGCATCAGGCATTCTAATGGGAGGCAGGGATGGTTCTCTGTGGTGAGAAATAGAGAGCAATTTTGTTTTTGAAGCATTAAAGTTAACCAGCCAATTCCTACCCCAGTCCACAAACGATTGGAGGTCCTTTTTGAGACAAACAGCCAGGTTAGTTTTGTCAGTGACACTAGATTTGTTTTTGAGGCAGGAGTAAATAGTATTGTTGTCTGCATAGATGCCTACTTGGGAACCTATGACATCAGGATGATCATTGATGAAGATAAGGAACAGAGTAGGGCCTAGGATAGAGCCTTGGGGAACACTTGTGTTCGTGAGATAGGAGCTGGAGGAAAATCCATTGAGAACGGCCTTCAATGCACAGTTTGACAGGAATAATTGTATTAAGTTGAACAATCGACCTGAAATTCCATAACCCTGAAGCTTATGAAGAAGGCCGGCATGCCAAACCCTATCAAACACTTTGGAGATATCTATAGCTACGTCACGAGCTTCTCCATTATTATGAAGTGATTGGTAAACAATTTCAGTTATAGCCGTAAGCACATCAGTTGTAGAACAGGCAAAGTGGAAACCATATTGCTTGTTGGAGAGCAGATCATAAGATGTAAGTTGCCTAACCACTTCAGCATTGATTAAAGCTTCAAAGACTTTGCCGAAGAGTGATAGGAGACTGATAGGACAGTAATTAGACAGGAACAATGGATGAGGACTTCCAACAGGCTGGAAAACAAGATTCATTGAGGCAGTCATTATATAATTTGGAGAGGGAGGGGGCCAGTTCAAGTGCACATTTCTTCAGTACAATAGCTGGTATCCTGTCTCCACTACTAGCCTTGTGGGGGTCTAATTTAGAGATGATGCCCAATACAGATGATGGGGTTATGTGCAACTCGCTCAGTTGTGCCTCAGTTCTAAGGGGGAAATCAGGTGTGGGTACACTGGAAGAGTCAAGAATTGAATTGAATGAGAATTTCCAAGCAAAGCATTCAGCTTTGTTGGCAGAAGAGGTCAGAACCTCAAACTGGTTGATCAAAGGAGGTATTAAGGGTTTGCTATTGTTAAGTACACTCTTGCAGAGACCCAATAATCCTTGGAGCTGAATTTGCGAGATACAATACGTTCTTTCATTCGAGCAGCAAATAGTGACTATGCTTCATTGAGGACACGCTTACACTCGTTACAGGCAGAGATAAAGAGATGTCTATTGTGATCAGACATGTCGCTACAATATAGGTGGAAGAAGTGATTCCTATGGGCAATGTCAGCAGAGCAAGCAGCGGAGAACCAATGAGCACTATTTGACCTTATATTTCCATAAGGGGATGAAAGCCTCAATTCCAGCTTTAATTCAGGAGGAGACCTTGGAAGCACATTCTTGAATGGGGAGCGTGAAGACAACATCCCAGATTACATCATGAAGGAAATCCAGGAACGAGTCCCAGTCTGCACATTGATAGCAGAACGATGTTCTAGTGGTAGGAGGCTCTTTGCAGGGGGTGGTACTGTTGGAAAGATTCAGTCAAGACAAAGTTTATTAACAAACTCTTTGAATTCAAGGTTTATCCCTTGATTCATGTTTAGGATTGAGTTTCCACTTCCTTCATTTAAAGTCTTATTTTATTTCACTCCCAGTAACTTCTTGTATCTTAGTGGCATTATTGCCTTTCTTGAGGGTGAAAAAAAAAGAAAAAATGATATTGATAATTTCATTAAGAATGATAATGACCCAGTGAAAGCTCTGACATAACTTGTGTGGAAACTAACATGTAATAGATAAGTGAAGCATTAACAAAGAAAAAATAAACAAACAAACAAAAAACAAAGAAACAAACAAACAAAAAACAAAGAAACAAACAAAGAAAGAAGAAAGAAACAAACAAAGAAAGAAAAATGAACAAAGAAAGAAACTAAAACAAAGAAAGAAAGATTAAACAAAGAAAGAAAAGCCAAACAAACAAAGAAAAATGAACGGGCAAGTTGAAAAACAAAGAAAGAATGAACGAAATTAAAGAAAGAATGAAAAACAAAGAAAGAAAGAAAGAATGAACTTAAACAAAGAAACAAAGAAAGAAAAGAAACAAAGAAACAAAACAAAGAAACAAAGAAAGAAAGAAACAAAAACAAAGAAGAAACAGTTTAAAAAAGAAAAAAACTGAAAAAAGAAAAGAAAGAGGTGAATGAACGAAAAAAAAGAAAGAAAGTTTTTTTTAATGAAAACAAAAAAAAAAAGAAAGAAAAAAACATTTAAAAAAAAAGAAAAAAAAAACGAAAAGAAAGAAAGCAGAACGAAGAGGTTTGAAACAAGAAAGAAAGAAAGAAAAAGAAAATATCTAAAAGGAAATCAAACAAAGAAAGAAAAAAAACCAAAAAAGAAAGAATTTTCTTTGTAAACGAAAAGAAAGAACGAATTAAAACAAAGAAAGAAAGAAATAACGAAACAAAGAAAATTTCGCTTCAAAAAAAAAAAGAAATGAACGATGTATAAAAGAAAGAAAGAACGAATGATTCAAAAAAATAAAGAAAGAAAAAACAACCAATGAAAGAAAGAAAGCTGGAAAAAGAAAGAAAAATTTACATCAAAGAAAGAGTGAAATAAAATAAAAGAAAGAAAGAAAAGAAACGAAAAAAGATTCTCTTCTGAAAAATATTTTTAAAGAAAGAAAGAAATTTATAAAAGAAAGAAAAGAACGAACAAAAAAAAAAAAAATAAAATTTAAACAAAAAGAAAAGAAAGAGGGGATTAAACAAAAAAAAGAAAAAAACGAACGCCTTTTTGGGAAAAAAATTTTCATCAAAAAAGAAAGAAACCAATCCAATCGAAAGAAAAAAAAAAAAAAGTTAACGAAAAAAAAGAAAGAAAAGAAAAAAAAAACGAAAAGAAAGAAAATATCAAAAAAAAAAAAAAAAAAAAACGAAAAAAAAAGAAAAGAAAGAAAGAAAAAAAACAAAGAAAGAAAGAATGAAACAAATTTTCTCAAAAAACAAAGAAAGAAAGAATTTAAAACGGAAACAAAAAGAATTAATTAAAGAAAAAAAATTTAAAAGATAGAAACAAAGAAAGAAACAAAGGCCTAAAAGTTCAAAGAAAAAGAAAATGGAAAGAAATAAACTAAAGAAAATTTCCGAAACAAAGAAAAAAAAGAAAGAAAGAAACAAAAAAAGTTTTTTTTCGAAAGAAAAAAAATTGAAATAAACAAAAAAAAGAAAGAAAAGAAAGAGAAAAAAAAAAGAAAGAAAAAAAAAAAAAAAAAAAGAAATCTTCAAAGAAAGAATGAAAAAAAGAAAATTTTCGAAAGCAAAATCTTAAAAAAGAAAGAAACTTTTCCTTTTTCAAAAGAAAAAAAAAAGAAAAACAAAAAAAAAAAAAATTGGGTCAAAGAAAGAACGAACGAAACAAAAAAAGAACGAAAGAAAAAAGAACAAAGAAAAAAGAAAAAAAAACAGAAAGAAAGAAACCAAAAAACAAATTCAAAAAAAGAACGAACAAAACAATGAAAAAGATAAATAAAATTTCAAAAGAAATAAAAAAAAATAACAAAGAAAGATTTAAAAAAAAAAAAAAAAAGAAAAAAAAAACAAAAAAAGAACGAAAAAAAAAAAAAAAAAAAAACGAAAGAAAGAAAAAAAAAAAAAAAAAAAAAAAAAAAAAAGAAAAAAAAAAAAAAAAAGAAAAAAGAACGAAAAAAAAAAAAAACGAAAAAAAAAAAAAAAAAAAAGAAAAGAACGAAAAACAAAAAAAACGTCTTAAAAAAAAAAAAAAAAAAAAAGAAAGAAAAAAACGAAAAAACAAAAAAAAAAAAAACAAAAAAACACAAAGAAAAAAAACAAAAAGAACGAAAGAACGAAAAAAACAAAAAGAACGAAAGAACGAAAAAAACAAAAAGAACGAAAGAACGAAAAAAACAAAAAGAACGAAAAATTTGCAGAATTCTGTCTCTTATTCAAAAGGAATATATTCCAAAACCCCCACCACACCAGAACAGATGTCTGAAACCACAGATTGTGCCAGAAGTACATACACGCACACAAACATACATACATATATCTCCAAACAAGTCTGATTAAAAAGAACTGACAAGGTTCGTCAGTTGAATTTTTTGTTTTATTTTTTCAATTTTTGGATAAGTTGTTGAGTATTGTGTATGAAGTTGTGCATAAACTGTTCAAATTCCATATTGTTATTTTTGTTCAATAATTTTGACTTTCAGTCATTATCAAGAATCGATGTGGTGTCTGCATGGTTCTTGATAATGACTGCAAAAGTGTGTGTGTAAATATATATATATATATATATAAAACACACAATGTTGCAAAAAATGTATAGACACTTTGAAGTTTTCTCAAGAAATAATTCAAGGAACCAGAACCAAAAATAAAACTAAAATTGAAACAATGCATATGCAGAGAGTATTTATTATAAATACATGATCTTAAGATTTTGTCATCACATGTTTGATGCCTGTTATGATCTAGATATTGCTGACAACATGACACAATGGAATCACAAGCAACAATCAACATTTTGATAGGTATTTGGCTGCATACATGTTCTATGGAAACTTTTATTTCAGCAATTGTGGCTGACTTTTTTGTGTAGACTTTATCTTAATGTCCCTTAAGAGGTAAGATTTGGTGAACAAGGAAAAAATATGTATACATCATTTGAATCACTAATATATATATATATATATATATATATATATATATATATTTTTTAAGATAATAGGTAAGAATATTGACCAAAAGACTTGGTACTAAGCACTGTCTAAAATCAATTGGAATTGGCTGATTTCAGGGTAGACTTTATCTGTAGTTGAATTATACAATATATATATATATATATATATACACACACACACACACACACACACACAGGGTGTAAAAGCAAAATTGTTAAAATCATGTAACAGCATAGGATAATTGTCCATCCCACAAAATGTTTAAAAAGTCAAAAAGTAGTTGAGTTTGTTTTCCAGGTTTTCAGATAAGACATTTAGCCATCTTGACACCATTTGTCATAAAAAGAAACACTGAAAACTCTTTTGAGTTATTCAGCTAAAGCAAAAAGAGAAGAGCTTAAAATCGTTTTGTGTCAGCCTCATTCTGAATAAGTTTTAAAAAGTGAACAGTAGAGGAAAACTAGATAACAACAGTACGAAGTATCATCATTTCAACTTAGAGCTAAATACATTCTTATTGTTCAGTAGAGTAGTGTTAAAAAAGGCTTGGAGAATTCCAGTAAGTCAATAAAATAGGAAAATTACATCAATATATTGTAATAAAAGTCACATTAGATATTAGCAATATTATCTTTTTCTTTCCTTATCTAATTGAGAAATTTCACATTTTCTTTAAAGGAAACATTTTATATATTTTTGCCATATCAAATTTGCCAACTACTGTTGCAGTTGTGTGTCATTATTATATCTGACATTGACCTGTGAGTAACCAAAGCCATGGTGGACAAGGGGTGGCTAGGACATTGGAAACTAAATTTCAATAAATTAGTGAAAATAAGGTCCAAGCAATTTCTTCTTTTATGCTGGCTTAAGTGAAATGATTGGAGGTGATCAAGAGAAAGTCATCTAGGATTTGGGTTATCAGTGATCCAAAACTAACAGATAAACTACATCCAAATCTGTGTTTCTACTATATTTACAACTAAGGCCATACATGCATTGGTATATTTGCATATTATGCAAACCCAAGAGCATTCATTGTAGAGCAGGGTTAGCATGCAGATCTTGCAAGCCATTGCCAGGGAGTGAGTCTCACTGGAAGCTCAATGAGTTTGATCTTGAGTCAAATTTGGTTGAAACATCCATGGAAAAAAAAGGTTATTTCTACGTATATATTATTTATAAATATCAATGACTGAACTCAGGGGTGTACAAGTGCAACAGCTTATACATTAGTTCAAAAGTACATTTTATGCATATGAGTGTGTATATTTGTGTGTGCACACAAATTAGTTTGTGAGTATGTATAAAAGAACTGTGTATGGATATGCGTGCTTTCATGTGTGCACTTTGATTGGACAGGGCTTACCTTCATCGTCACTGATGTCAGCCATTACAGAAACACACAAATCTTTTTTAACAGTGCCTGGAATAGATTGGATCAAACAAAATAGAAGCAAACTAATAACATTGATGTTTGTAAATCTGATGATAATTTTGATAAACAAGATGCAGTGGTATGATAGATGGGAGGCTGATACCATGGCTGTAATAATGAGGATTACAAAACTTTTTATTTATATATTTTGTTTGGCCCATTTCTTTATTTGGATATTTTAAAAAAAAAATGTAATTCACAAATTTTTCTCAACTATCTACCCTTATGAAAATCTTTGTGGAATTTCAACCAACTTATCACAAAATCAGCCTTTTGCTAAGTGGTTGAGATTTGGAATTCAGATGTGATACATAGAATTCAGTTCATGTAATTGATTTTGTAAGAATCACAGAGAATAAGATCCAAATATCCTAACCGAAATAATAAAAATAAAAAAAAACAAAGGAAAGAAATGCTTTTTGTCCAAATTTCTGAAATGATTGATTCATTTTGACTCCTTGCAGGTTATTTAAAGATAGAAAATATTTTTAGATTGTAAGAAAATTTTTTTTTTTTTAGATAATGATTTGGAAGATACAAATCTTATTAATTAACCTATACCTGGCAGGAAGAAGGGGTGGATTCCTACCTTTCCTAAGGGTATCTGCATATGAGTGAATATAACAAACCCAACTGGAACTGAAACTTGACTCTCCAATTAACAATTTCATTCCATTATCCATTATACTACCCACACATCCCAGCTTACAGCAACTGGTTTTTTAGAATGAAGAGTCATCATTATTTAAAGTTTGACTTGTATACTAATCTTTGTTATTACTCTACCATGTTTTGGCAGTTATACTCTCAGGCCTTCTTCAGATGCCTGTCAATGTGAGTAGCATTCAAAGAATTCCCTGAAGCCAACCTGGATTATTAATTTAATTATTTAATCTATGGGTGGTGGGGTACATTGTCCTCATTCTGTTGTGCATTCCTAGGAATATTGCATCTTGTCATCTTTTTTCTTAAGTACTGCACAGTTAAGCTAGTCATGTTTCTACATGACTCAGAGTTTAAACTCACAATTACTATACTACCAATGCTTTAGTCTATTGTTTCATGAAGGTTAAAGAAGATAAGTATATTAGTCCAACTGTAATAAAAATGTAATGTTGGAAAGATTCAGTCAAGACAGTTTATTAACAAACTCTTTGAATTCTTTTAATTTGTGATTAAATTCCTTAGTTTTGGTGACATGGCATACTTGCTTTGAATGTCACACCCAATTCTTCTCTTTTCAAATACCATATAGGTATTTTTAATACAATAAAAATTGATTAAAAAATGTGCTATAAACTGCAAAATAGATTATGTTATTACTTTTTATATATTCACCTATCGCCTGGTTTACACTCGTTCTCTGTCTTTTGAACAGGAGTAGAGGTTTATCCCTTGATTCCTGTTTAGGATTGAGTTTCCACTTCCTTCTTTTAAAGTCTTATTTTATTTCACTTCTTGTAACTCTTTCCATCTTAGTGGCATTATTGCCTTTCTTGAGAGTGAAAAAAAGAAAAAATGATATTTTTATTAAGAATGATAATGCTGCAATAATAATACTTGTAAAAGTAGAAACCTGTTAGTAGCTATTATTCAAACAAACACTAAAAGGAGGGAATTCAGGGAGTGAAAAGCTGGAAAATATATGGAGCTTTGCTGCCATTTTCGACCAGTCACCCCTGCCAGATATATAAAGAAGGTGAAAACTCAGCCAGAATAATAATCAAGGAGTACAGTATCATTACCAGTACTCTTTCTTATTTTCTTTTTCCAATGAAATAATAAGGTAGAAAATGTACTATTGAGTTAACCTGTTGTCACTCATTCCCCAGTGTAAGCTCTGAAATGACTTGTGTGGAAATTAACATGTAATAGCTAAGTGAAGCAATAACAAGGAAGAAAGGAAAAGAAAAAAAAAAGAAAAAAGTGTGAAGAAAAGAAGAAAAAGCAAGAAAGGAAGAAAGAAAAGAAGAAAGATAGAAGATAAAAGAAGAAAGAAGTTAAGGAAAAGAAAAGGAAAAAGTAAGAGGAGAAAACAAAATAAGTGCTAAAGAAACCTGTTGTCACTTGATTCTGTTACAATTCACACATTGTACAGGGTGTGGCAGGAATAACTTCAGCATATACTTCCCAGCAACAGGCACTTCGACATGGTGTAATGGTTAGCAAGCTTGTCATGCTAGATCAATTATGACTGAATAGTGAGTTTCATCCTCACTGGGTGCCCCATACTTTCAGACATGCACCACATCTAAGCAGCCCACATAATGGTAAAACATCTAAATGAAGACACTCTTGTTACTAATGTCTTACCATTATGTGCCAGGTATTGTTGTTGCACCCTGTGCAACTGGTTTGAAATCTTAAAGAATACAAAATAATATTTGAAAAAAGTATTTGATCCAGCATGAAATTGATTTCATTTTGAAAAGCTCAAATACTATTTTATATTTTTTACAAGAGTGAAAGCTGAATGAAAAAAATACAAATAATAATGAAAACATATTGTTTGCTTCTTTAATAGATTGTACATAAAAAAAAAGAAAAATCAGAACTTTGTGATAATTTTTTTTTCTCGGCATCTCTATTATTCCTATATTGCTGCAAGGGGTGAAAAAAAAACCCAAAAAACTTATCTTTATATCTGATGTAGAGCTGGTGTTTGTGTGTTTTGATTCTAGAGGATTTAGGTATTTATACACTATACAGCCATCAGATGATGGCTGAGAGATTATTTAAGCAAACTGCTGTTATCCAGTTACATTTAGAATGTCAATCGACTTAACAGTATATATCAATAGGTAAATGCTGTAAAAAAAGAAAAAAAAAAAAGAAAAAAGAAGCTATAATTGATAAACAAACCTTTAAAAACATCTGTTTACTACAGAGGCTGCAGCAGATTCACTGACAACAAATTGTCATATCAAATGGCAGATGAAAACAATTTGTCTCCCTTTAAAACGGTATCAATTTGAATGTAATATCCAAATGTCTTTCTGCTTATTAAATTCTAGTAGGGAATTTCACACTGCTGGCCTAGATACCCAGGGATTTAGAAAGACAAGAGTGGTTATGTAAAAGTTTTATTTATTTGTCATCTTGACCACAAAAAAAAAAAAAAAAATTTTCAACTTTCAATACAACTGCTAAATTTTCTTCAAGATATATGCCAAGAATGAAAGGAATACTTCTGGTAGATCAGTGATCAGGATGTTGATCTTATAAGGTTAATGACTGGTCTTTGTGTTGTGCCAACCAAGACCTCATACAACAAGCTGCTATAGGGACGATATGGTAGCATATTATTTGCCATAGGAAGGTAAGAATAAATTTAAATGAAAAGATATTTTTCATTTGAAAATGTAAAAATTAATACCAGTTCAAATGTTATGCTATAATTATATAGAGGTATGTCTATGTGGGCATATATAGAGTATGATGGGTAAATTGTTTCCATTTTAATTTTTTTAATTTTGCACATGCGAGTTGTTTGTTTGATTTTGTTGACTGCACAGTATAATAGTGTCAGTTGAGCAGTATCTGTGAGGAAAAGAGCACCATGACACAATTCACTCCACCAGAAATTTGGAAACAGTATGCTGTACTGCTTGGCATTTATACAGGAAGCTCCAATATGAACTTTTCAAAGTGTTTGGGTGAAGACAATGCAGAGGATTTGGAAAGAGTCAGATGATATATCTAGTCAACATTGTGGTATGTGGAATGATCACTAGTGATAGCAATGTTATGCCTCCAATCATCTTCCCACAGTGCCTCACTCAACATGGAGGTCTACATCAAGTGCCTTGAGGAGGTAGTGAAAATAAAAAAAAAGAAGGGTGGCTGCTGGAAGACCCTATGTAAAAAAAACAGGACTCTGCAATATACAAGCAGGAGGACACAGTCATGGCTGTCAGACAATTTCTGTGAGCACATCATTCCTTAAATCTGTCCACCTAACTCTACAGGCCGCAACCCCTTTGATTATTATGTGTGTGGCGCAGTTGAGTGAAAGAGCAAAAAAAATTCCTTGTAACACAAAAGATAAACTGAAGGCAAGTATTCACCAACTATAAACAAGGAGACCAGCCAGAAGAGATGCAGGGGATTCTGAAGGCATCTGGAAGGCTGCGGTTGAAGGTAATGATGATTTTATTGAGTAAATTTACTCTTTAGTATTTCAAGATATTTTTGTGTAACTTTGGTAAATATATTTGTTAAAATGATTTGTCAGTGTTATTTTAATTTTTGCATAAATTAGTCAACAATTTATACATCGCACTGTGAGTGTGAGTGTGTGTACATATGTGTTACTTAAAAACCAAAAACTAAAAGTGAATACCTTGTTAAATATAACCAAGAAAAATGCAAATATATGCACTATATACAATGCAGATAATGTAACATGCTTAAACTAAACAAATAAAATAACCAACCTCAGGAACAAAAAAAAATCAAAATAAATAAAGTAGACAAACAACTACAAATGCACACAAACACATGTAATAATAATAAACAACAAATAATTAAGTAATCAATAATAAATAATGTGTAAAAAGTTAAACAACACTATATACTAACTTCCACAATTATTCCTACTGAACAGTCTCTAGAATAATTTGAAATACAACCATTACCACTAATCAATAACCATTAGAATAATACAATCGAGCTTAATACCCATAAGGCACCATTGGCCAGCATATATGAATAGTTGAGCCAATACACAGTACACATGACCTGAAGATTGTGTCCAAGCATGAAACAGATTGTTGCGATTTAGCATTAATCTCAGTGTCCACACACATATATATATATATATATATATATATATATTATCTCAATTTCACCCCAAGCAAGGTAATTGTCCAGGGTAAGACGTTAAACTACATATAAAATATCCTATTCAATAAATATTAAACTATAGACCAGCAGCAAGGCTTTTTGATCAGGATATTTTTGAGAAGCATAGAACCACCTCTTAATTTATGGTGTTCCCAGGTCCATCCTATTTTTTAAGCATCTTTTAGGGTCCCAAAATCGGCAAATAGTTAAAATATTACCAGCAATACTTTTTTAAAAAAAATTATTACTAGCAATACAATTTTGAAGGAAATATATTACCGGAAACAGATTTTTGACAAAACAAAATATTACCAGCAATAAAAATTTTTGTCAATATAAAATAACCCATTGAGGTTGATATGCCATAAAACAAAATAAACCAAACCAATCTAAACCAAAGAATACATACTTTATTCATACGAATCTATCCTAAAAATGTCGGCATTAAATAACCCATTGAGGTTGATATGCCATTAAACAAAAACTAAACCAAACAAGGTAGTAAAGCCACTAAGACACAAGGCGTTTAATGGGTGTAAAAGAATTAGGAAGAGAAACAATGTTAATGAGAAAAGAGTAATCAGGAGGACAGTAGATAACAAATGACATAGTATTTAAATTTTGGGAGATTAAAGTTGTCTGGAAAGCATGGAGCTGGAAGAGAGTTGCACAAGCCAGAAGTGAAAGAAGAGAAACTATTAGCATAGAATTTACAGCTACATCTAGCCAGCTTAACTGTAAATTGATGAGATCTCAACACCAGTCTAGTACTGCACTTAAATTCAAAAAGTCTAGGTAGTATAGCAAAGAGCTCATCTGAACAATTACCATGAAAGTATTTATAGAAAAAAAAGTGACTGAAGCTGAGCTGCCAGATCAGGACTGATAATATTGCTGATTTTTTTTTTAAGGAGCTGAAGGTAAATAGTAGGAGCACCAGACCATATATGGCAGCAATATTCTAAGCATGGATGAATGGTAGACTTACAAGGATGTAAGATAAATTCTGGAGAGAAAAATTGTCTCGCATGACACAGTGAACCAACTTTCTCAGCAGCTGACTTAGCAATGGATGCAATATAGTCTTTTCATTTCATGTCAGCTGAGAAGGTGCAACAACTCACTTTCCTGGAGGATAGTTGTGCTTGCTCTATATTTTGGGTATGTATGTATGGGTCATTGATGAATTTTGGGTAATCTATTCTATCAGGTCATCCCATAAGTTCTGTCTGAATTTTAACTTTTTGTTAAAATGAAATTTAAAGAGTATTTTATAATGTCTAATGGTGTGAACATTATTTTTATGTTTAGATGCATTTAAACTGATCAAATTTTATTTCAGAGAACAATAAAATTAAATTTCGTTTGATTAAAACCCTGCTAACATGGAAGTACTTAAGAATCATTTGAGGCACATAATGCTTTATGAGTTCAAGAATGGAAACTCAGCATCTGAAGCGGCTAGAAACATTCACTCAGTTTATGGAGAGGAATGTGTGAATGAAAGAACTTGCAGAAGATGGTTTGCAAAATTCAGAGGTGGAGATTTCACCCTTGAAGATAACGATCGAACCGGACGTCCAGTTGAGTTTTAATGAAAAGCTTCTTGAAGTAGCCCTTGAAGAAAATCCTGCTTTATCAGTTGAGGAATTGGCAGTGGTTCTCAGTTCAAACCATACAACTGTTCATCGTCATCTTCAACAACTTGGAAAAGTTCCTAAACTTGGAAAATGAGTGCCTCATGAATTGTCTGAAAACAACCTCAAATCCTGAGTTGACATCTGCTCTTCTCACCATTCTCGCCAACTTGTTTCACCTTTTTTGGATAGACTTGTGACTGGCGACGAAAAATGGATCTTTTATCGAAATGTTAAGCGTCGTAGACAGTGGCTTGGTAAAGGGGAAGGACCCCAGCCACAGCCGAGAAGGGAACTTCATGGGCAAAAGGTTCTTCTTTCAATCTGGTGGGATCGCCAAGGAATAATCCACTTTGAATTCTTACCACCTAATGCAACAATTAATGCTCAAATATACTGTCAGCAATTAGAGCGTTTGAACCAAGCTTTGAAAAAAAAAAAGACCTGCTCTAGTGAATCGAAAAGAGGTGATGTTTCATCAGGACAATGCGCGACCCACACAGCAAGAATCACGTCACAAAAAGATCGAAGAACTTGGTTGGGAGAAAATTCCTCATCCACCTTATTCTCCCGATCTTGCTCCTTCAGACTACCATTTGTTTCGTAGCTTACAGAATCATTTGGAAGAAACAGCTTTTGCAACACAGGAAGAGGTTAAAACCGACATTTGTGAGTTTTTTGAATCAAAGCCAAAAGAATTTTACAGTAATGGAATTAGTAAGCTTGTTAATAGATGGAAGGAAGTCATAGATAATCAGGGAAAATACATTGTTAATTGAATCTGTAATTAAATGTAACATTTGGTCACTTGTTTTCTTTATTCAAAATTCGGACAGAACTTATGGGATGACCTGATAACAGAAATTTTGGTGGGAGTGGTTTGTTAATTTGTTTATTATTTACTTTATTTGGATTCATTTATTTTACTTGTTTTTGCTTATTTATTTTTATTTTATTTATTTTTTCAGTTTGATTTTTAAGTAACATTGTAAAATCGAACAAATTAAACCCTAACCCTAATGTAACTGTGAAATAAAGAATGAATGTCCCTTAAATAGCATTTGCTTTACAAAACAATGTAATATACTAAGCCACAGTAAAATCATCAGATAATGAAGAAAAAATATACAGAGGAGTAACTGAAGGACCCATGAAACAAAAAAACTAGACACACAAAACATCTTTCACAAATAGTAAATGCGCAAACAGCGCAATGCTTTCCAAGTATATCTGCGAAATTAAAAACAAAATGCAAATCACACCAAAAATGTCATGGAAAATAGGGAAAAGAACATCAGCCTATAACAATCAATCCAAAAACTGCAAGACCAAAACAAACTAAATAAATGATCAGAACTCATATCTAAATGCAGACACAAAAACAAATTTTTACTACTATTCCATATAGTGTTTTCTTTTATAAATGATGGAATGAGATTATCCTGCTTTTTACTTGTAAGATGGAGACAATGGCATTGGCATGCCCTCAGTCATTTTGAAGATAAGTGTATTTCTTCTACACAAGTTTGATGTTTATATATATATATATATATATATATATATATGTGAAAATATATAGAAAATAGGAAGGAACTGGTTAGGTAAGTAATCCAAAGTTCCTTAGTATTTTAGTTATTTTTTAAAAAAAAATATTGCTCGATACAAAAGTAGAGCTAAAAAATATAATTATTTGAATTTAAATTGAGTTAAAGTAAGCTCTGTTCCTTCTTAAAAGCAAAATTTTTTTTTGGGAATAACGTATTTCTGAAATTTACTTGTTTTAATAATTGAAATCAAAATTTCCATGGTAACAGCTAGGGCAAATTGTTTAAATTGGGTAGGCGTGTGTTGGGTGTTAATAATAAGTATCAATTTATTATTAACACCCAACACACGCCTACCCAATGCTCTCAAAAATTCTCAGTTGTTAATCTGAATGCACTCTGTTGATTATGGTAAAAAAATCCCTGGTGAAAGATGAGGCATAAATTGTCCAGTTACTATTATTGTACTCTACACTTTCAATTTCATAAACATCTTGGAATATTCTATTATTGTCATAAAGACACTGCCACATGACCTCACCAATGCAAGAAAAATAACCAGCTCAGAAAACAAATATAGTATGACAGGCACAGAAAGCTCTTGACATTAACAAATTCAATATTCAGATGTTTGGTCATTGAAATATTGATTTTCAAAAATGAAATAGGTTAAGAAATTTTCAGCACCCACTCATAAAATTGTTATTTTCATTAACTCACGAGGCCAATATTCTATGCGAGTAAAATTAGTACAAAACAAAAATTAGTATAAAATTGTTGATTTCATTTTAAATTGTTCATTTTATTTTTCAGTCCCTTCAAGACAATAAAATTTTTAATTTTGTAAATTATTTCATTATTCAATAAATATTTTAATTTTCTTGCATTAATTTTTGTTTTTAATACTGAAAGCCTGAATTCTTGTATTTTTTCTTCGTAGGAATTCAGCCAGAAGCTACAAGGAAAATAAACTCTTTCAGACACAATGAAGTTAGTGGACAAAGAATATGCTTTTAGATTCCAAAATTTGCAAATGGGGATTTCTATTAGGAAGATTAGCAGAGATGGGTAATGGAAACCATCAAAAATAAAGATTTATAGACCATGATGAAAGCGTGCTGAGTTAGAGAAAACCATAGAATTTGAAGACTTCTTTATATTGAGGGGAAACCATTTCAACAATTGGATTTATTAGTAAGAAAATATGATATAAAGATTCTATTTGAGTTCAATGAAAAAAAAATGTCATCTCTGAAGGCCTGTACCAACTGTATTCAGTGATATGAAATTGTACTGTTTTCAATTCATCATTGTGATAAAGTGAATTTCGTATAATTGAAGAAAATCTGCACAATAGTTCAATATGGATGCGAAGCTCAAACATTAATTAAAACTTATCTTTCCTGGATGAAATGACAGAATAATTTAATTGTTCTTGTGAAATAAGCACCTTATGCATTTGTCAATTTTAAAGGCTGTAGGTTCAACTTAATAAAATAGTTGCACATTTTGCATTGGACAAGAAAACAATTGAATTTGTGAAAAGAAGCAGAGTATCCAAATCATGAAATTCCTGTAAATGATAGACTAGAGTGGAGACTAAAAAGTGGTACCCAGTCCATTGAAAAGAAAGGCTGTCATTTCACTATACAATGGTTAGAAATTTGACTCAATTGATAATGGAAATTTTACTGTATTATGCATTTTAATTTGTCTACAGAATAAAATATTCTCCTTCTCCTCCCTGTTTAGACCATTTCATTACAGTAAAGTAATTCTTATCACGATTAGAGTGAAGCAGGGCAATCTACTAATTAACTCAAATTTACATTTAATTTGGGAGTTATCTACACAATTCTTTTATACCATATCTTGCAGGATTATTTGTAGAGATATTTTTATTCAAATGTATAGGTCTGGTCATTTCTTTATAAATACAATGGAATAAAATTCAATCAGCTATTGTTGTGAAACCAGTCACTGCACAAGCTGCCATGTTGTTTAGGTCAACTCAACTGTGATCAATTGGTACAATGACTATTTTCTTTGTCTGACAATTTAATTTTGAAAAACCTGACGAATTAATGTTTAAAATAGTAATTAATACTTTATTGAATGTTTTAAAAAGTGTCAGTCTATTATAATTAGGGATTTGCACTTGGAGAAGGCTTGATTGACAAAACTCAGCTGTTTGTTTTTAAGGAACAAACAAAAATATTGTTTGCTTTGCAGAAAATTACCGAAATGAACTTTTCTGAAGTAATGTTTATTTGCAACATGCAGAAATGATTTTCAAGTTCTTCATTTTTCTTGTTCTATATCTGATGACAAAAATGAAAAAAAATCCAAATAAACCTATGTGCTGTGTCCTTTCATGATGCTGTAAATCATGGTATCTCCCTCTACCCAGAGGGATGCAGGTTTGAATCCTGACAGAGAGCATAAACTTTTCTTTAATAAGATTTCTTGAACATTCCGGATGGTAGTCAAAAATAAATAAATATACTATTTATTAAATAAAGCATCTACTTAAACAAGAATATCCACTAAAAATAACGTTTAGAGTGATATAATTGAAAGAAAAGAGGAAAAAGAAAAAAAAAAAAAGAGAGCAGGTTAAGGAGTGGGTGTAAAAATAGGAAAAAAAGTGATGAAAAGGACAAATAATTATGACATTTTACATGAGTGCACCTCTGTGCATAAGTGCATATAAAAAAGAAAAATGGAGAAGTATTAGCCGTCAATTGCTGATACCCACTGAAGAATGGACGGACAGGTCTGCCTATGAAATTCTGGAGTCAGGATGCTGAAAGTAACATTAATCAGCTAATTGACTAAATTTTACTTGTATTAATTATCATATATATATATATATATATATATATTTAAATATATATATATATATATATATAGTTTAAAATTTTTTTTTTGGCTTACCTTGGTTTCAACCTTATGGTATCCTCAGGTGATTTTTATCAATTGATCTCCCAATGCTTTATTTAAAAAAAAAAAAATAATGAACACTATATTACTTTTAAAATTAAATAGACAAAAACCCAACATTGTACATTTGTTTATTTTTTTTTGAAAATAATATAGTGTCCATTGTTTTTTTTTAAATAAAGTGTTAAGAGGTCATTTGATAAAAATCACTTGAGGACACCATAAGGTTGAAACCAAGGTAGTGGATTCAACTGACCTCCTGATTTTTAAAGTTAAATGCTCTGCATGTTATTTTTTATTTTTTTCACATGTGTAATGAGTACTTTTTAATACTACTATTTCCTGGTCTGATTCAACTGACCATTAATCTTTTCTATATATATATATATATATATATATATAGCTGGCTACTTATTTTTAAGTACACTCATCTACCAAGGTAGCTAGCCAGACCCTATTACAGATACCTGCTTAAGACTCAGAACCCATCTGTGGTTTATACTGCATCTAGGCTGAGCAGAACTCAGTTTCTGTGAGAGAGCACAGTGTGATAAATTGTTTTAACAAAACCCTGATGCCCAAACACACAGTCATGATGACTTCATGCTAGCACAACCATCCATGGCTTCCAAATGGTTCTGTCTACCCCAATTTCAGTCACAAGGCTTAAGTTAACCCATGTTAGGGTTTACAAACATTTTACAAAGGTGCCGCACACAGGGATCATCTCCCCAGGATGATATATAATCAAGAACTCATCGACCATGGTGAGAGTCAAACCAGGGTCTCACGTTATATATATATATATATATATATATATATATATATGGAGGAATCAGAGAGCTGAGTTTGAATTCCAGTCAAATCTATTACATTTGCTTATGTGCTAATACCCTTGGGTAAGGTATGAATCCTCTTCTCTCCCAGGTTTGGGTAAATAGCAGGACTGACATGGTTCTATAGCCTTGAATGGCAACTGGTCTAGGAGAAGGACAACTCTGAATTCAAAACCTGAGGAGGGTTGTTTGGGGACCTTTATGGCACATGGTGCACCAGGTCTCAATATTCAGCTCTTCAAAAAGTGTGGTTGATTCTGCACAAACCTTTCATCACTATAATCACATGTGTGCAGGAGCCTGGCTGTTGGTTCTTAGCAACTGAGTTGCTTGACCCTCATATGTCGAATATTATGAGAGAGTCCAATATATATATATATATAGATAGATAGATAGATATACACACTCGCGCGCACACAGAGGTGTTTTTATAAACCATATATATACTTGTGTATCATGCAACTTTTGAAGGGAGTTGCATCATACAGGAGATATAAAAATAGCATATGTACCGCTGGTCCTGGCTACACTATTGACCAAACTATATATCCATTTTCTCTAGTCAAATTAGCTTAAAAATTAGGTCTTCAAAGTTTGTATGACATGCGATTATTTATGGTAATTTTTTTATGCTAGGGAATACTGATAAGATTTTATGATTCACGATGATGATGATATTTCATCATTCTATAAATAAAGATCTGAAATTTCATCATTATAAAAACCTTTCCACCACAAGCAAGTTGCAGTAGTAAAAAGAACAACACAGACTAGACATATCTTCTTCACTCTGTGAAAATTAAAAGTTGATGGTTTCAAAAGCTTCCCTTAGCCACAAAATTTTTTGAAACAATTATAAAAAAAAAAAAAAAAAAAAAAAAAAATGTAAAAATCCTCTATCAACTACTAATACATATAACTCAGAGTAACTTACATTAACACCACCACCACCACACTACACCATTACAATTTCATACAAGCTTTAGATATTTTAAAGAATTAAAAACATCATTCAATCTAAGAATGAAAATTAGGAAATTCTGTGTATATTATTTTCATTCAGTTCTTTGGGAAATAAGGCTGTTGACATTATCATTCTTGAAATGAATTTAAGATCTTATTAAACATGATAAAAGAATTGCTTGGTTATATCTGAAGCCAGAAAGATCACGAAAGGTCTAAATACATATGCAAAACCTGATTATTAAAATAATTTCTTAATCTTATTAAAATTCAGTTTCTTATATTCTCTAAGATCCTACAAATGGGGTTTTTCAAAATATAGTGCTTATTTTCTTGTAAAACACTTGACTAGCTGTATGTGTTAAATTGTTGTGCACTGACAATGTTATTTGATGTTCAAGCCTATCAAGAGATTTGGGATGCTGATTTTTAAAGTGTGCATTGTCTTTTAATCTGCATTTTCCTTTACTTCAATTTGACTTTGTGATAAATTCCATTCAGCATTTCTACAAGACATTTCCAACAATGGGAAAGAAAATGGTCAACTATTGCATTCAGTGCATTATTATCAAATAACAAAGGCTCCAGTCATGAATCTTAGAGATAAGAATTAATTGCAGGGGTAAGCATAAAAATGCTCTTATAAAATGTGTTCAAGCCTATCATGAGATTTGAAATGCTGAATTTTAAATTTCACGTCATCTTTCAGTCTTCATTTTTCTTTTCCTCCTATTTGACTTTGTTTTAAATTAAACTTAATTCATCTCATCTACAAGATATTTTCAACAGTGGGGAAGAAAAACAAATGCATTCAACACTTATCAGTTGGCAAAGAAGAAAAGTGACTGATAAATATGCAATATATAGACTGAAGCATAAAAATTCAAGGGTCAATTTGGGGAATCAGAGAGCTGAATTTTATCCATTGGATAACAAATCATACAGGATAATGAAAATGAAGCATAATGGCTATATTCCTTGCTAACATCAGAGTACAATTCTAAAATTTCAAATGCAAATCTTGAAGCCAGGAAATGACTTTCCTCATTTGGAAGATTACTAAAACATCCTTCTCATATCCATTTGGGTTCAACTCGGTAAATGTTCAAACAGGTCATATTTTAGTGCAATGGTTACCAAGTTTACTTTGGATACCAATTTTCTAGTATAACAATACAGTTTCTCACACATCCGTAGGAAATAAATACATAAATTCTTTTTCCTTTTAAGTCAATTTAATGACCTTAGTTTCTTAGGAATCTTGTCTAGTCCATTTTTGAGTCAATTTAATAACTAGGATTTTTCGGGATTCCTGTCTCCAGCCTGACTTTGAATTGGCAAATGTAAAATTTTGTTAGCGATTTTAGATTATCATAAAAGTAGAGTCATTTGAAAAACTGACCACGGATAGGGGTGGTGGGACCCCAGCCGGTGTCTATATAAGGAGCAGTCAGTAAGGATGGGACCAGCAAGGAGTCAGCAGTTGCTGAAAGGGTCTTCATTCTGTGGCCAGAAGTTACTAAGATAGCCATTCACCTCAACAAAGTTGAAAGAAAACAGTGCTGGTTAAGTGAGAAATTGTATTGTTTGTCATTTCCCAATCAGTCTCTTGAAAAGCATTTATTATCCTTTGTTGAATTCGGTCACACCCAAATTTGTGAACATAGCGAGTCGAGTCTATATGCCCGTTGGATGTCATCACAGTTGTGCAGTGATGGACATGAAGACATTGTCACACTAGTCTCATTAGTTTAATTCTGATTGGCTGTACTAAGAGTGACTTTGTGCCAGGCTAAGTTTAGTGAATAACTCACGAGGATGCTGAATAATGTGATGGCTAATAAGCTCATCTCAAATTAATTTGATGTTGCAATAAATTTGATCTTCATTGCGTGCTCTCGATGAGGTAGTATTCCCTGACTAAGCTTAGCTCAGTAAATAAGGTATTGTACTGCAAATGCTTTAAAATGGTTATATTTAACTCTTCAAAAAGGAAAAGTGAATAATTGTTAAAAAATATTTTACCATGTTTGCTCAGGGGACACATTTCATGAATTGAAGATTAAAAGATGGAAAAAGATTTCTAGCTTTAATCTATGGCTGACTAGGAATTGAATAAAGATTTTTGAGCTTATAAAAGTAGCAATGAAATAATAAGATAACTGACTACTGCTGAACAAATGAAGAGAAAGTGTGTGTGTCTGACTCAGCTATGAAGAACTTTTGCTGATCAAGCAAGACAGAATAGAGCCATTAAATAAAATCCTTTAAATTTTCATATCTGCTCAGTTTTGTATTCAAATATAAACAAAGCAATTTCTAAAGTAATGGAGTTTTTATTTATTAACCCATCAGATTTTATCACTTTAAACATTATTTTTAGTGGATACTCATATTTGAATAGACACTCCATTTATCTATTAAACAGTATATCTATTTTTGTCTACTGGCCTGAATGCTCAAGATATCTTAAAAATATATGCTCTCCACCAGGATTTGAACCTGCATCACCCTGAGCAGAGGGGAACTGTCATAGATTGGATGTTCTTTGACTCACTCAGCCACAAAGAACTTTTGCAAATCAAGCAAAGATGAATAATACCTTTAAGCAAAATCCTTCTCATAAACTCAATATTTTGATATCTGCTCAGGTTTATTTTTCCCTTGTCTTCTTTTTAATTTAGGTACAGTTTAGATTAGTCACTGTTTTTGACCACTTCCTGTTCAGCGCTTAGTTATCACTGGAAGCAACATAAAGCATGTGGTTCCTATATTTTCTCATCCTCCAAAATCTACTCGCAATAATAGCATTGCCAGCATGTACCTTTCTGACCTTTTCCTCTCTGCATTGGGCTCCTTTAATATTACATCATTATTTGAATATTTGTTTAAGGTTTGTTTGTTTAATGGTATATTAATTCATGATGGGTCATTTAATGCTGAAATTTAATTTTCTTGGGAACGTTGATGTAATAAAAATATGATGTATGTTATCCTGCTTTCACAATTGAATAAATGGTAGATGATACTCAGCTTTTGTGCAGATACATGTTTATGTGGACATAAATACTAGGGGCTGTGATGTGTGTTTTATGTTGTAGTTTTGTCAAAATTATAATTTTGAAGTACAGTTTGATTTCATGAAGAAATTGTAGGATATTATATGGATTAATACCGTGAAAGAATTCTTTCATGTTGATTTATTTGGTTGATTTTTTTTGGTGGCATATCGATCTCTATGGGTTATTTAATGCTGAAATCTTAATATTTTGAACAAAATTTTATGACAGATAAAATATATTGTTGGTAATTTTACTGTAAATATGTATTGTTGGTAATTTTTTTATAGAAAAATGTATTGCTGGCATTTTTTACTATAAAAATATATTTTTATATTTCATGGTGTGTTATTTTTGTTTGGGGTTTCAGTATTTGCCCATAGCAAGGTGCTACCCCACTTTGAGTCAGGATGAGACCTGGGAACAGCAGCAATTAAAAGGTGGTTCCACACTCCTCAAAACCTTCAATCTCCCGATCAGAATCAACTCAAACATGAGCATCCACTAAAATCATTTTTTGTGCTAATAATAAATGATGTCTGATTAAAAATGAAATGCATTAATTCCATAGAAATACAATTGAGAATTGAAGGGGAATTTTTTTAAATTCAAGTTAAAATCTATTAAAAATGTTTATTGGCTTTATAAGAAAATTCTATTTGAAAATGAAGAGCAGTTTGAAAAAGAAGCTTTTCAGTATAACCTTTAATTATACAAAATGATGTCCTTTTGTTATATGAGCTCTCATAATAAAGTGTAATTAATACTAGCAAGTTTTAAATAAGAAAGTAGTTTACAATCTGTGGACTTCAAAGGAGAAAAAGAAAAATAGTAAAGATATAAAATGAACATACTTTTAATGTTCTTTGTTCATTTACAAGATGTCGCACCACTTAGAATTGGTTGGTTGTTGGGCTCAACTTCCAAATCTGGAAAGAAAATAGCACAATTTTAGTGAATGGATTTTACAGATTTAGTAATAAAAAAATGAGAAATAAAAATGAGAAATTCTATTTCTACACAGTTTTCTTTACAGAACAGTCAAGGCAATTCATACTCTGTTCATTTTAAAGCTTTTTTTTAAGGAAAAATAATGGCTTGGGTAAACACAACTTCACCTAGGTGAATTTATTTTCATTATGATTAAATTAGTTTTGGAAAATACATTATTTCAATGCTGTTGTGAGGAAGAATATTTCCCTACAAATTTGGACTCGGTCATTGGACAAAAAGCATAAATACTCCTACATCAAGAGGAGTAGCAGTAGCAGCAGTAGCTTTTGCTAAAAACAAGTAGTTATTCACAGCTAAGCATTTGCTTCCCCAGTTTCTATTCTACATTTTATTTCCCTGTACCAAAATGTAATAAACTTGTTTTTAAACCAATTTTGTTTTTTCCACTCTTGTTTTTGATGATGCATTGGTGCACATTGTAAGCGATGCTGTAAGCTGTAATTTATTAGGGGTTTTGGACCTTGCAGCATCATACTTCTTTATGTCAACTCAATCAGTCTGCTGCTAGAAAATTTAGTGTCATGCTAGAATCTATCTTACACCTTTAAAAGTCTACAAGCTATCCATTCTTTAAATATTGTTACCACATTTGGTCTGGTGCTTCTATGTATTTAGAGATTCTTGATAAAATTCAAGGAAGAATTTGTAATGTTATCAGACTTCATTAACTTCCTTATCACTGTAATCTAGCTTCATTGAGCCTTTTCTATAAATATTTTCATGGCAATTATTCTAAAGAGCCTCCTGCTTTGATAACTTCAGAAATTAAGTGCGCTACAAGATTAATAGTTAGGTCTCATTCTTTTGCTGTTGAAACTGCTAAATGTAACTATAAATTATATTCTAATAGTTTCTTCTCTCATATTTTTGACCTGTGGAAATCTTGTGTCTTCTTGTCAACTATGATCTTCAAAAATTTTAAATGCAATTTCAATTGTCATCTTATTGAATTTTATTGTCCTTTCTCCTCAATAAAGTTCTTCAGTTTCTTTTGATTCTCAGTTACCCCCTTGCATCTTACCTTACTTGGGGTGAAATGATAAAAAAAAAGAAAAAGAAAATCAGATACCAATTTGTGCACTAATGGTAAACTACAAAAGACTTTCATTGAATGTAAATGTTCTGTGGAACACGATACTTTAAAAGGTATATTAATTAAATTTCAACCAGGGTAGAACTCAACACTAAGTCAATCTAATACCAGTTCCTAAACATATAGAATAGATTACCATTTCAGTTACTGTTGTTGGTTATGGCTTCCACAATACACAATTTTTTCCACTTAGTAAAAAGAAGAAATGAGACTTCAGTTATTTATATTATTTACAAATTAGCTATTATCCTCATCATTGTGTTATTATCATAACATTTTTGCCACTGTGCCCTCTGGCCTTCATCAAGTGTTTGTGAGTCCAGGTAACATTCAGGGAATTCCAAATTGAACACTTTATTTAATCTATGAGATTAGATTGTTCCTGTTTCTACTAACCAGATCTAGGAATATATCATTTAGTTCTTATTTAGTAATGCTTAGTTATTGCTTGCCCTGTTCCTACAAAGTCCAAGTACACATAACTTAGTCATCCAGGGATTGAGCTCACAAACCAGTGCTTTAGGTCAATCTTGAGTGGAGAACTTGGATCCAAAATTTAACCTGATGAGTGCTGCTGATTGTCACACTTGTCTGCACTCCATGTGGCTCCTTTTTTCCCCTAAAATTTAACTGCTGCTGCTTTTAAAGTCAGATGAAAATGTGAGGCCAAGAAGGTGCAGTGTGTTGCTCTCCAGGAGTCTAGCATCAGCCATACTGATGGGAGTCAAAATAGTTTCTCTGTTGGTTAAATGAGAGCAGTTTTGTTTTGGAAGCATTAAAATTTATGAGCCGTTTCCTGCCTCAGTTAACCACTGACTGGAGGTCCTTTTCAAGAGCAGATGCTAGGATTACTTTGTCAGTTCTGATGGATTTGCTATTATTTAGGGGATATCATGCATTTTACTGTTATATTTGCTGTGTAAATTACATGTGTGGAAAAAAAATCCTGTAAATGACCATCATTTTCCAACATGAAAAAATTAAAAGGAAATCTTGTTTCAATAATCGAATACACCATGGCTAAAGAGTGTTTGTCTTTTTGCAAGCATAAGAAAAGAAAAAAAAAACAATGCTTGTCAATTTCAAACTCTTAAACACTGTTCAAGATGAACGAAAAAGTTCAATTATGCAGCTGTTAATAACATTCATATATTGATTGATTATCTAGAAATCAATACTCCCCACTTAAGATTGATTAGTTTAAACAAATGATCTTTTGATGTCTGAATAACATTTTGTCCATCATATTGAATAGATAGAGTGTGTGTGTTTGAAGAACTGTTTTATAATACATTAAACATTTACTCCCAAGCAGTTTCTATTTGTTGCAGATTGTTGGAAAGCAATTAGAAATTGTGGCATTTACACATGAACTTATTTGATTGAGTTTTTGTTACGATGTAAGTGTAAGCGTTCTCAAAGCAAATTTGTCACAGATCACTTTCACAACACAAAGAAAAATCACTAAGTACAGACTTGAGTATTGGGGGCAAAAAGAAATGCTGAAAACTCGATTCACCTGTACTATCTTAAATCACAATGCGTGTAACTAGTCAGGAAAATAAGTCACTCTCCAACAAATGCCGTAGCCAAAAATGCCCGAATTTCCCTTCCCCGAATCAAAAACACCAACTGCTTTTATTGGCAGAACCTATTTTTTTTTCATTCGTCGACAGCTGGGATAGGATGCTCCGTAATTTGCATATCAATATACTCTTATAGCGACTCCTGCGATGGACTTGTTTTTTTTTCCGTCACAGAATACACGCTGACGCGCTGTCGCAGGTTGTTGAGGTAAGTCTTTTTTTCTTCGCTATAAGATTTTTGCTAACTACTTTTGGTAATCCTTCTTCGCAGATCGCATGCAACAAAACACGAACTTTTTTCCGGGGTACCTGATTATCTCGTTCACTACACTCCCCCGTCACATAAGTGACACTCATGGGCGGGCCTCTTTATTCTTAAGCTTCTCCGGAGCAGGGCGACTGTTGGAGAAGATTGTGTATTATGTTCTGAGGTTTCTTCTGATCTGACAACCTCATGCGCAGAGTCTTCATCATCTGAAGAATGTTCTGAAGATTCTTCTTCTGAGGATTCTTCTGGTCTGACAACCTCACGCACAGAGTCTTCACCATCTGAAGAGGTGCTAGCCCTACCTCCAATGGTAATTATTTGTTCACTTTCTGAGCACTCACTGCTAGTGTCACTTGTTGACGTATCTGTACCTACATAGCGACGCAAGTCCTTTATGTGTCTTGGTATGCCATCAACCAGCACAGAGTGCGAGTTACTTAGTCCAGTGACATGCCCCACCTGGTACCGGGTTGTACACCAGCTATGTGGAGTTTTCACCCACACGCGATAGCCCAAGTCATAAGGCACACGTTCATTTATCCGTTCAGTTGAACGCATTGCGTCAATGCCTCATAGCCGAACTTTGTACTGATAAATCATGTTGGCTGGCGCAGTTGAGGGTGATACATTATTGTTATATGACATCGCTCGATTATGCCATTCCCCGATGGGACATACGCGCAGTGAAATCTGAGGTGTACTCCCCACAAATCCACAAAATCTTTGAATAGTCCACTGCGGAATGCAGTGTCGTTGTCAGTGAGGAGTTCCGTCGGAGGTCCATGTTCAAAGAACAATGACCCCAAGTGGTCAATGACGCTTGCGGAATCCTGTCGATGCAGACGCCGCCAAATAGTGAACCGGGTTGGGCCACAGTCAATCAGGGTTAAATAGTGATGTCCGTTATAATGGGTGATGTCCATTCCAACACGGTGCCACACCTTGCTTACACTCACTTGTCCTTTTTGCCATTGCACAGGTGCTGGGTCGATGGACTGACACTTCTTGCATCCTCTGACCACTGCCCTGACAGCAGCTTTGGATACGGAGGGATAAATCTGCCTCACGAAATATAGGGTCTGTTTTACACCGAGATGTCCGCTTTGGCAATGCACAGATTTTAGTAAATCTGAGTTATAGTTGCTCGCTGATGTTACACAGACATGTCCTACCGGCTCTACCTCTTTCTTAATAGCGTCAAGCCATTTTTGGGGTACCCTTGTTAAAGTATCGGCCTTGTTCTGCTGTGATCTGACCAGCTGTATGTCTATGGATAAGTGGTATTCACTTACCAACTTTCCCAGTGTGTCTAGCCACCTTCGAATGAGCATCTCGCTCGCAGCCTTTGTATGTATCCTAGCCTTCCCCGTAAGAGTGTCTGATATCCACTTATACACGCATGCGGAATCCGTGAATAAATGCAATACCTTTGCATTCCATTGAAGGGCCGCGGTGACTCCCCTGATAACGGCGTTTAATTCTGACAGGTTGATATGTTGCGTATCCTTCTCGGGACGCAACCAACACACATCTTCCACGACAGTTTCACCTACTTCAAGAGACTCCTGTTGCAAGGGAGCTCGCATCGACCCAGACGTTAAATTCACATCCGTCAACGCACCATTTACCACGTATGGGGTCGTCTTGATGCATCCTAGTAATGTCTTCCGCTATCAAGGGGAGCATCATTTGTTGTGTCATCCCAGCTGGAAGTGACAGCAGTCACCCTACGTTTAATAAATACAGTTGCAATGCGGATCCACCCCATCACGGAAAATGTCCCACCAGCTTTCCACATAACGAAAACACGCCGCGTCCCGGGTCATGTGTTTGGGAATGTCCGGAGCTTCGCTTCCACGTTTCCAGTAAAGCATGTTGTGCTCCCCCAAGACCTGCAAGCCGAGCACCTGAGCACCATCCTCCAGTCGTTCTGGGTTTTATATTCGAGCCCAAAGTCAGCAAGATGCTTTCTCACCCCTAAGGTTTCGTTGATGTAGATGTCGTCAATGTAGGCTGACGCGCTGAGAATTGTCTCCTCCTGGGATAGCACAGCATCCACGATGGCTTTCATGATGGCCAGCGCCACATTGAGTCCAAATCCCATTTGGGTTAAGCAGTATCTCGTCCCATTAAGGATCGTCTGAAATGGCCACAGTGACCAGTGCACGCATACCTGCAAGTAGGCCTTTCGAAGGTCAATCACAGAGACATTGGATCCCTTCGTTCGCCATTCTCTCAATTTTTTTGCACACACATCAGCATGAGCTGTGTATGTGTCTACATGTTCGTTCAGTTCTCTAATCTAGTACAGGGTGCACCTTTCCCTCGTTCTTTTGTACCACGGCCATCAACGGGATGAGGCCTCTTGGAGGACCAAGCTCTTCCTCGGGATACGGAGTCAGCCATCCGTTATCCAGCCACACCTGCAATTCACGCTGGTATTCTTCCTTGACGCGTTCGGGCACCAAATATTCTGACACTCGGTTCTGGAGCTTTTCTGGTGGGTTATTTTTCGACCATTTCCAAAATGCTGTCCATGTCTTCGTTCTTTGGTCGAACTCTGCGCTAAAGTCGGGCTCGTTGATCTTCAAAGTAGCACAGATGGGCGGATCAGAAAACTTGACTTCACCCACCTCTGTAATGCGTATGCTGCCCAGCTCCTTAATAATGTCCATCCCAAGGAGCAGATCGAAACCTAATAACGCGCTGTCCACGACCAACAGACTGACTGTGACAGGGTCACAGTTTGTTAATACTGAGTTTGATGTTTCCAACTCCCCGGCTTCTGAGAGCCTTTCCATCAGCTGTTAGTACGTCCATCTTTTGTCTGCTCCACTGTCGGCAAATTGAACCATTCGTGAGTGACTGAGAGCAGCCCGAATCTATTAAAGCGGTACGCGTTATTCCATTGATGCGTACCTTAATCACAGGGAGTGCCTCTTTCATGCTCGGAGTGGGGAAGAGACCGGCGCTGACGTCGCGTCCCCCATTCCATTTCCCGGACACTTAGAGGCAATATGACCTACTTTATGACATTGGAAGCATCGTAGATCGAGACGTGCCTTTTGTGCTGACCCGCTGCGCATTTCTTCGCGTTGATAGCGGCAGTCTCTGGCAAAATGATTCGGCCCAGAGCACAGATAGCAGGTGGCAACGCCATGGTGACGAATGGCTGGGGTCAGACCTTCTTTGACTTCAATTAGTTGAATAACTGCGGCCACTGGTTCATCAGCCTCTTTTTCGTCGATCATGACAGCACGGGCTCTGGTCAACAATTGATTGAGCGTCAGGTCTTCCATTCTGGATGATGCGCGGAGTATCTGCTTAACATGACTGGGCAATCCAGAAACGAAGGCACATGTCATCCATTCTTCAGGAAGCGGTGCGATTGGAACGGCGAGCTTCTTTAATTCTGCCAAATATACGTCTACTGTCTCGCCAGGTCACAGACGCCGTGCCTGGAATTGGTCGTAGACCACGAACCGGTCAGTTCTAAATGCGGTTAGTAGAGCGTGCTTTATTTGCTCAATGTCACTTTTCTGTTCTTTACTCAGCTGCCTATACACAGCAAGGGCACCGCCATTCAATCGCAGAGGAAGAATCCGATCAATCTTCGATATCTCGCAGACCAGTTCCACCTTTTCGATCCATTCAACCACAGACTGTCCACTAGTATCACCACTGAATTCGGGGATCAGTTTTATATCGAATGGTCTTTCCGCCATCTTGCGAGAGACAAAGTAAATGCTGAAATAGCTTGAAGAGTAAGCGTTCTCAAAGCAAATTTGTTACTTTCACAACATAAAGAAAAATCACTTGTAATGCGTCAGGAAAATAACTCACTCTCCAACAAACACCGTAGCCAAAAATGCCCGAATTTTCCTTCGGCAGATTGCACACAAAACACGAACTTTTTTCCGGGGTACCTGATTATCTCGTTCACTACAGAAACATATTTTGGATTGCAAGAAATATGAACTCTCTTGTAGGCTAATGTAGCATGCTTTCTTATTTTGCTCAATTCAGCTGTAGCAGCAACAGAAGTAATCCTGAAGACATAACCAGAAGTCATAGAACTCATAAAAAATGCTGTCTGTGCCGTATTCGGTCTCTTTTCCACTTTTCCTTTTCAGCAGCTGCAACCTTCAAGGCCCAGCTTGAAAAACTACATATAACACTTGCTGCAGAAGACACATAGTCCTGTTCTGGCAGCTTGACTTCAGATTTCTTGTTCCTTGTGGGAATAGATGGAGAAATCTCCCTTCAAAACAGCTACCCAAAGGAAAAACTGCAAACAGCTCTTTCTGTAGAAGACACATACCTGTCTGGGTAGTTTCACTCAGATTTCTTGTTTCTCCCAAGGGAACAAGTAGAGAAATCTCTTTCTACAAAACATCTACTCAAGAATTTTGTTAACTGGAAAACCCAACTTTTCTCCCCTTGTAAAATACCCACTATTTTGCACTCTTTCAAGCACAAAATAAAAGTTATTAAACAGTTATTTTGAGCCTTGGGTTTTGTTCATTCCACTCTCACTGCTGAGCACAAACAAACACACAAGTAACTGGGAAAAGTCCTACAAAGAATTATTCTTTTTTTGTGAATATTACTTTAAGAATTTTTTGAGAATAACAATGATCTTTCAGATACAGGTCCTACTATTTAACCCATAGCTGGTGGGGAGGAGATGAATTCATGCCTTTCCACAGATTATGTAAGTGAATGTAATGCACCCAACTGAAATTTGATCTGGACTATCACCTTAAAAGGTCTTATAGGTACATTAGTGAACAATTTCCTTTGCCTGTTTATTTTTTCCTTGAGTAAAGCATCCTTTGTTCATATGGATTACACCTGTCAAGGAATGAAGAATTAATCAGCAGAAATGTTAAGTTATTATAGAAAGATTTGAGCGCCCAAACAATATTAGATAAAAGTGATGTGTTACAAGCATTAGTGTGAATGGGTTGGTCTGATCAGTTTATTTGCTATAATTTCTTTTGAGTACTTTGCAGCAAAAAATGATTCCCCATTTATATGGATTGTACACCTGAAGATGGATAGAGAATGGGTTAGCTGAAATGTGATAAAATATCACAATCATATTGTATGAATATGTTGTGATCAGTATACTCATTTTTAATAAAATCATATTGTTTGAACTATATTGTAATTACTATTAATTATAGCAATTATGTGATTCAAACCTGGGTCTCATGGTCAGAAAACAAATGTTGTAACCACTCAGCCACATACCCATATAGATGGTTGTGCTAGCAAAAAGTCACAAATCATGACTGAGGGTTTGTGCATACTGGCCTTGTTCAGACTGCTGACTGATCACGCTAGGTAACACACTATCTCCCAGAAATTTTAATAAAGGTCCACTCAGCATATAAACCACAAGTGGGATCTATGGGTTTTGAACAAACAGAAATGTACCTAAGCAGGTATCTGAAACAGGGATTAGTTAACCACCCTAGTAGGCAGCATCCTCAAATAAAAGTGGCCAGCTATCCATACTAAATGCTTGAACTCTATAGCAATTACTTTTAATTATAGCAATTCTTTGAACTAAATAGCAATTACTATTAGTTATAGCAATTATTTTAACTACATAGTAATTACTATTAATTATAGCTATTTTTTTCTGCTATATAGTAATTTTAATATAATCATTGCCTGTACTATGTAGTAATTAACACACCAGTTAATGTTCAGTGGAAGATAAAATTAGGAAAAAGCAAGTGTAATTCTTATTTTTGAAAAAGGCAATTTAGATATAGAAAGATATTTGGTCAGCATTGTCCTCATTCTTTCCAAGTCACATGACTCATCAGGATATAGGGAAAGTCTGGTAGCATGCCTTTTGCAAAAGGTATTATAGAGTTGAATTAACAATAACAATTTTAAACCATTTCAGTTTTTATATTTTTCCTTTATCCTGTTAAATATTTTGAACCCAGTTTCAAAGTATGCAAGGTATAAATCTTGCTGACTTTTGCAATAAATTATTATTTTGTTAATATTACTCATCATAAACATTACAGTTGTGTGGGCGAGCAGTTGGGTTTAGCAGTTAGATAAAATGTTATTGATTATTTATGACTAATAATTACATAACAAACATCATGTTTTGCTTGAATTAATAAAAGAGAAAAGAGGAATTGTAAATTTGTTCAGATTCTGGTATGTTTATGCAATTCAAATTCAAAGTGTTGATGTGTATATTGTTAGGTGTGATGTTGATGAGAACCATTATCTAGCAGCATTGAGGCAGCCATATTTTAACAGAGTGATTTCTGTAAAAGCCATCATGTGGCTATAAAGGCAGCCGTTTTAGATAATCTTAGTTGAATCTGAGTTGAAGGATTTTCTTGTTTCAGGATTACATTTAACATTAGTCATACCAGAAAAATGTAACCAGTGACTAATGGACTAGACAAATAATATCAAAAAGTAGAATTTGCAAAAGGAGGTGTGGGAAGCAGTCATGATTTTGAATTACCTTCAAGAGAGTTAAAATAAATTCCACTACCTTTTCACTCCTGAAGAGCTGGGTTTATCAGAATCTATTTTCACATAAAAAGAGCTTTTCCAATTATTTGCAGAAATATATAAACAAAATGTACAGTCATGAGATTTACCATATTCCTAAGAATATAGAGCATTACTATACTGAATATTGTGTTTCAGGTTATTTTATAAACTTGAAAACTAAGGTACATGGTCACAGTACACTGGAACCTTGGATCAGTAAGCTGGTCCTGTGGGGTTCAAAAGGTTAAGTAAATTTATCTCTAAAAATTATTCTATTTAGAGAAAGATAATTTCTATTGTAATTTAATTATCAAGAAAAATTATGAAGAAAACATGATTGAAAGAATAAGATATTTAAATGGTGAGGCATAGTGGAAAAAGTTTTGAAGACAATTTTAACAGTGAAATAAGGAATGAATGATACATTATAGTAAAAGAATCCATTTCAGGAGATTTAAAATGGGAAAAACACCAGATATGAAAAGTCTACAGATTCTTTTATGCCCTCTTTTTATTAGGAAATCAAGAAAAACTAGGCCAATCGGTAACATTGTGTGTGTAGAGACGAGTAAGGTTAATGATTAGGAAGAAAAAAAGATCTAAAACACAGCTACATAGGTCATTGGATAGAGTCAAGTTGATGGTCCAAGTTCCACCAAAGGAAAAAAGAAAAAAAGGAAAAAAGAAAAAAAGGAAAAAAGAAAAAAAGGAAAAAAGAAAAAAAGGAAAAAAGAAAAAAAGGAAAAAAGAAAAAAAGGAAAAAAAAAAAAAAGGAAAAAAGAAAAAAAAGAAAAAAGAAAAAAAAAAAGGAAAAAGAAAAAAGGAAAAAAAAAAAAAAAAGAAAAAAAGGAAAAAAGAAAAAAAGGAAAAAAGAAAAAAAGGAAAAAGAAAAAAAAGGAAAAAGAAAAAAAAGGAAAAAGAAAAAAAAGGAAAAAGAAAAAAAGGAAAGGGAAAAAGAAAAAGGAAAAAGGAGGACATGACAGTGCCTTTACATTAGCCCATGAATTGATCAATCAGTAGTTAGAGATTTCATCCCCCAAACATTTTCACTGAGAATTTTTGGATCATAGGAACATTTGCATCTGCAACTGTTAAGATTGAGAAATCTCTCACTTCTCTCTTTCAGGCAGAGAAAAGTCAGCAAAATTTCCCTTGTGGGGACAATAAAAGTAGATAATACAGACTATATGCATTTTGATATTTGGTGAATAGATGGCTGATTTTATTTTCAGGAAGAAACAGAGACAGTACAACTTGTTTTGGCATGAAGACAATCTTAGAGATTAACATAGTGACAAAGCTAACTCAGCCCACAATGAAACAATGATCATGGTTGTCAAACACTGTTTCTAACCATATACTTAATCACATATGATGTGACAATGCCAAACTTCCTCTATGCATTTTCATTCAGTGTTAATTGAAGAGGTCCTGAACTAATAAAATTAGGTTCAATATATTTCTACTAACCTGATACCCATATATATATATATCTGTTTGTCTTACTTTTTATTAGATTCAGTAATCACAAAGTAGACATATATAAAAAATGTTTTTAAGATCTTGACTGATGATTGTTCCAACTATATTGATGCAGATTTAATATAGTAATGAATGATAGGGGGGAAAAAAAAGAATATGCAAATTACTATTACAATAACATGTAAGTCAATAAAAATATAAATAATTGTAACGGTTGAATTTTTTTATTATTTATGTTGATGATGAGAAAAATTTGCACAAACCAATATATTTATCTACAAACTGAATACTAAATATCTATACTATTACAGTTGGGATATCAATTATTAACAATTTATTAACTATTACCAATTAGTGAGATATCAATTATTAACTATTACCAATTAGTGAGATATCAATTATTAACTATTACCAATTAGTGAGATATCAATTATTAACTATTACCAATTAGTGAGATATCAAAGTATGAGTTTGGTTTATAAAGTAAAAAAAAAATTTTTTTAAATTTTATCATCTATTATTGAACATTTTGCTCAACTACTTTTTGCCATTTTTCAGACAATTTCATAATTCCATCTTTCGGGAACTTTCTAAAATATTTCACAGTAAAGAACTGCTTAAAGTATATTTTGCAGTCTTCCAGAAAGTTTTCTTTTTCTTTTATAAAAACAATTCTTTAAAAGATCTGGAATAAATGGTAATTCAAATGTGCAATATTTCTTGAATGAAATGGATGGAAGGAGACTTCCCAGCCAAGTTGTAACAATATTTATCTATTTACCAAAGTTTCATGTTATTTTGATGGATTAATATTCCCTTGCCTTTAATTATAGATTTTTTTTTTTTGTTTTTTTGTCACTTTCTGCTTTTATGTGGTTGAACTGGAAGGAAAACTTGCTGGAAGCGAGTGTTTTGTTTTCTGGATACAGCTTATCATAAATCTTTGTTTTCCAGCACCACAGAATTATTGAAAAAACAAAAACTAGTAGAATCAAAAAGCAATAAAAAAGATAAAAAATAATGCCAAGTCAATTATTTTGAGGATGAGCTACCAACAATTTAAAAATCAGACTCTTTCTTGAGTTAAAGTATTTTTGTCTCTTTTAGAGTTATAGCAACTAAAAAATTTAAATATCTACAAAGTGTTTTAACAGAGGACTGAAAATATGCTAAAATCTAAAGGGACATTAGAATAGTGAAAGATGCCTTCCAAAAGCTAAGCAAAATATTAAGAATCATGAAAAATTCATTAGGAACAAAGAAAATAGTGCTGAACTGTTATGTAATATCAGTCCTCCTATATGGCAGTGAATGCTGGACAATCTCTACATAGATGAAGATAATGAGACAACAGAAATGTGGTTCTACAGAAGGATGCTGAGAATATAATGGATTGAATATGTGAGTTACAGGGAAGTTTTAAGAAAAATGGAAACAAAAAGGACACTTCTGCTTAGAGTTAGAAAGAGATAGTTTCTAGGTCATATAATGAGGCAAGAGGTTTTGGAAAATTTAACACACACAGGATGTATGGAAGGCAGTGTATAACCTACTGAATGAGTGTGTGTGAATGGTTGGCAGAACAGGGATTAGAAGAGATAACAAAAAGAGAAACCTTACTAAAGGCTACAAATAATAGGAAGTTGTGGAGAGCAATGATCACCCAAATGCTGAAGGCATATGACACATAGAAGTCAATCTTTTCAAAATTAATTTAAAAAAAAAAAAAAAAAAAAAAAAAAAAAATAGATAATATTTTAAGGTTTCATCATTTTACAGTTAGCTGGATGCAACAGTAAGTTCTATGCTAACAGTTCCTTCTATCACATTTCTTGCTTGTGGAACTCTTCTGGCTTCTTGCCAACTTTGATGTTCAAAAATTTAAATGTAATGTCAATTGTTATCTTCTCTCTTAATTCTTGTTGCTTGTCTTCTCTCCTTAATAGTATATTTTTCTCATTCTCTAACTCTCAGTAACACTTTGCATCTTACTGGCTTTATTGCCTTGTTTGGGGTGAAATGATTAAAAAATATATTACCTCAATTAAGTCATAAGTTATTTTGAAGGGTACCATGGCTACGCAAAACAAAGATCAACAGGGAATCCATACACATCGCTTGCAAGCATGTTTGAAGAGTATATTGTTAAAGGAAAGATATATAAAAATTTTATATAGCATTGTGTTATCTGAAAATTCTCTGTTGTGAATATATTCTCATAGACTAATGATATGGAGAGTAAGAATACAGAACTGATTTGTAAATGAAATTGTTTTATCATTTTGTTTACACTTGGCAATGATAGCAGATTAATTAGTTCTGTTTCACTGTTCACATTTATCTTGTGTAAATCCAGTTACGTAAATCTATCCAATTATGTTTGCATTACATTTCAGTAACAGTCTATATAAAATAAAAGTAATATCAATTTTTTTTATTTATACAGTAACATGAATAGGATTAAAGTAATTTTCTTTAATAACATTTTTAATGATAAAAGGAATAAAACTGAACATTTGAAATTCATGTAAGGCTTCTTTCTTTGAGAAATTTGCAAAGCATTTGCTGCATTCTTGATGCTCTCAGACTGATACAAAAGCAAAATCTTTTTCATTAATATTTAAAATGACTCCCTAAGCTGAAAAAAAATATTTGTAGAGAAAGGGAAGTGATAATATGTTTAATTAATTTCATGTGAATTACATTTTTTTTTTTTTTTGAAATCAGAGGATAATTCATTTTTTTTTTTTTTTAACTTAGAAATTCATAAAATAACGAATCAGTGTTTATATCCTTTTGTTTGTGTTTAAAATTTGCCATATTTCTAAGGGAAAAGTGCCCTGTATTGGGAATAGAACATTTGTAGATATAAACTGTGTAGACACAAATCAACATTGCATGGTGACTGGCAGTTTCATGACTTAAGGCATTATTAGACTGTGTTATAGACTGATGACCACTAAAAGTGTGAAACTTATTATGCAGTGTTGATTTATGTCTACTATATATATATATATATATATATATATATATATAGTGCAGGTAATAAATCCATTGGAATATAATCCAAGTGGATCTTAGTAATATCAAATATTAAAACTGATCCACAAAAAGAGTAATCTATGACAAGAACAATTTTGCTTAAAGGCATTATTCTGATCTTGCTTGATTGGCAAAGCTTCTTCATGGCTGAGTTGGTTAAGACACACAGGATCTAATTATGGTTTACCTCTGACTAGAGGAATAGAAGTTCATATCGTGCCAGAGAGCACATATTTTTCTTTAATAAGATTTCTCAAATATTCAGGTTGGCAGACAAAAAGAAATATCATTTAATAAATAAATAAACTGTCTACTCAGGTATGAGTATCAACTAAAATAACATTTAAAGTGAAAAAAAAAAAAAAAAACACCAAAAAACTGTTGAATTAATAAATAAAAAATCCATTACTTCTTTAGATAATGTGGTATACAAGTTAATAGGGAAACAAATGGATCTACTCAGTGAATTTCAACTCCAACAAATATTTATGGCTTCAATAAAAAAACAAAAAACATTTTGAGCAAACTTTCATTGCACACAGGTTTGTCTTTCATTCCAACCTGAAAGTGCCTACCACATGAAGGTGAAACATGTCTTTAAAAGTTTTTCACTTTGTCACATCTCCACTTTTGTTTGGATACTATTCTCCAAACACCCATATATATATATATATATATATAGAAGGAAAATTAATGACAAAGTGAAAACAATTTTTATATGACAGGTTTCATTTTTACGACATCATCAGACTAAAATGATGATTATGTTAATGTGACTACGCATGCATATCAAAGAAAAGGGAGAAGGTTGAAATTTTAAACTTGAATTTTTTTCTTTTACTGTGTTTGGATATATAGTTTAGCCAATTTCATTTGGTTCTTACTTTACATTTTTATCATGTTTGTTATCAGGTATCCCATATTTTGATAAGAGATTTACTAAAACAGGTAAAATGTTGTAAGAACCTGAGGCAAACTTACTTTCTATTGATAAAGCACTTTCTATACACTGTGTGTGTGTGTGTGTATATATATATATATATATATATATATATATATACATACACACACAGTGGAGTAGTGGATACTGACTCGGATTGCGGAATCGGAAAGCTGAGTTTGAATTCTAGTTGAATCCATTACATTCACTTATGTGCTAATACCCTTGGGAAAGGTATTAATCCTCTTCTCCCTCGAGCTATGAGTAAATAGCAGGACAGACTGCGTTCTATAGCATTGGATGGCAACTGGTCTAGAAGGAAGACAACTCTGCATTCAAAACCTGTGGAGGGATGTTTGGGGACCTTATGGCACATAGTGCACCAGGTCTCTGTATTTGTCCCTTCAAAAAGTGTGGTTGGTTTAGCACAAAGCCTTCATTACTATAAACAAATCATGTGTGCTGGTGTCTGGCTCTTAGTTCCTAGGAAATGAGCTGCTTAACCCTCATACATCAAATGCAACAGGAAAGTCACTATATATATATATATATATCTCCATCAAAAATTTCTAGGATAAGGAGCTATTTACACTTGGTCTGTTTTCCTCATCTTTGTTGTTATTACAACATTTTCACCCATTGTACCCTCTGAACAAGCACCTGATGAAGGTCAGAAATTACAATGGCCAAAACATAATGACATTATATTGAGCATAAATGATGTAAATAAAACATGTCATACTATATATTTCCACTTTTGTTATCTATGCATGATTAAATCTGACATATGGGATGGCTGAAATAGGTACAACTAAACAAACAAATCTTATATTACAAGAGCAGAAGTAGATTTCCATCATTAAAATTACTTATATAATGGTCAACACTTTTCTCTGTATGTGTGCGTGTGTTATCAATACAAACATTCACTTTTTAAAACAAAACCTATTATGGGTTAAAAGTAAACAATTTCTTTTTATGCCAACAGATATATAACTTATTACAACATTGGTTTTGTGTGAAGTGGATATGAAAAAGTAAAATGAGTAAGAGTAAAGAATCATCATACCATTTGCTATACCATCCCCTGATGAGATTCCTTTAGTGAAATACCATGTGATAGATTAACAAAAAACAGATGGTGTCAGGCAAGAAGAATTGTAGACAAAAAAGCCGAAGGGCAAATATTTTCCAGTGAAGTTAATGAAATGATACTTAACAGAAACTGTGTTTGGGATGTGGTGTGTTTTACTCCCAGTGTGCATCTGAAATTTCAAGGTTCATTCTTATTTCCTTGTATCACTAACAAAACCTTGAGACTGGCCTAAACTACCCAAGGCCATATGACGTCATTATCATGACACAATAGAATCAGAAAGCATCACTGAAGATAAACAGAAACAAATAGGACATTAATCCTTACTGATGATATAAAGATTAACAAAGATAAGCTGAATTTTTTTAAACCAAGAACTTATTAAATGAGTATTATCTTAATAAACTAAATGTTGAAGCATTTAATTTATTGATTGTATAGTTCAGTAGTTTATTGATTGTATAGTTCAGTAATTTTTCACTTCATTTGAAGTGAAAAATTACTGAACTATACAATCAAGGCAATAGAATTGTAGACAAAAATTCTATAACATACTTTTTATTGAATGTTGCTACATCTATCAGAATATTCTATTTGCTTAATTAGAGAAAGATTTACATTGATTAAATTTTTAAGTTTAAATGCTGATGTACAATACTGACTTGTAACAGACTATAATACAAAATTCTTAAAAAAAAATAAAATAAAAAAGTTTAAAAAAGTCTAAAGAAAAACGGTAGGGGTTAGCACAACATCTAACTATATATAAAATTCCTTGATTTCAGTTAGTCCATCCATCTGTCACACCCTCTAAAATAGCCATTGACCAATCAAAACCAAATTTTGGGGAGAAGTGAAAACTGGTAAGGGGTACAAAGTACAGTTTGTTTTACTATGGTGTGTAAAAACTGTGAAGTAGTGTTTTTTCAAAGTATTTTCCTAAACAAATCAGCTTATTCAAATTTTATTGATTGGCTTGCAAAATTGAATAAAACAAAATGTTTTTAAATCTCAACAAAAAAATGTTAGCGATAACTTCAACAATATTAAACACTGCAAAGAAAAACTTCTAGTACAATTATAATTCTACAAAATTATTTTCAATTATTTAATTTATAGTAAATAAATATTTTAATCAACTACTGGTAACCAAAGTTATACTTAATTACTGTAAATTAAAATAAAGTGAAATAATATTTTATCAAAAATATTTTATATGGCAATTATGGCTCTCCACAACTTCGTTTTTTTGTTACTCTGAGTAATTTTCAACCCTTTTCTATTTTTGTTCCTGTTTTGTCACCCTTTCACTCAAACCTGTTAAGTAGGTTAGATAGTATCCCCACCCTGCTCTCTTGCCTTCACTATGTCCTGTGAGTGTTAAATTCTCTAGATCCTCTTTCCTTCATTATACATCCTAGAAACTGTGTCTTTCTGATTGTAAGTAACAATTTCCTTATGACTTCCTTGTTCTGCGCATTTGTTGAAAGAATCACATCTGATGTTTCAAGTTTCTTCATTTGCAAAAATATTCAATATTTACTGTGATATAGGAAATAATATATTAGAGTTGAACACCTTTAGGATGTAAGTGATGGTAACTTTCCACAGATTTTTCTTCATTATCTGTGAATTACCATTCCATCTTAAAAAAAAAAAATAGTGGAGTAGTTTCCCCATTGCTTTTTGTATGTGTCTATATTTTCGAGATGAGGTATTATGTACACTATTTATATTATTCAGACTACTGTCCTCATTTTTGTTGCCATATTTATCACGGTGTTTCAGCCATTGTACACTCTGGCCTTCTTCAGGTGGTTGGAATGTCGAACTGAACCCCTTATTTCGCTTATTGGGGTAGACTGTCCTAGTTCCACATGCCATGTCTAATGGATGTCAGTTATCAGTTATCTCCTGGTAATTTCCCTCTCCAAGTTCTCCACTACCTTAATCAGGTATTGAACTCACAATCTTTGCATCCTGTCACTGGATCTAACTAATGCCTTTATCCATTGTGCCAGGTGTCCTTGAGGACATCTGTGTATGAATTTCTAGGTAATACAAAGGATCTGCGGTCCATATGACATCAAGACAACCTTCAAAAGCTGGACAACACTTCACGGATATATCTCCCGAGTAAGACCCCACCATAGGGGAGAACATGACTAAAGACTGTGTGTATGCCATCCCGTGCAGCTGCGGAAAGAAATATAAAGGGGAGAGAGGCCACCCCCTTAAGGTAAGGCTTCAAGAACACCAGAAAGCTGTAACATGAGGGGGAAGTTGAAAAATCAGGTGTAGCTGACCACATATGGAGAGAAAAGGGAGATCACCACCCTCTGTGGGATCAGCTTGAAACCAGAATCAGCACATATACTAGGCCACAAAAATCTCCTGAGCTGACCAAGCATAGAAATGAATATAATATGGGAACCAGTAATAAGGAGTGCCAGAGTAAAGCAATAACAACAATGAAAATTGCAATATGAGCTCTGGTAAAAAAATGACTATTTAAGACATTGGGTTTATAATACCAAGAAATTCATACACAGATGTTCTCAAGGACATATGGCACAGTGGATAAAGGCATTAGTTAGATCCAGTGACAGGACACAAAAAGTGTGAGTTCAATACCTGGTTAAGGTGGTGGAGAACTTGGAGAGGGAAAGTAACAGGAGATAACTGATATCCATTAGACATGGCACATGGAACTAGAACAGTCTATCCCAGCAAGTGAAATAAAGGGTTCAGTTCGACATTCCAACCACCTGAAGAAGGCTATAGTTTACAACGGCCAAAACATTATGACAAATATGGCAACAAAGATGAGGACAATAGTCTGAATAATGTAAATAGTGTGCTTTCTGTACAGTTTGAAATTGAGAGTTTTCCTTCTCTTAGACTGGTTGCTGCTCAAAAACCTACTCTGCTATTTAACTGGTAGGAGGACACCTTATTTGTGCAAAACTGAATGCAACAGTCAAGGCCAGAATTTGAATTCAGTTCATTGATTTCCTATTTTACATTAAAATATTTCCAGACATGTTTCCTACCTACAATCAGATTAATAACTTTTCACCCTAACAAAGCATAGTTTACAATTTTTCTTCTATGATATTGTTATAAATTTTATTTTTCTTAAATGAAGTGTTGAAGGCATTTTATTACATCTGTCCCATAATAGTTGTTACAGTTGCATATACATTTCATACATAAAACATAACAGCCATTATGGGACAGAGGTAATAGTTGTTTTCAGTGTGAATTGGAAAAAATTAATTACTTATATACAATATTTAATATAAATATACGTGTTGCCATGGAATTAAGAACGAGAAAGCTTCTTTTGAGGACACTTCTGTATCAAGTTTGATCTTTACTTGGTACCAGACATTTTGTGCTTAAGACAAATAGCAAAAAAATGTTGATTGAATCAAATCATACTTGACTGTAAAATATTGGGTTTAGGTATAAACAGAGTAAAATTTTAGAATTGTTTTTTGTGGAACTGGGGAGGTTAAATTTTGGTGTAAAATTTATCTATTTATTATTTAATGGGGTTCCCCAGGCTTAGACCCTTATCAAGTTGAAATGTGGTACTGAATATTTCTTAATAAAAAAAAAAATAAAATTGTTATCATTAGCAAATTACATTTTTCTTTTAAATATCTTTGGAACAGTATAGGTGTTGCTGAAAATTTCTCAGCCAAGAGACTTATTGTAAACCAAAAAGGAAATAAAAAAATTTGAAAAATGAAATAAATTTGAAAATGTAGAAAGAAAAAAAAAAAAACACTTTATAAAGGTGTCTAACAACAAAGAAAGAAAGAAAAACAGAAAGAAAAAGACAAGCAAGAGAAATGGAGGAGGGAGACCAAGCAGGGAGAAAAGAGGAGGAGACAGAAGCAGGAGAGAGCGAGGAATTTCAGGAGAGAAAAAGCGAGGAGGAGACAGGAGGAGGAGACAGAAGCAGGAGAGAAGAGCGAGGAGGAGACAGAAGCAGGAGAGAAGAGCGAGGAGGAGACAGAAGCAGGAGAGAAGAGCGAGGAGGAGACAGAAGCCGAGGAGACAGAAGCAGGAAAGCGAGGAGGGGAACCGTCAGGAGAGAAAGCGGGAGGAGACGTTTTTTTACTTTAAAGCGAGGGAGGAGAGAAAACAATGTGGAGACTATTTACTTGACTATTTTTAAACAAAAGGTTTTTTAAGAAGAAGACCTTGCGTGTGTGCGTCTATGTGTTTCAGTAGGAGAAGATGAGAGGAGAGCAAATAATTTTTTATCTCAGAACAATTTTTTGTAAGGAGAAGAGAAAGAGGAGAGAGTTCAAACTTTCTTTCTTTTGCGAGGAGAGAAGAAAAAGGAGGAGTAACTGGAAAAGGAGGAATGAAAAAAGAGAGCAGGAGGAAGAAAGTAGGGAGAGAGAAATTTTTAAGAAACTTTGGAATCATTGAGAGAGAAACGTTAAAAGAAGCAAGCGAAAAGGCCAATTGGAGAGAAAATGCCAGGAGATTAAGATTTTTATTTTTAAGGAGAGAAGAGAGAAGAGGAGAGAAGAGCAGAGAGAAGAGAAGAGAAGAAAGAGAAGGGAGAGGTTGAGAGAAAGAGAGAGAGAGAGAAGAAAGAGAGAGCAAGAGAGAGAAATCTACAGAGAGAAGAAGAAAAGAGAGAGAAGAAAAGATCGATGGGGAGAGAGAGAGGAGAAAGAAGAGGAGGAGAAGAGCAAGAGAGAGAGAGAAGAAGAGAGAGAAGAGGAGTTAAGAAGAAAGAGAGAAAGACAATGCAAGAGAGAAGAAGCAAGAAAGAGAGAGAGAAAGGAGAAAGAAGACTGAGAAGAAAGAAAAATGAGAAGAAGAAAAATGAGAGAGAGAAAGAAAGAGAGAGAGAGAGAAGAAAGAAAGAGAGAGAGAAGAAAGACAGAGAGAGGAAGAAAGAGAGGAGAAGAAAAAAATTAAGAGAGAAGAATTAGAGAGAAGAGTTAAAGAGAGAGTCGAGAGAGAGAGAGAGAAAAAAGAGAGAAGAAAGAGAGAGAGAAGAAAGAGAGAGAGACAGAAAATAAAAAAGAAGACCTTATAAAAAGCAAGTTTGGGAGAGAGATAAAAATTGTCGTGGGGGTTATAAATATATATATTAAGGTGTATAAAGACATGTACTTATTTCAGATATGTTTAGAAACAATGACCTCACATTGGATGACTCAGTTTAGAAACTGCAGATAGGAAAATCTTTAATTAAAAACAGATTAGGGGAACAACAACAACAATACCACCACCAAGTGGAAAGATGGTAAATATAAAATTGTGTTTTCAGAAAAAAATCAACTGACTTCTTTTATCTGTATTTTTACTTTAATTATCAGCCAGGCAATTAAACAGATTTCTTTTTTTAATTATAAAGGCATTCTCTCTCATTTGACAAAGGCTAGAGCACAAAACAGAAGAATGGCCAACAAGCTGGACCCAATTTGACAAGATTTGTTACCTTATAAAGGCAAAAAAAAATGACTTTTTCATAGTGGAATATGTATATCACCTGTTTGAATTTGTAGAATGAGGAGATATTTATATCATTTACACATGGACTATTTTCCTCATCTTTGTTGTTGGTATCACAGTATTTTGTCTGTTGTGTCATCTGGCCTTCATCAGGTGTTTGTCAATCTGGGTAACCTTCACAGAATTTTGAACTAAATCCTTTAATCTATGGGGGTAGATTAAGAAGGTCCTACTGACCAAAAAAAACGGAAATCTCATCTTGTTCTTATTTTTGAAACTGCTCAGTTGCTTCAGATAAAAATTTTAAGAACAGAGCCCAAGTCTGCATTGCCTGGCCCAGGGATTGAACTCACAATACAATGCCTAGGCACTTAAAGATAATGCCCTCTAAAAAATTTGATGTATGAATTTTCTTATACCACATTGAAAAGGTTAATGGGGAATATACATTTAAAAAAAAATGGTTACATGATGTCAGAATTTATATGGGAAATTCTTATATACTTTGATTAGTCTTGTGGAAATACAACAAACACCTGAAGAAGGCTAAAGAAAGGATAGCTGAAATGTTGTGAATATAACCAAGATGAGAATTCTAGTTCCATCAGTGGTGGCAATAGCAGACACAAACACTGACTCTCTTAGTGTAGATTCTATATTCACCAGACTTTAGGAGTATTTTTGGCTTGCCTTCCTGAAGACAAACAAGATTAATTGCTTGCAGTGAACCACCTACGTGATTAATGGCAAGCCACCGAGTGCACCATTCTTGTGGCCATGTGCCAGGTTAAGTAATGCTGAGTCAATATAAACAGAAATTGAATAAACAAAACCACCATTAAATGCTATGTCTATAAATATGCTTAGTTTATATAACAAAAAAAAAAACCCAAAAAATCGTTTGTATTTTGTATGAGCATTAGGATTAATGTGTTAATCTACTCAGGATTTGTAGCTGCTTTTTTTTGTCTAATTTAAAACCAAAGAAAAATTTGGAACAGTCCGCAGTAATCTCTGACACTGAGATCTAAAAATCCTAATAATTCCTACTGATGAAGATTGTATGTATGTATATATGTATGGCCCCATAACAGAGCATTAGCTCAGGTAAAAATGATGGAAATAACAAAATTATGAATGAAAAAAAAAAAAAAAAAAGCTAACAAATAATGCGATGGTCTTCTTCCACAAAGAAATGACAATTATCATGTATAGCTAAAGATCAATGAAAGTTCTTAAGCATTTTTATTTATTTTTCTATATTTCAGAACATTTTTTTGGTTTTTGATACATAATTAAATACAAATTGTCCAATCTGTCTATATTTCTGAGATAAAGTATTCTAACTATTTACACTATTTACATTGTACAGACTTGTCCTCATCTTTGTTATCATATTCACAATGTTTCTGTCATCGTATGAAATAAATATTTGGTTTGAAATGAGAAATCACCTGAAGAAGGAAGAGTGAGCATACAAGTATAAATTATTTTTCGTGAATATATAATATGTACATATTTTGTAAATTGTCTAATGTCTTGAAGTGTTTGGCTTTTTAAAGTCATTATTAAAGGGTTTTGTTTCAATCACAAAATGGTTTCAAATATTAATATAATTTTTACTTTTAAAAGACAACTTCCCTAAATTTAGAAAGTACAGTCTTACGTTAAATTAAGATTGTGTTGGTGAGAACCAAAATGGTTATCAATGGTTATAGATTAACGCATTTATATTCACCATATTAAGATGCAGCCTTAAAAACAAGATTGCATCTTTGTAGTGAAGTACATTTGTTTTTGTCCATAAAAAAATTTAAATAATTATTGCTCTACTCTTGGTATTGAGCCCTCTTGAATTAATGCTGTAAACATGAGAATTATTTCTGTTTGCATTACATTTGGACATTATATATATATATATATATATATATATATATATATCTTTAAAAGAAACTTTCATTGGACTTTAACCAAACTTGAATAAATGAAAAAATGTCTATTATCAGATGTATAGTAAATGCAAAATATTTTGAAATGGATGGTGCCTTTTCACTTTGTAATTGTTCTAGAATATTGATTCAAAGAACTAAAAACTTAGTTTTTCATATTTTTTTTTACAGATCTAGTTTTAGCTATATCTGAATTTTTATGCATGCACCCATTCATATTTTATATATAACTTTTGAATAAAGATAATGATTTTGTTTTAAAAAATAATAAATCATTTTTAATTATATTATCTACCAAGAAACTAAAAAGTATGATCAAAGTAGTGAAATATCATTTTTTTGTGTAGCAATGTAACATGTTCTTATTGTATTCTATTATTATTATTTATATATATATTTTTATATATATATATATATATATATATATATATTACACACACACAGACAGAAGGTTCTCAGCTTGTATCAGACTTTTTTTATGGTTTTATGAATGTTTACAATGCCATCTGTTTTCATATATCGTTATCATGCAGTGCTGTATGAGGAAGACAGCATTCACCATATTGGACTGAGCTACATTTGCTATAGCTTGTTTGTGTGTTTTTTTTTTTGTTTTTTTTTTTTAACTTTTTGCCCTTCATTATGGCTTCCAAGTACAAGGCAAACTCATGAGTGCTTATGTGGATGAGTTCTGACCTATATCGAAAATCAGGTTATGTCGCACCATAGAAACAGATCCCTCATGCAAGTCAAGGAGCCCCTGTATGTGTGTGTATATAATAAGTGAACATTGAAGTAACATTTAGAGGCCACAGTTTGTTTCATGGTAGATGCAATCAATGACGATCCAGTTGTTTAGCATGAAAGGGTTTTAATCTTCCTGTAAGTGTTGACTTCAATGGATCAAATTTATATTTACACATGCTATATCTCTGATATTGAGCAAACAATCCCTTGAAATATAGTTAAGATTATAAACCTAAGATATATATATTATATATATATATATATATATATATATAGGGAGAGAGAGATAATGTATAACAATATATTAAAATAATTGTCAGACTTACTCCATTTCATTATATATATATATATATATATATACACACACTTGAAAAAGGCTAAGCATGATATCTGTTACATACCATGATAAAAACCAATCTAAAGTACTTAATTAAACATTATCCTAATTAAAAGTAATATACAAGACATGCTAGTAATTTATTCATGGTTTATTTCTTTTGAAATTTTTGTTCTTTCTACAAATTAAAAATAGAAAAATATAGCAGGACCTTCAGTTTTAAATATGTGTCAGGAACAACCATAGATAATGAAATTCAGATAATAAAAAAAACTATACACAAGATATATCCAAATATTTTCAATGACATTCTATTTTAAAATTAATAACTGTCCTGTGTATAACAACAAACTATATTGGTAGCAAGGTCTCTTATCAGGAGATTTTGAGGAGTGTGGAACCATCTCTTAATTGCTGTTGTTCCTGCTCCACCTTGATCTGGGGTGGTAGCACTTGTTAGAGTCCCAGTTATGGGTAAATAGTTAACTCTCAAACTGGGGTCAAAACATGAAAGTATAAAAATAGGTTTTAATACCAGCAATACATTAAAAAAAATAAAATAAATACAGGGTGTCCATAAAGTTCGTGTGCACTTTAAAAAATTTATAACTTTATTTGTATTTGCGATAGAAATAATCTGTAAAAAATTTATAAAGTTTAATGTAACTAGTTTTAAGTATGCTAAAAAATAACTAATGTGGCATTACTGTAAAATCAGTTGGCAAATGTTTTATTGAACTGCAAAATGTATTATCCTTTGTATTGCTAATGATGGAGGA